>CM076967.1:53704143-54126664 GCA_039105355.1 Benthosema pterotum
TGGTGACCCGGGGTTTGGTAGCCATGAATGATAGAACATGATTCTAGACATGGTTGCATTACTTCACATGATTAAGGGCAATGCCAGAAACTGAAGTAATGAAGTCTATCATTCAGTGGCTACTGTACCACCCTCTGGTCAGCAGATGGGCCTTCTGTCAGCATCTTGTATAATACGTCTTGCCCTGTATATCTCTTGGATAAAAAGACCCTAACAGGTCGAAGTGTCGTCCTCTGCCTGCCTGACGCCAAATAAAAGTTTCATGGAGGATCTTGGAGGAGAGGAACCCTGGCTAATGAGACAAATAATGATAATACATTATACTTGCCCTCTATAACTAGAATTGGACATTTAAAACACATAGAATAAGCTCTTTAGTTTAAAATAGTTCACGTTTTTTATCCCATGGGGTCCGCCATTTTACTGTGCCTGTCACATGACCTGTCAGTGATGACGTCACAGTAGATCTGTAGTATAGAACAGTATGGAACGTTCCATGATCAGGGGTTGACACTAAGGTCTCCGAGGCACTTGCCCATCGGGCAAGTGCAAATCAGGTTCTACTTGCCCTCAGGTCATGGTCACTTGCCCTCCAAAAATATATTAAATTTTGCATTTAAGTTTAACCAGATGTAACTCTTGAGAACGTAAACATGAAACCAAATGGACCCTTGCGGGTCCATTTGGTTTCCTGTTTACACTCTCAAGAGTTAAAATTCATCATCTTAATTAGCCCAGGTCTACACTGTAGAAGATAAATGGTCATGTTGATCTGTTAATTTGCCTGTTTTGTTTCCCAAATCCAGCCTGGAATTGTGGATATCTAAAGCAGGGAAAGACACAGAGGCAGAGTGCAATGACTTCCTTCAAGACAAATTTATCTTGTGTTGTGTTATAGTGGACTAAGTTGCACACTTGCCCGATCGGGCAACCAGGTAGCAGTCTTCACTTGCCCTACCATTTTTTTTTACTTGCCCCGGGCAAGCGGGCAAGTGTTAGTGCCCTTCATGATTACCCAGCATTGCAACGTAAAACATCGATGTACAGTATATACAGTACACTGCTCTGTTTGTTATGACAATGGCGACCCCCACTGGTGAAATAAAGGACTGTAAAACAAACAGGATGAAATAGAGGTGAAAAACATACTGTATCTAGTTGTTTGTCATCCCTATGGCAGGCCCTGTGACAGGCACAGTAAAACGGCGTCCCCTTTGGGAAAATGTTTTTTTTTTTTTTAATTCAATATTATCCATATTTGTCTCATTAGCCAGGCTTCCTTTAAAGGAACACCAAAAGTTTTTTTTTTTACGTTATTAATTAAAACAAAAGTGTTCCAGTTATTATTTTGTGAAACGTAATGGCTATTTCCCCTATTCCAAAATAAGCTTAGAATGGGGCTAAAGGGTGTTGTTCAAGTTCACCTATATACATCGCTCCTAAATGCAATTTCTTTTGCTATATATTGTCTCTCCACCATGTCTGTAGTGTGTTACCACTCACACTTTCACTCTTGGTTCAGCGGTGACATTTGACACCCCTATATTATTATATGGGCAGTATTTCATACAACTGAAGTTCCAAAAATCTGACCTATCCCATTAACTTTCGCAGCCTTTTTTTTGTGCGTCGCGGCATTCTCGCGTCACCAGGCTTCCATTGACGACGAACGGCAGAGGGTTAGCTTTGACTTTTTCATGCCGAGGACCAGTGTTGGGAATATTACTTTACCTTGTAAATATATTACTTATTAAATATTACCTTCATTTTAAAGCAATATATTATATTACAATATTACTGTCTGAGCAAGTGTAATATATTAATATTACTGTTACATATTACTTTTTTTTTACAAAGTATATAATTAAATATTTAGTATCACTATTAATCAAATATTGCGTAGGCCAGTGGCATACCTACAATAAAGCAAGTACACTTGCCTATCTGGCCAAATCCATATGAAAAAGCAAACAAACAAAAAAAAAACAGTTAAGACAGAAGTTGAATGTATTCCTTCAATTCATGGAAGCCAGTAAATAATTTGATGACAAATTATAGAAAATAAGTAATTATTTAACTCCTGCAGTTGTCAAGATAATTTCACAAGAACACTTGCAACGAGACAGATTGACAGAAAGTAATATTGAAAGTAATGCAGTAATGCAGAAAGAAAAGTATAATATATTAGATTTGTTTTGTTAAGTAATACATTTATATTACAAGTTACTGCATTTTGGTAATATATTATGTAATATATTAAGTTACGTAGTGCACATGTCCCAACACTGCCGAGGACCCCCCCCTCCCACTCAGTGACAGAGTTACAGACCCCTAAGGGTTGGTTATCTTACCTGTTGGTTGAGGGCGCTGGGCGATGCGTTCGAGGCTGCAGGAGGATGAGGAGGAGGAGGAAGAGGCGGGGGTGTCGTCGCCGACGACAACCGCTGTGACGACGGCGAAGAAGAAGACGACGAAGACTCAGGCAGCGGCGGCGGCGTGGCGGTGTGGGCGTGGCTCTGCTCTCTGGCTCCTCCTACCTCCCCCTCCTCCTCCCCCTCCTCTTCGCGCGTTCGAAGGCTGGCGCTGGCGCTGGCACCGTCGTTCTCCTGGCACAGTGGTTTAGTATTAGTTAGTATTAGTTAATTAGTTAGTTGAAAAATAGCAGAACTACAAGCTCATGTCGCGCCACCGAGTGGCGCGACATGAGCTTGTAGTTCTGCTATTTTTGAAAAAATTGTGAAAATGTGGTGCAAATCTCTGAATACATTATTTTGGAAGCAAACATTTTTAACTCCACCAGAGTTATCCATATTTGGCTGCAGACCCCCATCTGAAACCATGTTGTTATAAGGATCCCCAGAAGCCAAGATTTGAGTTAAAAATGTTTGCTTCCCAAATATTGCATTCAGAGATTTGCACCACATTTTCAACATATTTTCAACATATTTTTCAACAGCTCAAATTTTTGCTTCTGGGGGATCCCTAGAACAACATGTTTTCAGATGGGGGGTCTGCAGCCAAATATGAATAATTCTGGTGGTCCTTGGCTTGAAATATGTTAGCATCACTGACACAGGAACACAGATTTTTCAGAAAAAAATAGAATCTAGTGTCAGAGACTATAGAATCTAGTGTCAAAAACTCGATTCTAGCGTCAGAAACTAGATTCTTGTGTCAAAAAGTAGATCCTAGCATCAGAAACTATAATTTAGTTTCAATAACTAGAATCTAGTGTCAAAAGCTAGAATGTTGCTGCAGCTATAATCTGGTGTCAGAAAGTCGAATCGAGGGCCATGACAAAATGGGTTAAAGGGACACTTTGCCCTTTTTTATTTTTTAGTTTTCTACTTTTTCAAAATATGCGTTTAGAATATTTAGAATGCTTTTCTGGGTGGTGGTGGTGGTGGTAGGTGGTGGTGGGGGGGGGGGGGGGGGGGATTCCAGGTGGTCCCCAGGCTAGATGATGGATAGTTGGTAACCAATTGAACACTTATTATAGGTCTGTAACTCTGGTATGAAAAAAGGTTGAAAACCACTGGCTGGTTTAGGCAGTGACTTTTATTGGACTGCAATTCCCATAATGCTTTGGCATACTGCTCCTCCTTGTGGATAGGGGGAGGGGGCTGCAACTGAAAATATGTTGTTCCAAGGACATCCCGCTCCCCGCAAGAGGAAATATTTCAGTTTAAAAAAATGCATATTGTAGTCCCAGGATAAAACAAAAACAAAAATCCCAGAAACCATTCTGAC
Organism: Benthosema pterotum; assembly: GCA_039105355.1. NCBI lineage: Eukaryota > Metazoa > Chordata > Actinopteri > Myctophiformes > Myctophidae > Benthosema > Benthosema pterotum. The sequence goes on from CM076967.1 coordinate 53,707,894, forward strand.
CTTGTCCTGCTGTCCAGCTCCTCCGGCCTTATCTCCGCCTCCAGCCCCTCCTCCTCCTGCTCCTGGTCTGTGATTGGCTCTGACAGGGGCGCTGTCTCCGCCTCCTGCTCTGTGATTGGCTCTGCTGGGGGTGGAGGAGGTCCTGGTGGAGTTGGAGGAGGTCCTGGTTGGAGGAGGGAGTGTACAACGTAGCAGCAGGGTTAAATGGTAAAAAATGGTAAATGGTGCATTTATCTACGGTGCTTTACATTGATTGTGCATCACATTCACACATTCACACACACATTCACACTGATGGCAGTGGAAACCATGCAAGGTACCTACAGGGGTTGACACTAAGGTCTCCGAGGCACTTGCCCATCGGGCAAGTGCAAGTCAGGTTCTACTTGCCCTCAGGTCATGGTCACTTGCCCCCCAGGTTCCAGGTGGTCCCCATTTAAGTTGCTTAACCAGATGTAACTCTTGAGAACGTAAAAATGAAAATTTTTACACTCTCAAGAGTTAAAATTCATCATCTTAATTAGCCCAGGTCTACACTGTAGAAGATTAATGGTCATTTTGATGTGTTAATTTGCCTTTTTTGTTTCCCAAATCCAGCCTGGAATTGTGGATAGCTAGAAAGCAGGGAAAGACACAGAGGCAGAGTGCAATGACTGCCTTCAAGACAAATTTATCTTGTGTTGTGTTATAGTGCACTAAGTTGCACACTTGCCCGATCAGGCAACCAGGTAGCAGTCTTCACTTGCCCCACCATTTTTTTTACTTGACCCGGGCAAGCGGGCAAGTGTTAGTGTCAAGCCCTGTACCTACTAGCACACCAGGAGCAATTAGGGGTTCAGTGTCTTGCTCAGGGACACATCGACGCTAGCTCTACGGGAGCCCGGACAGACGATGTTTCCTGACGTCCGTTATTCGTCTATCATTCTCTCTGATTCTGGCGATAGCAGGCGAACGGGCGATGGTCGAAAAGTGGGCGGGGCAACATCAGCCAAAAAGATGAATATAATTGAGCTTTTCGGTCGATACCTGGGTGATTTGGGCTACAGCCAATGAAATTCAAGTGTCACTGGCTGTTTAAAACGTACTGTTACTACTCAAGGACCCCCCCCCCCCCCCGTTTGCCATGCATTAGTCTACGGACCCCTATGCAATTTCTATCTTTGAGACCCCCAATTTATATTGTAAAGTCAATGTTAATTTAACTCTGACAGTTCTCTTACGAGGGAGGGGAGAGAGGGGCACGCTTTACACCTGAAATACAGCAATGTTGTTACTATGCAGTAAACGTTGAGCGTCAACGCACTGTTAATATTATGCGGAAAAAAATATATATATGGCAAGAAAAAATGCATTTTTGGTGATGAAAATAGGCAAGTTTAAACAGCATCAAATGCCCCATTCTAAGCTTATGATTGGGTTGAGGTTAATGGCCATTACGACATTTCTTTTTATGTTTTTTTTTTTTTTTTCTTCTTAAAATGACAAAACTTGACCTATTTTTAGATAGGCCTAATAATCGCATGCAAATAAAGGTAAGAAAGCCGCCTAGAGCAGAATTCTCTTTTAAGTAATGAACTAAAACTAGAATTGGCAAAATAAAAATAAAAACCTTGCACTTGACTGAACCAAAAATAGGCGAACGTCAGCGCCGGTGTGAAGTGAGCGTGTCTCACCTCCAGGTGTTGTAAATAGTGCTAATTAAAGAACAGTCAGGCTCCTGCTGTCTCTCTCTCTGTCCTGGGGAGAATAATCCTGTACTGAACGCGTTTTGGTGTTCCAAGCATTATGTTCCACTTCAGCTATTGAAAAATATCAGATCTACAAGCTCACAGCGCACCACCACCGAGTGAGCTTGTAGCTCTGATATTTTTTTGGAAAAAACGTGATAATGTGGGGCAATCTTTGACTTTGAATATATTATTTCGGAAGAAAACATTTTAAACTCAAATCTTTGCTTCTGGTGGGTCCCTAGAACAACATGTTTTCTCGAATCTAGCATCAGGAACTAGAATCTAGTGCCAGACACTAGAGTCTAGCATCAGGAACTAGAATCTAGTGCCAGACACTAGAATCTAGTGCCAGACACTAGAGTCTAGCATCAGGAACTATAGAATCTAGTGTCAGAACTAGAATCGAGTGTCAGAAACTAGAATCTAGTGTTAGAAACTAGAATCTAGCGTCAGAAACTAGAATCTAGCGTCAGAAACTAGAATCTAGCATCAGGAACTAGAATCTAGTGCCAGACACTAGAGTCTAGCATCAGGAACTAGAATCTAGTGTCAGAACTAGAATCTAGCATCAGAAACTAGAATCTAGTGTCAGAACTAGAATCTAGTGTCAGAACTAGAATCTAGTGTTAGAAACTAGAATGCAGCACTAGAAAGTTTCTAGTTTCTAACACCAGAAACTAGAATCTAGCAGCTAAAACTAGAATCTAGGGTCTGAAAGTATAATCTAGTGTTAGGAACTAGAATCTAATCAGGACAAAATGGTTTGATACATCACAATTCTACTCTATAACTCAAATTAAACACTAAATATTGCATTTATTTAAAAAAAGAAAAAAGAAAAAAAAAAGAAAGAAAGAAAAACAGTTCATCTTTTTACTCAAGGGGGATAACGCCCGTTGCAAGTTGATGATGTAATCTGTCCCAGCTGTGCGCTCCAGCCCTTTGGAAATCAAGTTCTAATGCTTTTTTTGTGTTTTTTCGTTATTCCCAACATTAAACAATGTGTATAAATTCCATAGGGCTGGACAAACACTTGGACAACGTCATTTATTATTTGTGAAATATATAAGATATCTAAAGTGTTTCTAGTAATTGTGTCGCATTCTGTTTATGCCATACTGTATGTACAGTATGTGCCCGTGCGCACACACACACACACACACACACACACACACACACACACACACACACACACACACACACACACACACACACACACACACACACACACACACACACACACACACACATACAAGCTCAGATATAGAAGCAGAAATGATGACTAGGCCAAAGCGCATTCTGTGCCTAGAGAGATGGGAGATTAATCGGCAAACAAATCGGTGTCGGGCGATTCTAGTTGTTTTTAGATTAATCAGCATTGTTCAGCTCAATTAATCAACCAGACCATTAATCTGCCTGTCTTTACAGTTTAAAAAAAGCCCCAAGTAACACCATTGAACAGATACACCCACCATAGACAGACTGTTTATGTTGTACACTATGTGAAGGGGATTACGCCGTGGACAAAGCCAACACGGGTCGTGACTCGTGACAAATCATGACAACAAACACAAAGTTTTGAGACAACCAAATAATTTCTAAGAAAAAACAACAACAAAAAAAAACAGCAGGCCGCAAAAATTGTTGCGGTCTGCTGTTTTTTTTTTTTTTTTTGCTCTTACTAATTACATATGTTATATGATAATATTGTGTGTGTTGTCATGATTTGTCACGACCCGAGTTGGCTTTTTTATTACAGTTTTAGTTTAATTATCGTTTTTTGCATTCATTTTTAGTTTCTATTAGTTTCAGTTAAAGGGGAATTCCACTGATTTTCAACATTTTTTCTGAGAGCGTACATTTGTACACTCTCAGAAAAAAAAGAAGTGTCTAAAGAAATCCATTAACATGGTGAAATACATATTGATGATGTCATCAAGATGTTTCACCGTGTTAGTGGTTTTCTTCAGACCTCCATTTCTAGGAAACACAGAATGGGGGAACATTTTTATTATGTCCAACCATGTGAACCTGCTGCTCGATCCTGATTGGAGGAGAATTCACCCTCCACCTGGGGAACTTTTATTAGCTCCTCTGCTAACGTGGGGGAGGGGGAAACTCCATATATGGTCTGCACACCTTATAATAGAGCATTTTAACAGAAAAAAAAAATGTTTTGGGGTGATATCTGACAAAAGTGAAATCACTTCCCCTACCCTTAAAAGCTTTATAAAAACTAAAACTAAGGGTATTTGGGGTATAATTTCAGTTAGCTTTAGATCGTTTTCTGAACCCACATTACATTTTTAGTTTAGTTATCGTTTTTTGCATTCATTTTTAGTTTTTATTAGCTTCAGTTAACTCAAATGTTTTTTTTATTATTTTAGTTCTCGTTTTTTAGTTAGTTTTAGTTAACTATTATAACCCTGCTCTACAGTATATCGGCCACACAAAAAAAAGACAAAAGGCAGAAATGTAATAATAACCTGGAGAAAGAGGAGGAGGAGGAGGAGGAAGGTGTCTGCACGGAGGAGTATGCGTTCCGCAGGGAGGTGTGCTTGCAGACGTAGCTCTCCAGCATCTTGGGAGGTTTCTTGGTGCGTTTGGCGGTAGCGGCGGTAGCGGCGGCGGGGGTCCGGGGCGGGGACGGACGCACGCCGCTGCCCTCCTCCTCCTCTTCCTCCTCGTCTCCGTTCACCTCGCGGCTGCTGCTGGTGGTGGTGGTGGTGGTGGTTGTGGTGGTGGTTGGGGGGTCCGGAGGTGCGGGGTCAGGAGGGTTCGGGGCAGGGGCAGGGCTGGGGGGTACAGGGGGCGCGTGGCGGCCAGGACCCCGCGCAGCGCGGGGCGGAGGACCTCGCCTGCACCTCTCCTCGATCAGCAGCTCCAGCACGGCCCCTCTGGACCGGTCAGCTGCAACCGGGGGAATCAGAGAGAGAGAGAGAGAGAGAGAATCCTGAAGGATTCACCCATTTACAACATTCTAATACATGGGTTTTCAACCTTTTTCATACCAGAGCCCACTGGACCTGCAAGGACCCGCAAGGGTCTATTTGGTGTCCAAATGGACCCTAGTGGGTCCATTTGGTTCCATTTGTACACTCTCAGAAAAAAGGAAACTCATTAACATGGTGAAACACATCTTGATGATGTCATCAAGATGTATTTCACCATGCTAATGATTCTTTTCAGACCCAAAAATATTGTAGATGTGAGAATTGGGGGGACGCCGTCTCCCCCGCGTCCCCCCTCCACTACACCCCTGAGTGCGTGCATTACTCACCCTCTCTCATCCTCCTCTTCCTGCTGTTCACTCCTCCTCTCTTGTCTCCCCCCACCACCACCATCATCTCCTCCTCCTTCTCTCCCTCCTTCTGCTTGGCTCCTCTCCTCCTGCCTCCTCCTCCAGTGTTCTCCTCCTCCTCCTCGGGCCGGTCTGTGGTGGGGTCCTCAGGGGGAGAGGACACGACCCCCTTGGCTCTGTGGTCCATGAGAGTAGGAGGAGGAGGAGGAGAGGAGGAGGAGAAGAGGGGGGGCGCGCGACGAGGTTGGGGGCCCAGTATTGACTCCGCTGCTCTTTAGTGGAACATCCAAACTTCGCGTTCCCACTGCTCTGCCGTCTCTTCCCGAACGCTGGAACAACATATAGGGGGAGAGAAAGAGAGAGAGAGAAAGAGAGAGACTTAACACTTCTTAACACTTTAAGTGCCTGCGACGGAGGTCTCCGTCCCATCCACTAAGTCACGCTCTTCCCGCCCCAGACGGATATTACGTTGTAACATACTCAGCACTAGCGGTATGCCGGCGTTTGTCAATGAGGAGCTCTTATTTGGAAGTGATCGTTGACGGCTCTGCGTCGTGGAATATTTTGACCAAGCAAATGTCCACATCTGGGACAAGGAATAGGAAATACAGGCGACTGAACAGATTGGCTGTCGATGGCCACGGTGTACGATCCGGTGCTGTTCGCAGCAGCAGCTAGGAAGGCAATGCTAACAGATTGCCGTTGATCAATGGAAATGGCGTTGAGCGTAGCAATGGTTTGGTATCGTGTAATTGCCATAGACAAGCACCAATGCCATTTGTTGATTAGTCAATCAAAAGATGGAACTTTAATCCGTTTGCAACCAAGCGCACCGGCCTTTGACCTTAGTCAAAGACCTTAGTCACCATTATTTTAATGTTTGCAAAAATGAAACTGAACCTTCAGGGCCAAGTCTTTGCCACGGACACACGTGGTCTACGAACGGACATACCGGTATACATTATACCGGTATAATGTTGACGACCCAACTGGATGTTTCCCAGCCTGACGTGAGTGACTCACATTCCAAATTCCGCTGACTCACAACAACAGTAATTACGTCTGCGATGTGTGATGAGTCATGCAAGGGGAGATAATCGTGTGGAGAGAGTACAGGGAGGCGGGGGAGGCGGGCGTCCCTCTGAGTTCATGAGCCAATAATCTGATGTACAGATCATCAGTCAGCAGGAGACTGACACCCTCTTTTAGACGAGAACGCCGCCAATTAGAAGACGGCAAAATAGAGTACCGCGTAGATGGTGTCTCTAAGATTTTCTATGTTTCATCCTATCGCAGTGTAAACGGGAAAAACGAAATGCTTGAGCAATATAACATTTATTGTGTTGGGGTATCCAGTACTGTACAGTAGTGTACTGGCACTGTACTGTACACATTAGGTCCTTTTTTTTTTTTTTTTTTTTTACAGTTTTTGGTATGACCCACCCACAGGGAATTGAACCGCAAACCTCTTCTTGGGGAAGACCACACTCACTCCAACTAGAGTTTTGCAGAAATGGGACAGTCCCTCGTTTCAAAGGCTCTTCATGTGTCCCACAAATTTGAGACCCATTGTGACTCAGCAGCCGTCAGTGTTCAAATGGCATAATGGTTATTCTAATAGTTGACCTTCTGCTGTAAAGCTCTCTTGTTGTTCAAGTCAGCCATACCACCTAAAATGTGAGACTCCGGAGTGGTTCAATATCAAACTGAATACTAAGGCCGAATGACATTTTAAATAAGAAATAAGCTGCTAACCCCGTCCTATCCAACTTGTCCCAGTGCACGCAATACTTCTTTGGGAATCTGGCCACCTTTAGCAATGCTTTGTCCATCTGCAATTTCTGGAAAACCCCTGAAAGTGCGAGAAGCACTGATTCCGAAGGCATTTGTAGAAACGGGTCTTATATCGGGCAAGAAAAAAGTACCTCTCTCTAGGAACTGGCGAGTCTCTTCTGCCTCGCGCAGCCGGTGAAACGATTACCCCCCGAAAGAAATTTGAGTTGGTCCACCGCTGGCTTTGAAGACGGATAAGACGCAGACTAACTGGACTTCCTCTGTTCTGACCTGTCCTTTTCTAACATTTTATTGTAAATATTATAGCGGTCAGTCGGTGGAGGAAGTACTCAAAGCATTTACTTTACTAGGTAAAAGTATCAAACGGAAAATCTTAAGTGTATCATATCAGATTTAGTTCTAGTAAAAACTAGCTTAGCATCTTACAATAAGATCCACCATCTATTCCTACAAGATATACAGTAGGGCCATGTTTTTTATACAGTTGAACTTGAATATCTTGCCAAGTGATAAAACCTTGACATCTTCTGGTATTCAGTTATATTTTAGATAAAACAACTGACTTGGCATATATTTTGGCTTGTCAAAATTTCTTGAAATAAGATGTGCACATCCTATTTCAAGACACCATAACAATCCAAAATATACTAGTTCCATCAAGAGATTTCTTTTGCTTATTTTAGTCAAAATATAACTTCTACTCTGTTATTTCCAAGTAAAAGACAAGAAATCCAAATTATACTTTGAGTAAAAGTACTTAGTGACATGACAACGCTGGCTGTGCCGTGGCGCGACTCGCCCTGTGGTCCGAAACTGAGAAAATGTGACCCAGTCACAGTACAGGAGATTCTACATCGACAGAGTCCGTTTACTGACATTTCACAATTTGTCCTGTTTGTGGCTTGTAATATGTTTAAACCACGAAAGAGATATTTATTGTGCTTTTTAGAGCATACAATTTGTAGATGGCCTTCATTCCTGATCAAACCAATCTTCCATTTTCCGGAGATTCGCTCTAATCTTCATAGTAGTGGAGTGTCTGCTACCATATTAAAAACCCAGTGAAGTTGGCCCAACTCCCACCGGTTTCTGCACAGAGTTGGAGCTTGTAGATCTGCTATATTTATGCCGAATGCTTTGCTTTAGTAGTAGGGTTATGATTATAATTTAATGCGTACATACGGTCGAAACAAAAAAAAGCTGTGCTTATACAGTAGATCGTTCAATTCTACTCTAACTCTACTAAGGGGTTATAAGTAACACATCTCTTTCTCTCTCTCTCTGTGTGTGTGTGTGTGTGTGTGTGTGTGTGTGTGTGTGTGTGTGTGTGTGTGTGTGTGTGTGTGTGTGTGTGTGTGTGTGTGTGTGTGTGTGTGTGTCTCTCTCTCTCTCTCTCAATGCAGACCGCACAGTAAAAGTGAGCTACAACATGTTAATCACAAACATATTTCCTCTCGTACCCCTCCCTCCTCCTTCTTCTTTTTTCCCCTTCTCTCCAAAAGTCCCTCCATTCAATGTTCCTGCCCTCTCCTCCTCCTCCTCCTCCTCCTCCTCCTCCTCCTCCTCCTCCTCCTCCTCCTCCTCCTCTCACGGTAACACAGATCTTTAGGAGAAAAAGGGTAAAAACTTATTTTTGGAAGGGAGCGCAGGGTGAATTCCTTGGCTTCCTCTCTCTCTCTGCAGCGAAGGGAAAGCTTTTCATTGACCTCCCATTGTAAATGTTCTTTTAATGTGAGCTGGAACACACCCACCGTCTGCCTGTCTGTCTGTCTGTCTGTCTGTCTTTCTGCCATCTTTCTGCCTGCCTGTCTGTCTGCTATCCTTCTGCCTGTCTGTCTGTCCATCCGTCCGCCCACTAGCTCTAGGTAGCTCTCTGCATACAGTCAGACATGACTCAAATCAAGCCAGCATGTGTTCCTCTCACCGACCGCTGTTATGTAAGAGCAGGGAAACCACCCAAATACTAATAATATGGTAATAATAATGAAACTAGAGTACAGTATACTGTGGCGGTACAATGTGACTCATGGGCCTGGCCAACCCAGTAACTGTTAAGGAATTTGCAACCCAGTCGGTCAATACTAACGTTTTTCGTTTTGTCTTTTCATTTTTTTTAAATACGGGTATATAATTATTATTTTTTTATTATTAGTTTGGTTTTTATTGAAGGGTGAGTTTGACACCTTCAGACAGGTTTCTATGCCAAAATGAAAAACATATTTCTCATGAATTAGTTCTTCGTCGTTGTAGAAATAGTTTAGCGATTTATATGTCATTGTATATTACTTTTTGGGCTAGATAAATCACACATCTTCCACTGATTGAGGTCACTTTTAGACTGTGTCAAAGACATGACCCCTTGTATTGTCTCTCCTGCATGGACATACCGGTATACTGTAGTTTAGACCTGATGGATGCAGTTTGGTCACGACCTCCTCCAGCTTATGGTCGCGGCTAGTTCATAAGTCGCAGGGGAGAGGGTCCTGGTAGGACACTCTATAACTGCTCAAAACCGCAAAAACCCTTCCCTTGGTCCTAACCAAGCCGAATGACAAACCGCAAAAAACCCCTGTTGATGTTGATCAAAACATTGCTAGGTGTATCAGGGCCCTTAGGGATGATGCCGCGGTGCGAGGGGTAGAAGAGGACAGCCTGGGCGCAGACTGGGTTTTACAGTGCCAGTGGTAGTAGTAATAGTAGTACTATGAGACACCGAAACACAGGCAGAACCTGATAATAAACGAGGCAGCAACCGTGAACCAGATGATATGAGACTAATGTTTCACATCCTGCAACCCACCTGGTCCACACACACACACGCACACACGCACGGCACGCACGCACGCACGCACGCACGCACGCCACGCACGCACACACACACACACACACACACACACCACACAACACCACACACACACACACACACACACACACACACACACACACACACACACACACACACACACACACACACACACACACACACACACACACACACACTCATGCACGCACACACACACACACGCTGACCCACATACACACATGCACACACGGGGAGACGCATACACAAGAGTGAGCACTAACTCATACTGGGGGGTTTGTGAGGAGCAATATGAGTCAGAAGTTACCGTAAAAGACGCATGCAGGCACACACACTCTCACACACACACACTCACACTCACACACACACACACACACACACACACACAGACACAGAGCTCTAGTAAAATCTGTGGCATCACATCGCCAGCCCTAAAGACAGGCTGCAATGACTCATTGAGTAACTGATTAGTCGATGGACAGAAAACAGTTTGAGCTGCACAGTAGTCTGCCATGAATTAGCCTGGTCTAGCCCTCAATGATTTTGGCCTTGGGGGGCGGGGTGTCGTGGGATCCACACGGCGGAAGTGCTGCGCTCTGATTTGATCTCACTAACGTGTCGTCATCTCCGGCCCCTCCCGCGCCCGTCCACTGCTGTTCTACGTCACATCATTTAGAGCGACGCTCACCCCGGAAGGTTGACACGCCCCTCAAGGCCACTTTCCAACGCGCGTTAGTCCAGGCTTTCCGTTTTCGCGCAAGGCGGACGAAAATGAAAGCCTGGGTGTCGAGGCTAGCCATGAATTAACAACAGGCTTTAGTGATGTGCATTTAGATGCTTACAGTAATGGCGCTCATCCGCTCCCTGGTTATATTATTATTATTAACTGTTTTGGTCTCAACCAAGAGTCTGTAGCACTGCTGAAAACAGGGACAAGATGCAGTAGACAAGTGTTTTTTTTTTCTTCTTCTTCTTTTTTTTTCTTTTTAAAACCCAACTGCCTTAGTTCATTCCCTGTGATTCTATTTGGCTTATTAACCTAAATGTAGTGGTTTTCAACTGGTCCCCAGCTAAGTTTGCTAACCAGATGTAACTGGTTAGCCAAATGGACCTGTGAGGGTCCATCCATTTGGTTTCATTTTTTACGTTCTCAAGTAAAAAATGAAACCAAATGGACCCTCACAGGTCTATTTGGGCTTTGGGATAAAAGCCTTTGGTCCAATCAGGATGAGAGAGGCCTTCCTCCAATCAGGATCGAGTTGGGTAGGCCTTGCTGTCTCTTGCACTTCCTGTCATATAGAGTATGTGCATGTGCACATCTTGCATTTTTTTCAATGGCCAGTCTACATGCTCACAACGTGACAATAGATTGGCACATTGAACTATTCCCAAACCCTTGCAGGTCCATTTGGTTTCATTTTTACACTCTCAAGAGTTAAAATATTCATCATGTGAATTAGCCCAAGTCTACACAACTAGAGAATGTAGAAGATTAATGGTCATTTTGGTCTGTATGTTTTGCCCGTTTTGTTTCCCAAATCCAGCCTGGAATTGTGGACAAAAGCAAAATAAATCTTTAGTTTTGGGGGTCTGTGGAGGCTAAAATGTCCTCAAATGGTGGTCCGTGGCTCAAATGCTGGTGGGCTCTGGTGTCAAAAGGTTGAAAACCACTGCCATATATGAAGACATGTTGAAAAGTGGTGGAGCAGCCCTTTAAGTGGAACCTCCAACTTTAATCCAGTAAATCAATGTGAGATAAACATGGCCTTCCTCTGCCAAGAGCAGGTGTTTAAAAGCTAGAAGGGCCCGACACTGACCGCACACACACGCACACGCACACACGCACGCACGCACACACACACACACACACACACACACACACACACACACACACACACACACACACACACACACACACACACACACACACACACACACACACACACACACACACACACACACACACACACACACACACACACACACACACACACACGCACACACCACACTGATAATGACCCCGCTACTGCACAGGCCGTACCTCTGAAACCATAACTCAATATTATACCATCATTACCCAGCAGATATTACTGCCCTGTTGGCAGGGTGACGAGTCGCCACGTCTGTCTGGGTTGATTTCATACAGAATGAAGCAACGGAATTAAATCACTGTTAATAATGCGTTCTCTGCGTTTTTAATTTTTGGTTTTGGTCTCTCAAGAGTTACATCTGGCTAACCAACCTTTCATCTGGTTAACCAACTTAGCTGGGGGACCATCTGAAATCCTCTCAAGATCCACTGGTGGTCCCCGGACCACTGGTTGAAAACCAATGCTATCAAGCACATGAGAGCGTCGCAGTCCCCTTTTATGATGACATAGAGGCTCCACTTTTGTGGTTTTATTGATATAAAACATTGTGGTTGGGAGGAGACCTGCTAACAGACAACATAGCAAACAAACGTAACAACCGATATCCCATAATATAAAGGACATCGATTTCATATACCAGCACTATAGCACTTTTTCAAAAAAGCAGACCGATAACTACTGCATGTACTTTTACTGAGGTGGGGGTAAATTGTTGATCTACAAGCTCACAATACTTCAGAAATTACGTGTCATAAGCTGGATGATCTGCCATGTACTGTAAGGCAACTTTTCAACGTGTAGGCCTACAATCGAGTTTTTGACACAGTAGATTCTATAGTTTCTGACACTAGATTCTAGTTTTTCTGAAAAATCTATATTCCTGTCAGTGATGCTACTTCAAGTCAAGAACCACCAGAATTATCCATATTTGGCTGCAGACCCTCATCTGAAAACATCTAGGGATCTAGGGATCCCCCAGAAGCAAAGATTTGAGTTAAAAATGTTTGCTTCCAAAATAATGTATTCAGAGATTTGCAGCACATTTTCACAATTTTTCAAAAATAGCTAATACACCAACAACGCGTTCACCACAGTTACAGTATGCACACATCATGGGCTCAATTTTCGTCACATGCTAAACCAAGTATCCCTATTTTACTATATTGATAAACTTTTTGGAATAGTTCAACATGCCAATCTACTGACACGTTGTGAGCTTGTAGTCTGGCCATTTTAACGATTGGAAAATGTTTTTTAAATTAGTTTTAAAAAGACAAATAAGTTAAAGGTAGGGGAAGTGATTTCACTTTTGTCAGATATCACCCCCCCAAAAAAATCTGTTAAAATGCTCCATAATAAGGTGTGCAGACCATATATGGAGTTTCCCCCTCCCCCACATTATCAGAGGAGCCAATAAAAGTTCCCCAGGTGGAGGGTGAATTCTCCTCCAATCAGGATCGAGCAGCCGGTTCACATAGTGTAGCTACTCTTGGGTGCCCCTAGTGCACCAGGCTGGTACTACACCATGAATTTCAAATCACTTACCCTACCTTTAAGGGATAAGGGGTTTAGAGGTGACGAAAATCACATCTGTTATCCCAAATATTTGCTATTAAAAAGGGGGAGAAAGGAAAAGGGAATAGAAAAAGAAAAGTGGCAATATTTATGATGATGATGATAATGATGATAGCCTGGACAAATCCAGGCTGTATTTTGCCAACAAAACAGTGTAAACTTCCTAATGAAGTGGTGCTAATTCAGATGATGAATATTGAAACCAAATGGACCCGCAAGGGTCCATTTGGTTTCATTTTCACACTCTCAAGAGTTACATCTGGTTAACCAACTTTCCATCATTTAGCCTGGGGACCACCTGCAACCTTCTCAAGGACCACTGGTGGTCCCCGGACCACCTGTTGAAAACCCCTGACTTAAATGATGCAATCTGTTTGTTTAAAACAGCAAAGTATTTTTAAATACAGCATTACATGTTATGCGCGCACCTGCATAATGATGAAACTAATGTTTGTGAAAGAGGAACGCGGCGTGCACGCACCTGCACATCACGCTAATGTTTCCAAAAAACAAAAAACATGCACACAACACACGAGTTGACCTGCATATCTTACTATTACGAATGACCTGCTTTTAAATGTGCTATCTTTATGTAGGCCTATCTGAGTAGACCGTATGTGTGCCAAATAAAGTCCTCTCTCTTCTGGACAGAATACTTACTACTCTGTAGTAGTAATAGAGAATAACTTTTTAAAGTTTTAACCTTTTGAGTGCTCAGATCGCCATTTTACTCTTGCATTTTAGTCCCTTTTGGATCTTTGTGGCACCGTATGAAAACTTCTCAAACTACATCTCTGTCGAGCACCTGGTTGTCCCTCTCTTTTTAAACCCTATAGTTTCAGTTTTGGCTTTGGGATAAAAGCCTTTGGTCCAATCAGGATGAGAGATCGAGGCCTTCCACCAATCAGGATCGAGTTGGGGTATAGGCCTTGCTGCCTCTTGCACTTCCTCTCATTGTATAGAGTGTGTGCATGTGCACATCTTGCTACCGGGGTGACATTACAGGAAATGAATACTATCATCTACTACCATATAGTATACTACCACAGGGCTTGACACTAGCACTTGCCCACTTGCCCGGGGCAAGTAAAAGAAATGGTGGGGCAAGTGAAGACTGCTACCTGGTTGCCCGATCGGGCAAGTGTGCAACTTAGTGCACCATAACACAACACAAGATAAATTTGTCTTGAAGGCAGTCATTGCACTCTGCCTCTGTGTCTTTCCCTGCTTTCTAGCTATCTCTACCTATCTCTCTCCCAGGTTCATTTGGTTCCAAACTATCATTTTGCTGGGGGTCAGGGACCACTGGGTCTGTGACCACTATGGGCTAATTAAGATGATGAATTTTAACTCTTGAGAGTGTAAAAATGAAACCAAATGGACCCGCAAGGGTCCATTTGGTTTCATTTTTACGTTCTCAAGAGTTACATCTGGTTAACAAACTTAACTGGGGACCACCTGGAACCCTCTCAGGAACCACTGGTGGTCCCCAGACCACCTGTTGAAAACCCCTGTTTTAAAGCACCCAAGTAGGAAGTAAACTTAAATGCAAAATTTACAATAATTATATTTTTGGGGGGCAAGTGACCATGACCTGAGGGCAAGTAGAACCTGACTTGCACTTGCCCGATGGGCAAGTGTCTCGGAGACCTTAGTGTCAACCCCTGTACCATATCTTACTATTATGAATGACCTGCTTTTAAATGTGCTATCTTTATGTAGGCCTATCTTACCAGACTGTATGTGTGTCAAATAAAGTCCTCTCTCTTCTGGACAGAACGCTACTCTGTAGTAGTATTAGTAATAGAGGAAACTTTTTTAGCCAAAAATCAAAAATAGATATATAGCTATATTTTGCCTTTTTTCCCCTCTGCGTTGCTACTACTTTGATGCTGCAGCTGTTTCCCTGCAGACAGACACTTGCTGCGTCCTGCAGACGGTCCAGACGGTGAAACACTTCACCGTGGAGTATGACTGAGCCTTAAGAGTTCAGGGCTTGACACTAACACTTGCCCGCTTGCCCGGGGCAAGTAAAAAAAATGGTAGGGCAAGTGAAGACTGATACCTATACTACCATATTGCACTATAACACAACACAAGATAAATTTGTCTTGAAGGCAGTCATTGCACTCTGCCTCTGTGTCTTTCCCTGCTTTCTAGATATCCACAATTCCAGGCTGGATTTGGGAAACAAAACAGGCAAAGTAACATACACATCAAAATGACCTAATTCTCTAGTTGTGTAGACCTGGGCTAATTAAGATGATGAATTTTAACTCTTGAGAGTGTAAAAATGAAACCAAATGGACCCGCAAGGGTCCATTTGGTTTCATGTTTACGTTCTCAAGAGTTACATCTGGTTAAACTTAAATGCAAAATTTACAATATATTTTTGGAGGGCAAGTGACCATGACCTGAGGGCAAGTAGAACCTGACTTGCACTTGCCCAATGGGCAAGTGCCAACCTTAGTGTCAACCCCTGGAGTTGCCTGCCTGCTTTCATGTTGCAAGTTCTCATCTAAGAGGGAACGCCACTCTCGATAAACACACAACTTATAGCTATGCACTACTGCAGGGGTTTTCAACAGGTGGTCCGGGGACCACCAGAGAAGGTTCCAGGTGGTCCCCTGCAGGCTAAATGATGGAAAGTTGGTTAACCAGATGTAACTCTTGAGAATGTAAAAATGAAACCCTTGCGGGTCCATTTGGTTTCATTTTTACACTCTCAAGAGTTAAAAAATATTCATCTGAATTAGCACCACTTAATTAAGAAGTTTACACTGTTTTGTTGCCTACAGCCTGGAGTTGTGGACAAAACCAAAATAATTCTTTAATTTTAGGTATTTGGTGTGAAAATGTATGTGGTCCGTGGCCCAAATGCTGAATAAGTGGTGGTCCCTGGAGTCAAAAAGGTTGAAAACCCCTGCACTACTGTATGATCGGTAGCATAATCAGAATGCCATATCCGAACGGTACTATCTATCTGTACTATTTATTTGGTTTTCACCAGCAAAAAAAATAAAATAAATGAAAAATGTAAAGATGCATCAGAGAGCACAATATAGATCAAAAGTGCGTAGCACCTCTAGTGTAGAAGAAAAGCCGAAAAGTAAGAAAGAACACTTGGAAGAGTATAAACTGTTGATTGATTGAATAGGCCTCTAGGGCCTAGGCTTGTTTCCATTGTAGTCCACTACTCCACTGTATAATATCCAAATCAGTCAGAATCGGATGACATGCAAATAATTGGAGATCGGATATCGCTCATGATTCCATAATCGTGCACCACTAGTTATAACATCTGAACATGGCCAGAGCGCCCTGTCTTTTGGTCTGTGGGATGTCAACATGTTGACCTATAATAATGTGCTGTTTTCAAAGTTGCTACAAATTAAAATCCATCATGTTAACAGCTAGCATGTAAATATTTGCCTAAATGGTAAATGGTGCATTTGTATAGTGCCTTGGATAAAGGCGCTTTACATAAATTGTGCATCACATTCACCCATTCACACACACACATTCACACACTGATGGCAGTGGGGATTCAGGGATTCTGTGTCTTGCTCAAGGACACTTCGACACAAACTCTGCGGGAGCCTGGGATCGAACCGGCAACCTTGTGGTTACCATCCGGTGACTCTACCCCTGAGCCGCACCCCACCTAGAGATCAAGGTATGAGAGCTCTGTGTGTGTAACTGAACATCAATTCAAATTTCACCTATCATTTTACGGACTACATTTCGGGACAAGTGGCCATGACCTTTAGGGCAAGTACAACATGACCTGTACTTGACGATCGAGTGCACCTGAGACCTTAAGTGTCAACCGCTGAAATGTGCTCTATACCTGGAACAGTAAGCAAAAGAATGGCGTTGTAACGGGACAAATGAATTCGGAAAAACAATTAAGAAAGGAATGTTTAACAGGGCTTGACCGTTACTAGCGGTTGCCCGACTGCCCGCGGAAAGTAAATAAAGTGTTTATGGGAAGTGGGAGTTTGCTTTCAGGTGTGCTCGCCTCCCTGACAACTAAGTGCATTCTGTGTTGCTTCAATACTATTGGCCGCTTGTGAAGTACACTGCTAAGCGAGTGCTGCCTCAACTAGCAGCTGCCCTCGGCCTCATTCCGGCTTTTCACAGCGACCGTCGCCACTCGACAGTTATTATCGATTTTGTCCACAATTCCAGGCTGCATTATGCCAACAAAACAGTGTAAACTTCTTAAAGTGGTGCAAATTCAGATGATGAATACTTTAACTCTTGAGAGTGTAAAAATGAAACCAAATGGACCCGCAAGGGTCCATTTGGTTTCATTTTTACATTCTCAAGAGTTACATCTGGTTAACCAACTTTCCATCATTTAGCCTGAGGACCACCTGGAACCTTCTCAAGGACCACTGGTGGTCCCCGGACCACCTGTTGAAAACCCCTGCTCGACAATGCAAACTGTTAATAGTATTCAAAACAAATCAAAACAAACAATCAATCAATCTCCATATCACTTTTTTCCTCCTCCTTTCTCTTCATAAATGATCGAAACTGATCACACGGCTACACTGGATACAACATTACACAAAAGTATCAAAAGTAGCAGTTTTCTTTTCTTTTTTTTAATTTGAATCTCTAAAAGTAACGGTTTTGGATGATGTTTCCAGTTCCACCCAACCACAGACATTAATACCTCTTTTACTCCAAGACACATCTTCTCCCATGGGAGACAAAAAATAAAATAAAATAACAAAGTGAGCCATAGGGATCAAAATGCGTCGAATACGATGCGACCGTATCGAATGTGATGCTTTAGCGCTTTTCGTCGTTAAAACGCTGTGAAATTGTAGTACTACTACTAACTATTTGATGGAACGCTTCCCAACGTTACAGGGCAGTGTGCATGATGCAATCATGTGATATGATGCGATGATGTCAGGCAAGGGGATGCTGCTGGCTCTCTCCGCATGAGGGTGGAAGTTTCTCAAACAAGAGCATCTTTTGCTCTCTTGTTCCGCGCACGCTGGCGCGCACACACACACACACACACACACACACACACACACACACACACACACACACACACACACACACACACACACACACACACAACACTGTATCTATAGTAGATCAGTAGCACTACAGTAGCTCTGCCAAAGCCATGACCTGGGTAACAGAGTGTACAACCAACCGCTTCATGCATTAACCCTGGCTATATAGGAGGGCACGAGTGTGTGTGTGTGTGTGTGTGTGTGTGTGTGTGTGTGTGTGTGTGTGTGTGTGTGTGTGTGTGTGTGTGTGTGTGTGTGTGTGTGTGTGTGTGTGTATCTGTATCCAGCCAATCAGTGATTGAGCCTGGCAAAGGCATGCACACACGTCAACAGCGCCCCGCTTCTCCTTAATGACTTTGCGCACCTTTCAGAAAATAAAGAAATAAATAAAGACTGCAAAGCATTACAACATTGACTGCTCTCATGACGCCCCCGCTTGCCTGCGCACTTTGAAAACGGGCACACGCGCGTGCATGCATGCATGCGCGCGCACATGCACATGTGTGGGCACTGGGCACACACACACACACATACACAAACATGCACACACGTGCTGTTGTTGTCATTCATTTCATCCGTCATATGGGGGGGTGGTGGGAGGGAAAAATGCTCCCCATTTAGAGTGCCATAAAACGGCCAGGGACTACAACAGCATGGATGGGAGATGAATGAAGGTGACGATTAATAGTTCAGATCATTGTCTATTTTGAGCTTTCGCTTTTAGGGATGAAGGTGAGCCGCTCTGCTCTCTCTCTCACTCTCCTCTAAATTTCCTCTCCTCTCTCCTCTCCCACTCTCATCTCCTCTATCTCCATCCCCTCTTATTCTGTTTATTTCTTCTCTGCCCTCTTATTTTAATCATTTCCCCCATTTTATTGCTCAATCCACTTCTTCCTCCTCTCTTCTATTCCTCTTCCCTCCTTATTCCTCTATTCCTCCTTATCCACTCTACCCACCTATTCCTCTATTCCTCATTCCTCCTCTCCTCTCCTGCTATTCCTCTCTTTTCCCCTCCTGTTCCTCCTCTTCATCCTCTCCTAGTGTTCCTCCTCTCCCCTTCTATCCTTTCCCCCGTTATCCCTCCACTCTCATTTCATCACTTCTCTTCTCTATTCCCCTCCTTTCTTATTTCCTCTCCTCTCCTCTCCTCTCCTCTCCTCTCCTCTCCTCTCCTCTCCCCACTCTGTCCTCTGTGCCACCGCTTAATGCTGCTGTCAGCAACATTTCTCAAACCATAAATATTCCTCCATGCTTCTTCTTGTCCTCCTCCTCCTCCTCCCCCCCGTGCCATGCCATGCCATGCCATGCCATGCAAGCATGCATGCACGCACGCATGCATGCAGACGCAGCCCCACGGAACGAACAGCAGCAGAGATACAAGAGTATATAGAAGAAGGTTGATAGAGAGAGAGAATCTCTCCTCTCCTCTCCATTTCCTGACCACCACCACCACCACCGCCACAACCACAGCACCGTGCTTGGTGGCAGTGTGGGTGATGTCAGGGGCCTTGCGAAAAGAAAACACAACACAAACATTAATAACAACCACCACCACACTCTCTCTCACTCCCTCTCTGACTGCCATGACATTCTGGAATACAAGGCTACGTACTAACAGAGCCTGCTTCGTAACAGACAGAGTTCCGACATCTCCGTATGACTTCAATAGGTCCGGTCTAATGGCGGGGCTCTTCTACGTCGACTTCTATCGGTTTTTGTCCCCGTTGGAAGGCTTTCAAACGGGGACAACCGGAAGCCGCGACATGCACGGGAGTCAGTCTGCGAGTCTCGCTCGCGCGAGTCCACGCACCACGTGACCGGGCCAGTTTTCTGCCCCCTCGATGTCGCGACTCTGTCTCGTTACTCCGCTGCGTACAGTACTACTAGCAGGCTACTTACCCCGCGCGAGACGAGGAGCTGGGGGCGAGAGACACCGACGCACACTAGTAGAGAGAGAGAGGGAGAGAGAGCGCGTCCAGTCCCACCGTCCGCCGCCACCAGCAGCACCGCAACGCAACCCCAAAAATAAGTGCGTTGTTGTTGTTTTTTTTAGAGGGGGTGTACTGTAAATGTCCGACGACTGTTTCACTGTCCGAACGTCCGTCCCGCTCCCTCCGTCCGTTAAAATTCACGTTCCTTCTTGTAGTTGTTGTGTGTGTTTTTTTTTAGGTGGTTACATAAGTGTGTAAGAACATCCACCTCCTGGAGTGGAGATACACACCGCCGCCACTATACCACCACGCACTCCTCTCTCTCTCCCGCCTCCTCCTCCTCCTCGTCGATGACGGGCTCGCGCAACAACATTGGCGCGGCTTGTTTTCATAAGCGGGAGGGAGGGAGAGAGACCTTAGAACTCTATGATGGGAGGGAGGAGAGAGAGTGTCTGTGGGCGCTGCTGCCGGCCGCTAGGTGGCGGCGCTGCAGGCACACTGGCTGGAGAAGTTCAAGTTCAAACTTAACCTAGTTAAAGGAGAATTCCACACCAAACACACATTGGGCATCAATCTACCTTGATCCCTGTAGCACAGGGGTTTTCAACCTTTTTGATACCAGGGACCACCATTTATTCAGCATTTGAGTCACGGACCACCATTTGATTAATTTTCACCCCAAAGACCAAAAACTAAACAATTATTTTGGTTTTGTCCACAATTCAGGGCTGGATTTTGCAAACGCGTGGTGCTAATTCAGATGATGAATATTTTAACTCTTGTGAGTGGGAAAAAAAAAAACAAAACAAAACAAAAAAAACAAATGGACAAACAAATTACATTCTCAAGAGTTACATCTGGTTAACCAACTTTCCATCATTTAGCCTCGGGGCCACCTGTTGAAAATCCCTGCTGTAGCATGATACATAGTGCATTTGTTTTTTGTCATACATGTGGGTATTTTAGTAGCTCCAAACGTATTTTTCCTCACACATCAAACCACACACTACAAGATAATTGGACCACTACTACATGATTTAAAAAAAAAACTCAGGTGGTAGCCGTGCAACAGGAGTTTCAATTGGAGAGTGATTGGAGAGGAGAGTGGCAGAAGGGAGGGGAGGGGAGAATGAGAAATAGATTATCTCTGGGATTACAAATAAATAAAGGCTTTAACTGTCCATAGCTGAGTAGGATGAGGTAGGTCTACATTTAACTCCTGTGTTAACTGTCCATAGCTGAGTATGATGATCTCTCTCGCAATGGGTCTGGTCCACAAGATTCGATACTCTACCAAAATACCATTGTACCTCTCCAAATACTTAAAAGAAGACTGCAGAAAATGCAGGAGAGACCGCAGCACTCAGGTTTACTTTTTCTGCTTTAAAGGTGCACGGCTCAAAAAATGCAACAAAAGAAAAAGGATGCCAGCACTCTAAACTTCATTTCATGGTTTATTTTACCTCGGAAGGCAGG
Organism: Benthosema pterotum; assembly: GCA_039105355.1. Lineage (NCBI taxonomy): Eukaryota > Metazoa > Chordata > Actinopteri > Myctophiformes > Myctophidae > Benthosema > Benthosema pterotum. The sequence goes on from CM076967.1 coordinate 53,729,435, forward strand.
ACAGGCATGGACGCGTTTCGCCCCTGAGGGCTTTTTCAACACACATGAAAACAAACAGGAAGTGACATGTTTATAAAGGATGTCAATTCAGCCTATCAAGGTGTCAGCAATTACATCATTAGGACTAAGTGGAGTAATTAGAACATACCACCAGTAAAGATAACCATGACATGTATACATGGGGAATATACCAGACAGACACTGTATGGTTGGCCAACCAGAACAATAACATGTCGATCAATATAATATTAAAGCAAAATAAAGAAAAATATATACAAATATTTACAAGATCAAGAGTGAGGCAACTGGATTCCATAGACGCTCGAAGTAGAGCAAGGTAAAAGCTTAAATGCCAAATTAGGGGGGGTTTAACCATGGAAACCGAGACAGTCTAATAGAGTTAAAGGTTTTAAAGGAAACAACCCAAAAGGAGCTCTTCATTGAGCCCTTTGGGGTGTTCCGTCTGGAGAACATGAATCCAGTATGCCTCACGTTTTAGTAAAGCGTTGTCCCTGTCACCCCCTCTTTTCAAGGGGGGGACCACTTCAATTCCCTGAAACCTCAAAGTACAAACTTCATGACCCACAGCATTGAAATGTCTAGCAATCGGTGACTTTTCATCATTGTTGCGAATTGCACTTTTATGTTCAGAAAACCTTGTTTTAAGCTCTCTAATAGTTTTGCCAACATAAGTAAGTAAACAACATATTTAGTTTTACAAGAAATTCTCCCCTTTACAGAATACTTTTTACCAGAGTGTGGGTGTGTAAAGTACTGGCCTTTGACCATAGCGTTACAGTGAATACAATTATGGCAGGGAAAATTACCAGGGGGTAAACTAGACAAGAAATGTTGTGGAGGTGTATACAGGTCAGCTCTTACTAAAGAGTCTCTCAAGTTTTTGGCCCTCTTGTGGGCAAAAATGGGAGTGTCTCTAAAAACAGAACCAATGCTGGGATCAGAAGACAAGATGTGCCAATGATTTTGAATAACCCTGCGAATGTCACTAGAAGCAGGAGAGAAAGTAGTAGCACAGACAATTCTGTTAGAACCTTTAGAGGGCCCAGTCTTAGGGGATAGTAGGTCTTCCCTTTTGAGACCTCTAGCTCTGTCTAGAGCCTGGTTTAAAACAGTATGGCTATAGCCTTTGGCGGCAAACCTAGAACACAGTGCAGCAGCCTGCTCTTCGAAAGTGACATCAGAACTACAGATTCGTCTAACTCTGACCAACTGACTATAGGGTAGGCTTTTCTTCAGACCAGGTGGATGGTAACTAGAGTAGTGTAGAAGACTGTTACGATCAGTTTCTTTTCTATGAACACTGGTATCAAATACATTCGTTTTATGGACCTGTACGTCTAAGAAGGAGACAGAGTGTTGGCTGTGTTCCATGGTGAACTTTATAGTAGGCATTCTGCTGTCTAGGTAAGACTTAAAATCAAAAAGCTGTTCTAACGAGCCTCTGAAGACTAAATGACAGTCATCTATAAACCTAGACCAAGACTTAATTGAAGCAGAAAATGGATTATTATTATATATGAAATCTTCCTCAAATTTCCCCATGAATAAGTTCGCAAAATTGGGAGAGCAGGGGCTGCCCATACTGACCCCCTGACACTGAAGATAGTATGAATTCTCAAATTTGAAATAGTTTTTGTTTAAAACCAACTTTGCAAGTTCAACCAGGAAACCAGTCGGGGGAATCTTGTTTACTCTTTGGTCCAAATAATAAGCTAAGGCACTAAGGCCCTCTTGATTGACCTCTCCAAATACTTCCTAAATGTCAATGAGGTCCACTCCCACAACACCAAAGGGAGTGCCACTAACCATGTTCAACCCAGATTTGGCACAAACAAGGGACTTAATTTCTTTCGCTCATATGCGACCAACATGTGGAACGCACTACCAACAGTCATTAAGACTTGTGAATCCCTTGACTCCTTCAAAACCGCTCTCAAGGGGCACCTACAGATGGCTGCAATTCGAAACTGGCCTCTGTAAAACAAAATTGTAGGCTATATAAAATCCCTCCACCCACCCCTCTCCTCTTTGTACATTTCTTTTTTCCCTTTTATACCATTACCTCCACTATGATTTTACCTCCATGATTTGCTGCTTCTGACTTCACTGAAGTAGTTGTTTTGTATGTATTTGAATGCCTAAATGAAATGAACAAGTTGGCCACTATTGTAAACAAGTGTATGCTTAACTAGTGTGTCCAATCAGCTCTGTCAGATTTGATGCAGTTGTACTTGAATTGTACTGTAATTCTCCAAGCGGGTTTCAGTTTTGTTGCAGTGTGCCCTTGACTTGTACTGTAACTCTCATTTCTGTCAATAAAAAATCATTCATTCATTCATTCATTCATGAGGTAGGTCTACATTTAACTCCTGTGTTAATTGTCCATAGCTGAGTAGGATGAGGTAGGTCTACATTTAACTCCTGTGTTAACTGTCCATAGCTGAGTAGGATGAGGTAGGTCTACATTTAACTCCTGTGTTAACTGTCCATAGCTGAGTAGGATGAGGTAGGTCTACATTTAACTCCTGTGTTAACTGTCCATAGGTGAGTAGGATGAGGTAGGTCTACATTTAACTCCTGTGTTAACTGTCCATAGCTGAGTAGGATGAGGTAGGTCTACGCCAAGACTGTTTTCAGGGGTGACTTCTTTTCAAGTTGATTTCAAATGGATTTGGCCAGATAGCCAAGTGTGCTTGCTTTATATATGCGCAGTGACGTCACCAGCCCTGTTCCACTAGTGGATTCCTCATTCATTTTCCTCATAGACATTTCGAAAATGGTTAATAAAAACACGATTGCGCCGCGGCCAAAGCCAACTCGGGTCGTGACAAATCATGACAACAAACACAATATTGTCATATAATATATAATTAGGAAGAAGTAGAAAACGGCATGATACAAGACTTTTTGTTTTGTTTTTCATCTTAGAAATTATTTTATTGTCCCAAAAGTTTGTGTGTGTCTTCATGATTCGTCACGACTCGAGTTGGCTTTGTCCGCGGTGCCTAATCGTCTTGATATAAATTATTTTCGAAAAGTCGATGAAAAATGAATGGGGAATCCACTAGTGGAACAGGGCGGTGACGTCACTGCACATCTCTATTGTAGGTAGGCCACTGGCCTACTCAATATTTGATTAATAGTGATAATAAATATTTAAATATATATTTTGTAAAAAGTTTTTTTTAAGTAATATGTAATAGTAATATAAATATTAGTATATTACACTTGCTCAGACAGTATTACTTTAAAGGTAGGGGAAGTGATTTCACTTTTGTCAGATATCACCCAAAAATATTTTTTTTCTGTTAAAATGCTCTATTATAAGGTGTGGAAACCACATATGGAGTTTCCCCCTCCCCCACGTTAGCAGAGGAGCTAATAAAAGTTCCCCAGGTCACCACAATTTTCCTCCAATCAGGAGAGAGCAGCAGGTTCACATAGTGTAGCTACTGTTGGACGCCCCTAGTGCACCAGGCTGGTACTACACCATGAATTTCAAATCACTTCCCCTACCTTTAAAATGAAGGTAATAATTAATAAGTAGGCTAATTAATAAGTAATATATTAACAAGGTTTTTTTAACCATAAAAAGGAGAAAACTGAAATTATTTATATTAATAATATTTATATTAATATAGCCTATCTAACATTTCAAACTTTAAAGGACAACCTATTTTTCAACCAAGGTTCATATTTTAGTTTGTTATTAGGGGGAAAAAAATAAAGGATGGTTGTTAATTGCTTTACATTTCGGCCTACTGCTTGTTTGACAGGGGCGGTGTGAGTACCAAATGTGCTCGCGGCAGTAGTAGCACTAGTAGTAGTAGTAGTATTACTGTGACCTCAACGTCTTCAAAAATACTGTATTTAGGCACAGACAGAGCCTTGCTTAGAATATAGACAGAGTTACGCAAACTCCATTCCCTTCATGGGGCCAGTTCAATGGCGGCACTTGTACAGACTCCTATTGAGAATGGGGACAAATCTCTGGTTTATTTGCAATACTATAGAATACTATGGAACAGTTTTTAAAACTCAATGCTCATATTTGCGCCGCCATCCTTTTCCCCATCGAAAACAAGCATCTCCAACTCGAATTTGTCCCTATTCAGTTTGCATGAACAGCAGCAGCTTAGAGCTCTCAAATTCTGATCCCTCAATGTCGCAACTCTGACACTAGATGGACAGCCCTGGAAGTGAACGGCGCCACGTGACGACGTCACTTCTCATGCTTTGCGGTAGATCCAAGATGGCGATGCCCATGATCCGTGCTCCACACTGCGCTGCTTGACTTTCTGCCGTCCGTAACAGATCCACTGACAGCGCGGCGCGCCACTGACACGCCAAGGTAAGCACAACCACACAACGGTCTGTCGCTGGCCGAAAACAGCCGATCTACAAGCTCACAGAGTCACGATGATAGAGGCAGACAGTGGCTATTTTCGGGGAGGCTGCTGGCCACCTTCAGCGTAATGTATACAGTACATTTAGGGGACCCCCCTCCTCTCCTCTCGACATGCATAGGTGTTTTGGAATCGTAACTGTCATGTCTAGTAGTCTGCCTATTCAGAAGGAATGTATCTGCCTGGCTGACTGTTATTGGCTAGACTCCAGGGTAGACAGCCTGTTTATTACACACTAACAGCAGCTTGCCTCAGATTTGATTCTGAGATTTGTTCCCATTATTGTGCACGCTCAGAAAAAAAAAATGTATAAATGGGTGAAATATCCCTTTAAGTAGACGGCATACCATGTCCATCTATGGGGAAGTCTCTTCACACAATTCTCCCATGGGATCTGTTATTATTAATTTATTTCCGTCAATTTGAGCTAAAAAAAAATACCCTAAATCTAACCCCAATGACACTGATAAAACAAATCAAATTGTTTACTAAACTGTACACAATAATTGTCCACTGGACAGAGGCTTCAAGTTCACCTACATACAGTACATCAGGAGCCAAGGTATCTGATAGGGTTAGGAGGCGATGATTGACATCTCTACTAGTAGTCGCTGGAGACAGCCAGCAGGGGTTGACACTAAGGTCTCGGAGGCACTTGCCCATCGGGCAAGTGTAAGTCAGGTTCTACTTGCCCTCAGCTCATGGTCACTTGCCCCCCAAAAATATATTGTAAATTTTGCAGATGTAACTCTTGAGAATGTAAAAATGAAACCAAATGGACCCTTGCGGGTCCATTTGGTTTCATTTTTACACTCTCAAGAGTTAAAATTCATTATCTTAATTAGTCCAGGTCTACACAACTAGAGAATGTAGAAGATTAGGTAATTTTGATCTGTATGTTAATTTGCCTGTTTTGTTTCCCAAATCCAGCCTGGAATTGTGGACAGCTAGAAAGCAGGGAAAGACACAGAGGCAGAGTGCAATGACTGCCTTCAAGACAAATATATCTTGTGTTGTGTTACAGTGCACTAAGTTGCACACTTGCCCGATCGGGCAACCAGGTAGCAGTCTTCACTTGCCCGACCATTTTTTTTTTTACTTGCCCTGGGCAAGCGGGCAAGTGTTAGTGTCAAGCCCTGGCCAGGCTGTTGATTCAAAAGAAAAGAGGACACTGTTTCTCCTTTTTGTTTTCAGATTGCTACAGGACAGTAAATATAATGTGTGAGGGAATTAAGGAAAGATCCATGACACTATGAGCTCCATGTTCATTACCATCTAAACCCCTTATCCTAAACCCCTTATCTTTTTTTTTTTTACTATTTTGAAAAACGTTTTGGAATAGTTCAACGTGCCAATCTATTGACACATTGTGAGCTTGTAGACTGGCCATTTAAACTATTGAAAAATGTTTTTTTTAATAGTTTAAAAAGGCAAAGAAGTTAATGGATAAGGGGTTTAGCCATAACAAAAATGGAGCCCAATGTTATTGCTGTCCTGAGGCTTGCTGCGATTGTCATGTCATGTCTTCACCATATATTAATTCCCACTGAGTCAGTGACTGTCAGGCAAGCCGTTAGATGTATATCATGGCGGAGCTTCAAGAGACAAGCCGCAGCCTGGGCACTTTATTAATAATATCAGATATGCTTTTTATTGATTGATTGCATGATCCATAATAACTGAACATTGGTGATCTGTGTTCCATCCAGACCATGGCGGCGTTACACAAACTGTTCTTCAGACTGAGACCTAAGGTGAGTTAAAGTCAGCTTCTACTTGCCCTCAGGTCATGGTCACTTGCCCCCCAAAAATATATTGTAAATTTTGCATTTACCGTAAGTTTACTTCCTACTTGGGTGCTTTAAACCAGGGGTTTTCAACAGGTGGTCGCCAGTTAAGTTGGTTAACCAGATGTAACTCTCGAGAACGTAAAAATGAAACCAAATGGACCCTTGCGGGTCCATTTGGTTTCATTTTTACACTCTCAAGAGTTAAAATTCATCATCTCAATTAGCCCAGGTCTACAGACTAATGTAGAAGATTAATCATTTTGATGTGTATGTTAATTTGCCTGTTTTGTTTCCCAAATCCAGCCTGGAATTGTGGATAGCTAGAAAAGCAGGGAAAGACACAGAGGCAGAGTGCAATGACTGCCTTCAAGTCAAATTTATCTTGTGTTGTACTAATTTGCACACTTGCCCGATTGGGCAACCAGGTAGCAGTCTTCACTTGCCCCACCATTTTTTTTTAGTTGCCCCGGGCAAGCGGGCAAATGTTGTGTCAAGCCCTGGGTGATCAGCAGTTAAACTGTTGTTGTTGTTGTTGTTGTTGTGTCCTTGTTGTGTCCAGGCAGCACAGGTCCGTCTCATCCACAGTGGTCTGTGTGAACAGCAGGAGGTTCTGGCTGTGGCGTCTCAGCAGCACACGCAGGAACCTCTGTCCGTGTTCAGAACCCGCCAGTCTGACCCCGTAAGTTATTAGGTCAATTCTACCTACTATCAATGGGCTCTGTGCACACACGCCATATTAGAAAGAGAATCGTCGCCTTCTCTACTTCCTTTACAGGCGTTAAGGCTGATATTAAAGGCGTTATAGGCAACTTTTTAGCCAAAAATAAATAAATCTATATAGCTGAGTCATTCCATGAAAACGGTACGATTTGCAGTCCTTCTGACCATTTTAGCTGTATTTTATTGATGGAGTCACAGAAAAAATATTTTTAAAAGATTTTTTAATCAATTGAAATGTCCCCTTTAATATTGTGTAAACATTACATGGATTTTATCTTCATATCAGAAATTATCTTGTTGTTGTTGTTGTTTTTTTCATTAGACACCCACTTTTTTGTCCATAGAAAAGTGGCACCCAAGGGTTAAAGGCATTATAGGCAACTCTTTAGCCAAAATTAAAAAAATAGCTATATTATTTGCTTGTTTCCCTTCTACACCACTTCTACTTTGATGCTGCAGCTGTTTCCCGGCAGACAGACGCTTCGCCCCACAGACGGTCCAGAACTTTATTGTTGTCAACAAATCATGTTGTCAAAACATTCGTTGGGCTCAGGACAACACAGTGTTGGTGTGTGGGGGGGAAGGGGGGTTGTGCGTGGGGTGAGGCGGCGTTTTAGCCAATCACAGTGCAGCAGCCTCCAGCCGTTTGATAAGCCAATAGCCAATGGAGTACAGGTGAGGTGGAGTTAGATTCAGATTTTTACACACTAAAGTTAACTACAGTACATGTCTATGCTTTCATGGTGTTCTCAGGCGTGTCACTCTGAGCGACATGCAGGACAATACTACACGTTGCCCCCCGCGCACCTCAAGACCCTGTTCCCCCACGGCCTGCCACCACGCTACCAACAACAGGTGAGAGAAAGAATGTTTACCAACTTTACATGGCCTTTTACACATTAAGACCAGGGGTGTAGTATAGGGGGGCGGTGTCCCCCCACTTTTCACATCTAAAATATTTTTGGGGCAACAGTAGGCCTATGTTTTTTGTCTTGTCATTTACTTGGATACTATGGACACAATTAGGTATTGTAAACAATCTTTCTCAATATGCTGTACTTTTAATATTGTGTGTGTGTTGTGCACATGCAAATGCAAGAAAATTCCACTCATTTTCAACATTAGAGGTGTTGTGTGGACATGATAAATATCCCCCTCCCCCCCTTCCCCCCCCCCAATTCTGTTTCCTAGAAATGGAGGTCGGGGAAAAAAAAAACATTAGCATGGTGAAATACATCTTGATGACATCATCAAGATGTGTTTCACCACATGTTAATGAGTTTCCTTTTTTCTGAGAGTGTACAAATGGAACCAAATGGACCCGCTAGGGTCCATTTGGTTCACATTTGTACACTCTCAGAAAAAAGTGTCCTAAAAAGGGAATTTAATCCCTTTAAGGGATTAAATAGGGAATTTAATGCCAATCTATTGACACCTTGCGAGCTTGTAGACTGGCCATTTTAACTATCGAAAAATGTTTTTTTCAAAAATAGTTTACTACAAAACCTTCGCTCTGAAAGGGCATACGGAAAGATTTGTGCTGCATTCTCACATTCTCCCCAAAAATAGCAGGTGTTCACGGCTCATAGCACGCCACAGAGTGGCACACTATGAGCCGTGAACGCCTGTTATTTTTCAATGAAAGTTAAAACACCACAAGTACAGTACAGAATGGTTTTAAAAAGGCAAAGAAATTAAGGGATAAAAGGTGTAGCAGTGACACAAATCTAGGCCTGTGTCTTCAGTGTGTGACAGAACCTCTAATGTGTGAATGCAGCCTAAGATTCAGACATGGCATGTGTTTGCCTGCAGGTGAAGACCTTCAACGAAGCCTGTGTGATGGTCCGACAGCCTGCCCTGGAGATCATATCCTACCTGAAGAGAGCAGACTACAGCAAACCTGCCCTGCGATACCTGCTGTGTATCCTTTGAATGGCCTTTGTGACGCACCGGGATCCGAGCATTGTTTGAGTCAGTTTTGTATTTTCTTGTTTGAGTGAGGACACAGCATAAGATGTGCCCCACATTTTAATTCAGAGTTTTAGGTCGTTTGTAAGTCATTAAGCCAAGGTATGCATTGCTAAGCCAAATTAAGCAACATTAGGCCAAATTAAGAAACGTTGAGTCGTGTTAAGCTGAATTAACCCAAAGACTTCAAATATAGATATAGCAGCGTCACAAAAGTTGAATTTGTCAATACTGTACAGTGTACATACTGCACAGAATCCAAAAATGGATTCCCGGTTTGAAAGGGTTAAGCCATGTTATTCAACATTATTAAAACTCATAAGCACATTAATCAATGGTTAAGTAATACATCTATTTCTCTTTTGCCATTATATTTATCCATCATACCAATATACTATGTTGTTTATACAATATACTATGTTGTTTTACTTACCTACACTGTTGTATGTAGGCTGGTACTGGATTGGATTGAATGAATCGCTGGTTTCACATTATTGTCTTGACTCCAGCTGTTTGAATCAGATGGATTGAAAGGCTCTGGAAAGACCATGTCTCTCTGTCACACTGTCCACTACTGTTCATCACAAGGGTGGCTGGTACTACACATACCTGATGGTACACACACACACACACACACACACACACACACACACACACACACACACACACACACACACACACACACACACACACTGCAGGGGTGTAGACTTCTTAATTAAATAGTGCTAATTCAGATGATGAATATTTTAACTCTTGAGAGTGTGGAAATGAAACCAAATGGACCCACAAGGGTCCATTTGGTTTCATTTTTACATTCTCAAGAGTTACATCTGGTTAACCAACTTTGCATAATTTCGCCTGGGGACCACCTGGAACCCTCTCAAGGACCACTGGTGGTCCCCGGACCACCTGTTGAAAACCCCCAGCACACATTGTATTTAAAAAGGTACATTATAAAGTAGGTTGAAAATATTTGAGGTGATTAGTTAAATTCATTTTGTTGATTAATTTGATTAAAAATCTTAACGCAATTAACTCATGTGGACACTGACTCAAGACTTTGAGCATTTTCTCAATGAAAAAAAAATGCGCAGAGTGTGGTTTTACGGGGGCATATGACTGTGTGTCTCCCTGTAACCAGAGTCATAGAGTACAGCTCGAGAGATCTACAAGCATTGGGGGCTTGTAGATCACCTATTTTGATAAATATTTAAGAAATAAACATGTCTTTTTCACCCAGATTCTTTTTTCAAATGTTCAAATCATGCAAAGGAAATTAGCCATATTTTGACATAGTTGTCAAGTGATTATATCATGAATCATGATTAAATTAATTTTGAGGCTGTGATTAAATTTTTGAATCATTCAACACCCCTATTATAAAGTCCTGTTTAGTAATGAAGAGAGTTGTTTAGTGGTGGTTGACGCGTCCATCTGGTGTCTGCTGCAGCTCACCTGTGGGTGAAGAACTGTAAGGAGCTGCTGACGTCGTCCTTCAACACGTCGCGATTCGACCAGCCTATGGAGGCGTCCAACTGGCTGCGACACTTCAAGACCACCAACGAACACTTCCTGGCCAAGGTATAAAAAACAATAATAGTGAAAAGAACACGCACATCTAAAAAACCCAACTTGGGTAGTGCTGGATCAACCCTTTGTGTCCTGAACGCGTTTTGGTGTTTTAGCTGTTGAAAAATAGCAGATCAACAAGCTCATGTCGCGCCACCGAGTGGCGCGACATGAGCTTGTTGTTCTGCTATTTTTGAAAAGATGTGAACAAAAATGTGCTACAAATCTCTGAATATGTTATTTTGGAAGCAAACATTTTTAACTCATTTTTTTTTGCATCTGAGATCTGAGGTATCCCTAGAACAACACATGTTTCAGATGGGGATCTGCAGCCAAATATGGATCATTCTGATGGTCCTTGGCTTGAAATATGTTAGCATCACTGACACAGGAGCACAGATTTTTCAGAAAAACTAGAATCTAGTGTCGGAAACTACTGTAGAATCTAGCGTCAAAAGCTAGAATGTTGCTGCAGCTATAATCTGGTGTCAGGAACTACTTTATAATCTGGTGTCAGGAACTACTGTATAATCTGGTGTCAGGAACTCCAATCGAGGGTCAGGACAAATGGGTTAAAAATAGAACATAACTAAACAAATGAAAGAAAATCCGCACACCATTTGATGCTCCCGAATATTATTTTACTTGGATGGTACCGTTTTGGGCCGAAGCGTAAGCGAAAACAGAAGTCATCCATGGAGCTACTGTTCCATCTCAAGTATATTTAGCATCAGCTTTTAGGCTATTTTCCACGTGCAATGCTCACTCACAACTGCTGTACTCAGGCTTTCCTAGGGTTAGAAAATGTAAATGTAAATGCTCTTCCTCAGCTGAAGACCAAACATCGCTACACGTGGACCAAGAGGGAGTTCACTGACGAGGGCCGACCACTGGGGGAGCTGGTGGACCAGGTGAGTGCAGGCCATCAAACTAAACAGGGTCGGATTTAGACAGCCCTGCTAGGGTGGGCTGGAAGAATGGCAGGGTGGGCAACTCCAAAGTTTTTCATATTTTTTTCATACCAGGGCCCACTATTTATTCGGCATTAGAGCCACAGACCATTTGATGACATTTTAGCCCCACAGACCCCAAAACTAAAGATTTATTTTGCTTTTGTCCACAATTCCAGGCTGGATTTGGGAAACAAAACAGTCAGTCAAACATACAGATCATAAATGATCATTAATCTTCTACATTCTCTAGTTGTATAGACTTGGGCTAATTCACAAGGCTTTTGAAAATAACAAGTTAATGGGATTAAATTAATTTTGTTCATTAGTGTGATTAACAAATTCAACGCAATTAACTCATGCACACTGACTCAACCCACTGAGCATTTTCTCATTGGAAAAAAATAGTTAGATCACAGTTTTACGGAGACGTGCTGTGATGCTACCTGTATAGCTGTGTCTCCCTGTAACCAGAGCCATAGAGTATAGCTGGAGGATCTACAAGCATTGGGGAGCTTGTAGATCACCTATGTTGATAAACATTTAAAAGACAGATTTCCCCCAGACATGTAGTTCGAATGGTGATTAATCATGATTAAATTAATTTTGAAGCTGTGTTTAATCTGATTAAAGGTTTTAATCATTCAACAGCCCTAATTCTAACTCTTGAGAGTGTAAACATGAAACCAAATGGACCCGCAATTGCTTTGGTTCAATTTTACGCTCTCAAAGAGTTGCATCTGGTTAACTTTCCATCATTTAGCTGGGGACCACCCGGAACTCTTTCAAGGACCACTGCTTGAAAACCACTGATATTGCCTTTCATTGGGTGGGCGGATGCACGGCCCTGCACCCCTCTAGATCCGGCCCTGACTATAAACATGCCATGTCAATGCGTGAGTGTGTACTGTGCACGTAACTCAAATGCAGTTCGACAGACACGTTTCTGAGGGACACACAATTGTCCAGAAACACCACAAAAGGCTCTGGTCAGTCTAATTTAAAAGCAAGACAGACTGACAGTTCTTTAGTCTGTCAGTGTTGTGCATATACATGTTTTCAGGGTATGTCTTGAGTGATGTGTATATATACGTGTTTTTCAGGGTATTTCCAGGGTGAAAAGCAGCAGTGATGTGGTTGGAGCTCTGATGAAGGAGCTCAGGCTGCAGAGTGGACAGCCGGACGCAGGCTTCCGATTGGCCGTTGCCGTGGACGGGGTCAACGCCCTCTGGGGTCGGACCAGCCTCAAGAAGGAGGACAAGAGCGCCGTGAGAGAAACACACACGCACACACACACACACACACGCACGCACGCACGCGCACACACACACACAATCTCCACAGTTCCATTAAAAGGGAATTCCACCCATTTTCAACATTCTAATGTCATTAGTATACCTTAGAGGTGCTGGGTGGACATGATAAAAAAAAAGTTCCCCCATTCTGTGTTCCCAAGAAATGGAGGTCTGAAGAAAACCACTAACATGGTGAAACATCTTGATGACATTAACAAGATGTATTTTCACCATGTTAATGGATTTCTTTAGACGCTTCTTTTTTCTGAGAGAGTACAAATGGAACCAAATGAACCTGTTAGGGTTCATTTGGTTCACATTTGTACGCTCTCAGAAAAATATTGAAAATGTGAGGAATTCTCCTTTAACTCAGTCCTCGCCATTGTCGCTTTTGACTGATTATACGCACAGTGCATGCCTTTAATGATATACATATAATGTTAAGTCACCCCACCTCTAATGTTTACGTCACTGCATAGCGTCGTGTTTGTTTTGGAGTTCCCTTCAGACACCATGCATTGAAGAAAAGGAAAGCTGTTGTTGAGGCACTTGTTGTCCGTTTTGGGGTTAATACAGGTCAGATGGCAGTAGATGAACAAAGTGACCGCATGCAGTGGATCAATAGCAACTATGATCGTGTGTAAAATATGAACGTTTCTAAACACTGATGATGATGATCTGATCCGTGACAGCAGCAGCAGCAATGCTATTTTGATCTATCAGAGAAGGCGGTCTTCTTCTTCTACCAAATAGAAAATAGTGAATTGTTGTCCTGAACTGGGCTATCGTTAGCGCCATCTAGCGATGAAAGTGTTCCTTCTCTTCTCATCCCACTATATCGGGCATTATGATGGTAATAATAAAATTAGGACAAACCACCTCTCTGCTGTCGGGAAGAAAACCTTTTTCAGTACCATCGTTGAAAAATAAAATGTTTTATAAAATTAAGAAAAACGTATATTTTGAAAGGAAAGCAAATATACCTCATCAAACTTGGTGTTGTGGCTTTACATATTGTGAATTACTTGACAATGATATAGTTGGTGGAGTTAGTTGCTTTATCGCACTACTAAATGAACACTGTGACATGTGGGGTCCCAGCGGTATGAACTGGATGATGCTGTGGTCTGTAGTGTATGTCATCTCGGCTGCTGGGTGTGGATGCTCATAATGAAGAGGCGGCACAAACGCATGTGCTCAAAAGAAGGGCATGGCTTTGTGCCACGTGCTTGTAGACCTGCTATTTTTGGACGAATCTTTCACCGCAAATGCTGTAGTGTGATTAAGGAGGACATTCGTTTTGTGAGGGGGAAAAAAATACATAATCTATCTCTCTCGCTCTCTTACTTCCTCCCTCTCTCTCTATGTCTCTCTGTCTCTCTCTTAGGTGTCTCCAGACGAGCTGACTCTGGTTCACAACCTCAGAAAACTGATGAACAACGACTGGGTGAGGTTCATTCACCAGGCTATTAACCCATATAGTAAAGAATGTGTACAAAATGATATCATGTCTTTGTTGTCCCTAATAACAACGTAAGGTATTTTTGTCCCTGCGTCTCTCCAGTGCGGCGGTGCTGTCCTGGCCTCTCTCTCCCAGACGGGGGCGCTCTACAAGCCCAGCACGGCCTACCTGCCCCAGGAGCTGCTGGGAGAGGTCAGTGAGGTCACCGTCACACAGTTCATTTTGTCGACTAGAACAAAGAAAAACAACATCAAACAAACATTTTTTCGTAGTGTACGGGTTTGCGTTGTTTATAAAAGCCATGCCTCCGTCACACAGTAGTAATATATGAATGGATTTAGCAGGGGTTGACACTAAGGTCTCAAAGAACTTGCCCATCCGGCAAGTGCAAGTCAGGTTCTACTTGCCCTCAGGTCATGGTCACTTGCCCCCCAAAAATATATTGTAAATTTTGCATTTAAGTTTACTTCCTACTTGGGGGCTTTAAACCAGGGGTTTTCAACAGGTTGTCCCTGAGAGGGTTCCAGGTGGTCCCCAGCTAAGTTGGTTAACCAGATGTAACTCTTGAGAACGTAAAAATGAAACCAAATGGACCCTTGCGGGTCCATTTGGTTTCATTTTTACACTCTCAAGAGTTAAAATTCATCATCTTAATTAGCCCAGGTCGCAATGACCGCCTTCAAGACAAATTTATCTTGTGTTGTGTTATTGCGCACTAAGTTGCACACTTGCCCGATCGGGCAACCAGGTAGCAGTCTTCACTTGCCCCACCATTTTTTTTTAACTTGCCCTGGGCAAGCGGGCAAGTGTTAGTGTCAAGCCCTGCTTACGGTATCTATTCCTACTGGGTGTGAGTCAGTGCTGTTTCAAAAAGTTGGGATGAGCCAGACCTACAAAGTTGTGTCTCAATGTGTCCCCCAGGAGGGTTTCGACAGAATGGACCCTTTCATCCCAGTGTCCGTCTCCAACTACAGCCAGAAGGAGTTTGAGAGCTGTTACCTGTACTACGTGGACCGCTGCTGGTTACAGCACCCGCACAGTGAGATAATAATATCATACACTTCATTTAGAAGGCAACCTTTCGACAACAACATTTACAAAGTGCTGAAAACATGTTGTTCTAGGGTTCCCCCAGATGCAAAAATTTGAGTTAAAAATATTCAGAGATTTGCAGCACATTTTCACAATTTTTCAAAAATAGCAGAACAACAAGCTCATGTCGCGCCACTCGGTGGCGCGACATGAGCTTGTTGATCTGCTATTTTTCAACAGATAAAACACCAAAACGCGTTCAGGACAACAATTACAAAGTGCTTTAACAGAGTGAAGGGATATCCAACAACCATCAAATCTAATGCATGAAAACTAACGGTACAAGACAAATAATGCAACCAAAGCTTATGCAATTAATGGACACAAAAAACAAAGTAACATGATAAAACTAAGGCAGTGTTTTAGTGTATAAATGTGTTCACAAAGAGTTATTTCAAAGATGTCACTGAATTATCTTGCCAGATCAAGGCAATCCAAGACTAGTCAAATCTGTCCCAGAATATCACCTGATTTCAACCAACACAAATCCTGTTCACTAAAGACGGATGTTCCTGTCGGATTCAGGCCAGACTAACTTAAATTAATCATAACTTATAAGTAGTCAGATCTGGTGCGGAACAGCTTAGCTATAGCTTTATTATTTCAAGACATCATTCATATGGGCTGTGATTTGAGTCCTCTAGTGACTCCATTAACGTTCAAGACCAGCCCAGATCACAGCCCATATATGGGGATGATCTTTACGTCATTCTCCCACAATACGTCAACAACTGAAATAATAAATCTCTAAGCTATTCTGGTCCAGATCTGACTACTTATTAGTCTGATCTCAATCTGTCTCTCTGTGATGCATCCAGGGCCGTCCATTTGATAGTGCACAGGATTTGTCTGTTGAAATCGGGGGGATATTCTGGGCCATTACGATACAATATCGATATTTAGGATTCTGAATCAATTCTGATTCTTAATTATGTTGTGATACAATTTGATATATATGTCAGTAGTGTTATTAAATGGATAATCGGATTTGAGCTTGGTCCTGTATTTTATTTGGTGTGCTGCTCCTTCCACTTTTTGTGGATTCCCATGTTTAGTTGCACCTAGAGCTTAGCACCCACTGCCCAAATTAGTGGCAGCAACTAGAGGAAGCGCACCTGTTTTCTTCTCCTCATTCAATTTGATATATATGCATTTTTTTGCCACAAATTCCAGCCAATTCCAGCCATTTCCAAGATTTTTTCTGAGAACGTCCATTTGTACGCCCTCAGAAAAAAGGTACTAAAAGAAAAAATGTTAACAAACACAACTGGATGACGTCATCAAGCTGTCTTTGACCATGTTAATGATTTCTTTCAGACCTTCATTTTAGGAAACACAGAATGGGGAGAACTTTTATATTGCGCCACCGAGTGCCGCGAAATGAGCTTGTAGTTCTGCTATTTTTGAAAAATTGTGAAAAGCATCAGAAACTAGAATCTGATCAGGACACAATGGGTTAAACAATATGGATGACAAAAAGTTCAATCATACACATCAATGCAGCCTGATAACATCAGTCAATCTTTCTGACATGAACACATTAATGAGCCTACATAAAAAAAATGATTTTGAACCTGGCGATTCGATATTGATATCATGGCATTAAGAATTATGATATATTGGCATATTGATTTTTTTGCCCACTCCTACTGTGTTTGCTGGGAAGGTATTCCAATGTTCCAGGATGGATCCAGCCAGCCTCGCATGGGCCTTATAAGTAACCAATAAAATCTTATCTGCCTCCGAGACAAGTTGTTTTGTAAAAGTTGAAGACGGGAAATTTATTTTTTTTCCCCTCATCCCTGAGTGTAATGAGTTGCAGTAATCTAAACGAGATTAAATGAAAACATGAATGACTTTTTCCAAGGTCTGCAAATGATAAAAAATGACCTCATTTTAGAAATATTTCTAGGTTGAGAGAAACAAGATTGTACAATGTTACTTGCACAATAGAAGAATGATCAGAGTCAAACATCTCACTTGCCACAAAATGTCACATTGAATTGACAGATGTTGGAGGTGCTGGTAGTCATAAAAACAGAAGTAGAAATTTCATAGGTAAAATGCTAGATTTATTATCAGATAAACTGCAGGATTGATAGGCCATGCAAATCGGTTGTCAAGTAACCATTTGTTTTAGATTGTGCTTAAATGATTCAAAAAGTAGCATGTTGTAGTTTTTGTCACACCAAAATAATTTGCGTCTTGTGTTTTTCAGGTCTAACAGAAGAAGGAAAGAAGGAACTCATCTTTCTGAGCAACAGAAACCCATCAGCTCTGGAGAGACTGTGTACATTTATCTGAACACACACACGCACGCACGCACGCACGCACACACGCACACGCACACGCACACGCACACGCACACGCACACACACACACACACACACACACACACACACACACACACACACACACACACACACACACACACACGTCTCCTAAAATGTGTCCTCCTAACATAACTTATGATGTTTAATGGTAATTAATTGTCTCTTTCATAATAAAATGTCCTTCAAAAGACTGCTGTGTTTTTGTTTGTTGAAATATGATACATGAACGGGTTGCCATGCTGCCTAAAAAGAGATGTTTTATCAGTGGACAGTTGACTCATTCTAAGGTTTGTTGATACTCTTAGGGTAACTTATTCATGTAATGCTCTTAGTTCCCCCTGGATCATAAAGCTCAGACTATAGAGATGCGCAGTGATGT
This sequence comes from Benthosema pterotum, assembly GCA_039105355.1. Taxonomy (NCBI): domain Eukaryota; kingdom Metazoa; phylum Chordata; class Actinopteri; order Myctophiformes; family Myctophidae; genus Benthosema; species Benthosema pterotum. The sequence continues at coordinate 53,747,420 of CM076967.1, forward strand.
CACCGCCCCGGTTCCGGAAGTCTTTTCCCCATTCATTTTTCTCATAGACTTTTCGAAAATAATTTATATCAAGACGATTACGCCGCGGCCAAAGCCAACTCAGGTCGTGACAAATCATGACAACAAACACAATATCGTCATATAATATATAATTGGGAAGAAGTAGAAAACGGCATGATACAAGACTTTTTGTTTCATTTTTCATCTTAGAAATTATTTTATTGTCCCAAATGTTTGTGTGTGTCATCATGATTCGTCACGACTCGAGTTGGCTTTGTCCGCGGCGTAATCGTCTTGATATAAATTATTTTCGAAAAGTCTATGAGAAAAATGAATTGGGAAAAGACTTCCGGAACAGGGGCGGTGACGTCACTGCGCATCTCTATAGATATGCCTACATTTATAACTAACAAACTAAACACATGACACTGTACTGCTACTTTTCTCTTTTGATGCCATTGCTAAGGCCTTCATGGTTGATACATTTTTATTAACAACTGTGTTGTTTTGTTTTTCAACCTAACATAACATAACAGCCCTATCCAATCAAGTTCATGCTCAAAACACGAATCAGTACAAAGATGCAGGAGTGATTCCAACAAATTCCATCAAAAACGACCAAAACACAAAGTGCGAAACTGAGACTGACAACACGATGGCATTTTGGTCAGATCTTTAGCCATTTGAAGTCAAAAGGATATTTTTATCAATAGGTCCTTAGTCGGGTGTGTAAATTATAAAAAAAAAAATGCCCCTGTCATTGTATGGAATGGGAGAGTTGGTTATTCCAGTCCCATATGTATTAGGTGTCTTGCCTTTCAGGTCTTGAGGTCTAAACAGGGACAGTTAGTTGAGAAATAGCAAAGCAGTAGTTAATGACATGGAATTATGTTCAAACAGTGAGCCAGTTATTACTATGAGGGCATCACAAATCTCAGTCCAAATCTGCTCAGAGATGAACATGAACCAGAACCAGAACATATTACTGTTATATTACAGGCCTCTGCTGGCAGTTTTCACAGCTGGGCTCAAAGTTGTTATGTGTGTTGGTATGTACTGCCATCTACTGATGTATAATTGCATTGCGAATGAAACGGTCCAATACACTGCATGGTTATTAGCCATTTACATGTTACAATTATTGATGTAGACTCATTAACACATGTCAGAATGAGCATGGTTTTTCAAACATTTCTTTCAAGTGGATTGTGTTTTTTGCATATTGTTTAGGGCTTGGTACAGGATTCTTGTTAAAGAAAGCAATGACTATAGGCCTACTAGTCAAACACATTTTATCCCACAGTTATCCATTGATTATCACCCATTGAAATGAACTTTTTTCTGCCAAAACTATACATCTACAGTCATCCATCTATTCTATACTATACATTTTCAATACAATAAATAAAAGTCCAGACTCTAAAGCTTGGTGGATTACAGATGACCAACATAGTCAATGCAAACATGTATGCTTATGAACAACAAATAAACATCGGCTACTGATCAGTTTATATCATTTTCATTTTTATCAGTCAAATTATGTGGACCAAAACATCAGTCCATCACTTTACAACTGATTAACAATCCATCAGTGTGACCGCTATGTGGTTCACCCACCTGAGAGTTGTCTAGACTCTAGGGCAGCGTTTCCCAAACCTTTTCATGTCAACAACCCCCAAAACAATAGGCTACTTAGCCTGTTGAGCCCCATTTGAAAATGTATGCCAAGGAACCCCGTAAGGTGTGTAATGAACCCTTAGTACTGGACATTTCAAGAGACATTTATTAGGCTACGGTCCAATAATTATTGACATTTCTTTCCCAATGTGTATTGTAAAATTTAAGTTAACTTAACTTGGAAAGTGTACACTCAGAATTACAGACCCATAAGGGTCCATTTGGGTCCTAACTGCAATTTAAGCTGGGGACCGCCTGGAACTCCCACAAGGAGCCCTAGGGGTCCCCGGGCCCAACTTTTGGAGCCACTGGGCTAGGGTGACCAGATACAAACTGCTCAAATGAAGGACATAAAGTGTCGCTAGTGAGGGACAAGTGGGACGGTATGGGGTTAGATAAATGACTTGATGTCATATTCAGCCAGGAGCCTAATAGTGCTGGAGCTAAAACATTTTAAATGCAGCACTCACTTCAGCATCAGACATGGGTTTCACTGATTATATCAACTAGTGATGTCATACCACCTTGAACATCCTCCAATTTTAAGATGCTTTCAATTATTTCACCATTGTCAGTTTTCATATTTACGGCAACTCTGCGTTCTTTTGGTGATTTGGGTGAATGAAGCAGGAAATATTTACTGGGTTTGCAGACATGTTGTGGAATAAATAGACACATTATCATCACCAACTTTTTTATTTGTATAAAGTGTAGTGTTTTCCAGAACACATCAAATTAAGCAACACTTAAATCAGTTTGTGAGTATAACAGAATCATAAAACCAAAGGGAAGAGAAGAGGGGGGCATAACATATGCAATATTGATAAAAGGAACAATTAGTAATTCAGGAAGTATATCTAATATCATTCTATCAGGTGCTGCAATTTCTGTGTATGTTTTGGATGTTATGTACTGATCATTCCTGGCTGTTCCTGTTCCATGTTTGACAAGGAACTTTGGGTCATTAGCCTATTATACAGCACATTTGTTGTATAATCCCTGTGGGGTTGATATGGCAGCCAACCAATGTTGGCTGTTGTTTGAGTTTACGTTGTCAAATGCATATCATTCATATAATCTTGAGATGGTGATCACATATGTATTTCATTTCATTTTATTTTTGTTTTCATTTATATTTTTTATTTTTTGGCATGACTGTCATGCCAACAGTCGTGGATGTTATTGTGAAATGCATTCACTTCCTCACATTGTAAACAACATGTGACCACTGAATGTATTGGGACGCTCTTCATCATCCCATATCTGTGAGTTGCGGTAGAGTTTCACATAGACTACATCTCCTGTCTCCAGCAGCAGTGAGGCTGCATTAAATGGACTCTGGCCACCGCTAGAATGACGTTCAAAGGCACAAACTACATGCTGGCCGTTTTTATACAACAAAGCTCCTGTTGGAGTTCCCCCTGTACCATAGACGCAGACGTTGAAGTGGTAGACACCTTTCGCAGGGGCAGTGAAGAATCCTGTGTTTGGAATATACTTTGAATTAATTTGACTTCACTGAAGTGAAGAACAAAAATTGCTCAGTGTAAATACTCATATGGAAAAAAAAACTTTATATGCAAACTTTTGAAAGTGGCACCGTTCATACAAGCCGCTTTACAAAAAAAATACTATGGATATTATATCTCTTTGTCATGTCATATTCTTATAAATTACAAAGCTATATGTTTCACTTTAGAAAAAAAATACTGGATGTTATATCTTTGAATGTCATATATAATTCTGTTAAATCACAAAATTATATATGTTTCACGTAACAAAGAAATACTATGGACCATATACTGTATTAACTTCATTGTCTTACATGAAAGGTGCAACTTTCAAGAGTTTGCATATAAAATATTTTCCATATGGGTAGCCTTGATTGTACATCCTGTACAGTATGTACAATCAAGGCTACCCATATGGAAAATATTTTATTAAGACTCACTACATTGACTGTAAGTTAATGCACTGTAAGTCTGGGATGTAACACGTACAGTATCTCCCTGGGAGCCTGGGGCGGATTGGCACATATTTTCCCACCGGTACAATTTTGCCTTTCCCAGGCCACCCTGGGAAAGGCAAACTTCCAAAATGCACATTCTAGTGCATTTTGGAAGTGCCACTAGTGCATTTTGGATCTTGTCCAGGCCACTAGGTGGCGCAGGCCACCGGGAAAACTTCCTGTACTCCAGATGGCCAATCCGCCCCTGCTGGGATCTAAAAAGCCACCCCTGGGTCCTGGGACCCATTACAGTGAAAAAAAGGAACTACAGTAACTAACTAATGCATATGTAGGGTAAGTATGATGGTTGTGACGGCCCCTGGGCCTGTAAGGTTAGGAGTGCTTTCTCTCCTCTTCACAGTACTCTCCATGTGTGCGGCTCTGCTTTACCATCTCATTTGCAGGGCTGATTGGAGGGTGGAGCTAGCGTTTGGCAGAGGGGCAGACACCTGGCCAGTGTCCGCCCCAAACATTTTAAAAGGCTTGCCTTCTAACCCTTTGTTCTCTTCCTTCCTTCTCTCCTCCTCAGGTGGGGCTGCAGGAGCAGTCCCTGAGCCCAGGGTTTTGTTTTTGTTTTAGGTAGCAGTTCCCTACCGGCGTTAATTTGGAACAACAATGCATTACTTATATTTTCATTCATTATTTAATAAAATTTGTTAAACTTTCCTCTGCCTGGTGTCCCATTCTTGTTATGGCCCTGAGCCAGCCATAACAAGTGGGGGCTTCGTCAAAGCTAACAGTAGTAAACTACAAGGCTTTGTAGTTTAGGTGGTTTATGTCTTAACCAGTCAGTTCAGTTTGTTTGGGGAACCAGCAGAGGTTTTGTCTTCTCAGGCCACGGTGCATAAGAGCGTGAGTATATACTTTTCGTTTACAAGTCACTTTTTGTTGGGCCGACTCTGTTAGGCACAGCACGTTTCCCCTTTGGGTCTCGTGGTTAAAATAAAAGTAGTGCGGGGAGAAAAGGGTTAGAGCTATATGCTCGGGAGCACTTCTTTGGCCTTGGGCGGTGGCCAGCTTGCTGGAGGCTTTTCCCTCGCCAACGTTTTCAGGTGCATAAGTACCCACCACCAGTATCCCCTGAAGACTAGGGTTGAGATTTAGATAAGTTTGGGTTAGGCAGCTAGAGGGGAGGCTCAATTTAATTTGGCTTGTTTGGCATTTAGTCATTTAAATGCGCTACGTTCTTTTGTTTCCGTGGCTTAGAGTTGTTAGTTTCAGTTCACCATGGAAGTTTCAGATTTTTTTTCTGCTCCATCTGAGGAGGATTTGGATGCCTTTAATAAGGACCAATTACTGTTGATTGCAGAGCATTATTGCATTGACATTCCTGACAGGAGAGCAGGGAAGGACAAAGTCAAGGTCCTTATCAAGGACAAACTGTATGAGCAGCATGTATTGAGCTCACCACAGTCTGAAAGTGGGGCTCAAGAGGACATTGTAGCCACAAATGCAAACACACTGTCCACATCGGTTGCCGGGCTTACTTTTGAGCAGCAGAAGGAGTTGTTAACCTTACAACTAAAGCTGAAAGAGAGAGACATTGAATTACAAGTTCAGTTGAAAGACAAGGAATTGGCAATGGAAAAATTAAAACATCAAGCAGAGATGGCTAGGTTGGAAATTGAGGACGCACGGTTGAAATTGGTGAGAGACGGTAAGGTAAGTGAGGTAAAGAGGGAGGAGTCGGGTGGTGACAATGGCAACATTTTGAATAGTCTTCGGTTGGTACCTAAGTTCAATGAGAATGAGGTGGAAGTGTTCTTCACTCTGTTCGAGCGGGTGGCAGACGCTCGGGGCTGGGGTGATTTGGACCGGACGGTCCTGTTACAGTGTGTGCTCACTGGGCGGGCGCAGGGGGCGTTTGCTTCACTATCAGCACGGGACAGCACTAACTATGCCATGGTCAAAGCAGCAGTGCTACGTGTATACGAACTTGTGCCTGAAGCTTATAGGTTGCGTTTTCGGGGTTGGCAGCGAGGCGATGACCAGTCCTACCTCGAGTTTGCGCGTGACCTGACTACTCATTTCGAGCGCTGGTGCGTGGCATCTGGCGTGGAAGACTATGATGATCTGGCTGCTCTTATGGTGCTGGAGCAATTCAAAAACTCAGTCCCCGAACCGGTTGCCTTGTACATAAGTGAACAGAAAGCAAAGACTGCAGCTGAGGCTGCAGCGCTCGCCGATGAGTTCTCATTGACACACAAAGGGCGGGGGGACAACCGTGGTTATGCTGGGGGTTCTGGAGGTGGCAGAGAAGCTGGCCAAGTCATTGGTGGAAAGTACATTCCTCCTAAGTCCAGCGTAAACGTGAACTCGGAAAACAGTGGACTGGCTGGTCATAATTCTGAGAATGTCTGCCATTACTGCCATCTTTCCGGGCACTGGAAAAGGGAGTGTCCTGCACTTCAGGGGCGTAACCAGACTAGTGGGGTTAAGGGGAAACCTGCGGCATTAGCTGCATCGTTGCCTGGTGCCAGTGATGTGTTTGCTGAGGTACCTGTGTTGTCACAACCTGACAAGTCTTTCTTGCCTTTCTTATCTGCAGGCCATGTGTCCATGATCAACGGCGGAGAAAAAGTGCCAGTTACTATACTGCGTGACACGGGAGCGCTTGATTCATTCATTTTGTCTTCTGCTCTCCCTTTCTCAGAGAAGACTCAGACGGGGTCCTTTCTGCCTGTGTTGGGCATGGAGATGGCGGTGTTCCATGTCCCGGTGCACAAACTAATGCTACATTCTGCTTTCTTTGAGGGTGAAGTGTGCATGGGGGTGAGACCAGCTCTTCCAGTTAAAGGAGTGACCATTGTACTGGGAAACGATGTGGCAGGGGGTCGTGTGTTTGCAGATCAGTCTGTTCAGCTGCAACAGCCTACAGTGAAAATGGAGTGCCAGGAGGAACCTGCATACCTGTCTAACCTTCCTAGGTCTATTTCTCATGCAGAATTGGTGAAGGAGCAGAAAGCTGATCCTTCACTGAAGGAATTGTTCAATTTTGTTCTCCCTAAACAGGAGGTGAAAAATCTTGCACAGGGATACTTCATTGAAGGTGGTGTGCTGCTGCGCAAATGTGTGCCACACGGCCATGGGTTCAGTGGAGAACCTATTGTCCAGATTGTGATTCCTTCCAGGTTCCAGGACGCAGTTCTGTACGTTGCTCACTATGAGTCAGGGCATAAGGGGGTGCGCAAAACATATGAGGCTGTGTTCAAAAAGTTCTTTTGGCCCCGTATCAAAAGAAGTGTGGCGGTGTACATCAAATCCTGTCATACTTGCCATAAACCTAAAGCACAAGCTGATTCTGTCAAATTGTCTGATTGGGTCCCTAATTTGGAGTTTTCTCAGCCCATGTATACTAAAGTTAAAGGAAGTTTTGGGGGAGAAATGTTTGCCTCAAATGATCAATTTCCAAAGTTTGTTGGTCACAAATCTGTCAATGTCAAATTTGAAGACCCTGTGTCGCAGTTGCACAAGACACAAGTGTTCAATTCCCATCCTGTTTGCATTGGTAATGCGCACAGGAAGGAAAGCCATGGGAAAAATAATTGGAGAACTGAAACTAAAGTAACTTAAGGTGGATGCTTTATTTGGAGGCCCTTTGATTAACCCTGTACATGTTCCTCTGTTTTGCATTTTGTCTTATCCTTTCTCTTAAAAGCTACAAGGTACCAGTTGCTGAGAAGGGTGCGGCTTAGGCATGAGGCAGATGTGACATGGTGGGGGGTTTGTTCTAGGCGGGCGTCTTTCATGTACAGTTGGCATGTATTACATTTTGTTAAGCTATTTCTATTTACTTAATTCTATTTACTTCGATTCACGTATTTTGGGCCAGGGTTCCCTTTGGGACCCTGTTTTGTAGGGGGGGGGTGTGACGGCCCCTGGGCCTGTAAGGTTAGGAGTGCTTTCTCTCCTCTTCACAGTACTCTCCATGTGTGCGGCTCTGCTTAACCATCTCATTTGCAGGGCTGATTGGAGGGTGGAGCTAGCGTTTGGCAGAGGGGCAGACACCTGGCCAGTGTCCGCCCCAAACATTTTAAAAGGCTTGTCTCCTAACCCTTTGTTCTCTTCCTTCCTTCTCTCCTCCTCAGGTGGGGCTGCAGGAGCAGTCCCTGAGCCCAGGGTTTTGTTTTTGTTTTAGGTAGCAGTTCCCTACCGGCGTTAATTTGGAACAACAATGCATTACTTATATTTTCATTCATTATTTAATAAAATTTGTTAAACTTTCCTCTGCCTGGTGTCCCATTCTTGTTATGGCCCTGAGCCAGCCATAACATGGTTTAATGCATTCATTCACGATTCATCATACCTGTGTTTGGATTATATCCATTGCCGACATTAGTGATGACATTTCTGTAGATCAGGGTCGTCTCAACATTATAAGGTCCTGTGTGTCCGTGTCCAGAGGCCAGCAGTGTGGCCGAGAAAGACACTTTTCTGACTGTAAAACACATGAGATTTACATGGTAATTTAAGAGATGGTGAGATATTATTCTAGCAACTAATTCAACTCCATATGACATTGGGATTTGTTTGTCCTTGCTTCACAGGAAAATTTAAAAAACAGGAGGAACGAAGCCCATTTGCGACTGCGGCAGCGCCGTCGCAACAGGTATACAGTAAATCTGTCGGTATAAATATAAAGTTATAAATCCGTCGCGGCAGGTGAACTGTCACAGTAGGTGAGCAGCTGTTGTGGCAGTTTCATCACTGTCACAACGGTTTAGGCAAAGGTTTTTGTGATATAGTGACATTTACACTGATATACTGTTTTACAACTGCCTCTCCTGATAATCTGTCATATGAGTCATGTTGTGACCAGGCCTGGAGGTGGCAGCAACGGGCCACCTTGGGGGACTCTAGGGCTGAGAGCCAGACAGACTTTACCCCGGATGTGTTCTGCTCCCTGGTTCACTGGCCTACGCAATATTTGATTAATAGTGACACTAAATATTTAAATATTTTGTAAAAAGTTAGTAACATAATAGTAATATTAAAATATTACACTTGCTCAGACAGTAATATTGTAATATAATATATTCATTTAAATTGAAGGTAATAATTAATAAGTAATATATTAACAAAGTAAAGTAATATTCCCAACACTGTTCATTACAGACAGGATATAACAGTTTTACACCTCAGACCACTAAGTTCATTTTTTGGGGTACAATTCATAAAACCTTAAGTTGATGTCAAGGAACCTTTATAATGTGTGCAGATTAGTATGTACTAAGTGTAGACAGTAATAGTTTTCTTCCTTACCTTCATGCTGCTTTTGTAGAAACTGCACATCCTGCTCTGTGGCATTTGATCTAGCGTCAATGGTTTGAAGAGAAGCTTGGAAATAATAATAATATAACGTTAGAAAATACTCGGCCACAACTGATAAATAATACATGGTTGATTGTTTTTTTCATGCTTCCGATAATTAAAGTCCAACCCATATACTTACAGGACACTTTACGTAACAAAAACAATACTGAACTCAAACACAATTCTGACAGATTATACAATATAAAGCATTCAATAAACTATTCATCTACATATACGATATATGGTAGGCCTACATACTGTATTCTGTATCTCTGATGCCGGGAAGAAACTACATAACTCCAAAATGTTAAACCTTCTGGAAATTTCAAATATATCAGTATATTTTTTTCAGCAAATTAAGAAAACTCTATTTACAGTAGTTAAAACAAAGCATCACTGCCTCATCAAATCCACATGGAAAGAAAATATATGTACATATATGAAATATGTACATATATTTCATATATGAAATATGAAATTGGCCCCCTACATATATGGTATGATGACTGTGGCATATATGTATATATGTTGCATATATGCAACATATATGATGCATATATTGGCATATACAGGTATGTACTGTACATCATTTTCAGTGGCTCAGTGGCCTTGTGGTTAGAGTGTCCTGAGACTGGGAGGTCGGGGTTCGATTCCCGGTCGGGTCATAAGACTCTAAAAATGGGACCCAATGCCTCCCTGCTTGGCACTCAGCATCAAGGGTTGGATTGGGGGTAAGACCCTGCGATATACTAGCGTCATGTCCAGGGGTGTACTTGTACATCAAGCTGCCTCACGCTACAGAAACAGGAGATAGGCTCCTGACCTATATGGGCCTCAATGGCTCAGCTGGGCCTCCTGACATCATGGCCTGGCGAGGCTACTTACTTAGATCCGCAGGCCATGGCCTACTTGTGCACAAGAAGAGCGAGTGACTGGAGAGCAAGTCCCCCATTGCCTTCGGGAGAGAATACTTATAGGGGTATACTCTCTTAATTATGTCACCATTATGTCATCACTTAAACCAGCCAATCTGGGTATAGTTCGAGGGACGACGGACATAACTATAAAGGTCTTTTACTTATGTCACATTGTCATCACCTAAACTGGCCAATCGGAGGACCCCGAGGGACCGACTGCCGAACACCAAGCTCCTTACTTGCTCACACAAGTAATACATACTGCACTCAAACATGGAGTTAGGTGTTTAAGACAGCAGAGATACAGTATAAGGCAGGGGTGGGCAATTATTTCTCCCAAGGGGCCACATGAGATACATGAACTATTGTGGAGGTCTGCGTAATATTAATTTAATTTTCAAGATAAAAGTAAGAGTAAGACCAACCATTTTGACACAAGGCCCCTCTATTTATTCAGTATTTGAGCCACGGACCACGATTTGATGACATTTTAGCTCCACAGACCCCAAAACTAAAGATTTATTTATTTTTTGTCCACAATACCAGGCTGGATTTTACAAACAAAACAGGATAACATACTGTAGATCACAAATGACCAATCTTTACATTCTCTGATTGTGTAGACTTTGGGCTAAATCAGATGATGAATATTTTAACTCTTGAGAGTGTAAACATGAAACCAAATGGACCCGCAAGGGTCCATTTGGTTTCATTTTTACGCTCTCAAAGAGTTACATCTGGTTAACCAACTTTCCATATTTAACTTGGAACTCTCTCAAGGACCACTGGTGGTCCCCGGGCCGGTCAGAGTCAGCCAAAGGGCCGCATTTTGTCCCCGGGCCGCATAATGCCCAGGTATGGTATAATGTAACGTAGTCAAATGGAATTACCGTTCATCAGATTCCCACTGTCTCTCACTGCGTTCAGCTCTTGCTGGGTCTGTTGCAAATCGCCTTGTAGCGCTGTGATCAAAGAACAGTCATTGATCAAAACATGCACTGTAAAACATTGTAGTAATTTCTCCACACAGTGCAATGGAATCAATAAAATCACACCTGTGCGAGGTGAGGGGTGCTAGCTCTCATCACGTTTGTGTTTACACAAACACGTAAAACCACTGGCCATCCATGACCAGTGGGTTAGGACAAACGGAGAAAATCAACCAGGTCTATGAAAAGATGATCAGTGCATGAAAAGCCTATAATTGTCATACCTACAAGCAGCCATGTACATAATCAAACTGTTTGAATATGGTAACAGATTAGTGCCAAAATTTGAAACTTAAAGATTCTGAATGTTTTGCAAGACTGAAATTTTGTTTCAAGTTTGTCACTCACAGCTTCAGAAATCTCTTATGGCACTTTTATGGCTTTGTTTGTTTGTTGTTTTGTTTTTTATTCTGAGTTGGAAATGGACAAATGGACAGCACAAACTACTTCTGGTTGCGGTTGCTCCGGTTAGAACGAGTAAATGACAGAGACAAAATGACATATTCTCATCTACAGTTCAAAAAGTTCTTAGCCTTCAATTCAGAATGAAAAGTTATCAAATAGTTGTACTTTCCAGTTTTATCCTTTTGTTTGTCTTGGCTTTAGAATGAGAAATTGAAAAAAAAAAACTTTGTTTGTTTTTTGGAAAAATATTTTATTTATTCTAATTAATTAATCAATTAATTAATTAATTATAATAAATTGAAAAACATATTTCTGGGGATATCTTTTAATATAATGAATGTACATGTTCTACATTATAATAACCACAAAGATACTGTATATTTATTGCAGTCATTTTACATACTTTTATTAGTGTTAAAGGCTAAAGGATAAACGTTAAAAATCATCAAAAAATTGCACTAATTCCAGAGATTAATTGATGAGGCTAATTGCAGCCTCTGTGGGGGGTATTGTTATGCAAATATCATGACCAATTGCAATGAAATTCTAAACAATCAACCTCAACCGTGATATTTATGTAAAAAAAATAACAAAAAAAAATAATGATAACATTTTTTTTTTTAATAATTAAAGCTGTTAATGTTGCTAAAAAGCAACATGGGGTTAAGAGTTTCAAGCAGGTAAAACAAAGCCATAACAAAATGGCAAAAAATAGTTTGAGAGATTCAGAAGGAATTTTTAGTCTTGCAATTTTCAGAGATTCAGAACCTTTATTTTAAGTTTCAAATTTTAGCACTAATATGTTACAACAGTTGCACACAGTTCAATAATGTAATCAATAAACGCACCTTTGATGAGACCTTCGCTGTCTGTGAGTCTGTCCATGGTGGCTTGCAGCAGGACTCTCTGCTCAGTCATCATGGCGGTCATCTCTCTCAGCACACCGTGGAGGTCTGCAACTAGAGGGGAAAAGGGGAATGGGGCTAGAATCGAGTCAACAAAGTATACATTTTGAGGTGTTTAAGTGCTAGTTTTCTGGCGAGATGATGGATGCAGACAGAAATTAATTGTTACTTTGATCAACACTTGCCGTTGTACCTACTCTCCTAATGGTACAACATTGAATTGTGGAAAAAAAAAAAATCCAAGGACGAGAAGATATTTTTAAGTTTTCGGTCTGAGAGGCTAAATGCGGTGTCCAAATTTGGAAAGGTTTCCTCCATGAATGCGCCTGAAGCAAGGGATCATGGGAAGGGAAACAGCATCAAAAAACAAGCTTGTGGGTTTGCAGTGGGCTTATTATCTGTCATATAATACATCCGTTTTGAGAGGTGGTATATGACGTGAGGACCGGTGATTCATCCAGAAAACAACTTAAACACTTAAAAACTGCCATGTCCGCATTCACAAAGCAAACCAGCATGTGCTGCATTATCAAGACATTAATCTGATCTAAACTGGCGTTCAGTGACCTGTAGCAGGAGAATACTGTTAGCTGATTAGATTCGATTTTTATATTTTACAGATTATAAAATGGTGTAAACATCTGATTTTTAAGTGCATCTGGTTAACTTTAGTTTTAGTGGAAATTGAATACTGTGTAGTCACAAGTCATGCAATGCCATAACTATATTCCCCTTTCTCACACTAGGGGTTTCAGCAACTAGTCGGCTACGATAACACCGGAAAGTATACCGTTGCATTTAGTCCATAGGCTGGACCAGATGTTGGTACCACTTGAGGCGGCAAAACCTTACCTATAGCCTACTAAATTGTTTATAGGGTCATTATAAGTGAAATAAAATACGATAGACCTTCCATAGGAGTAGCCTTTTTTCTTGGCATTTTGTTATTTTCCCATAGGCTGATTTTCATGATGGTGCTATAAAAGCTGAAATGAAAAATATAGTTCAACGGTTCCTCTTTGTCATCTAAGGAGTGTACATGCAACATTTCATGCATCGTGATGCAGGTATATGTAAAATTGTGTGCTGCCGGGGATGACGACACGTTAGTGAGATCAAATCAGATCAGCTCATCTGCCGTGTGGATCCTATGGCACCCCCCCTCCCAGGCCAAAATTTCAGGTTAGGCCAGGCTAGGGTTGGAATGACTTCAGAGAGTCAGAATCGCAAGTGCAGTGTCATGCATTCGCTCCAATGAAATACACATTGATGGATTAAACTCAAACCAACCGTCCACTCAAACCAACGTCTCTCATAATAATCATTTTGAGGCGTATTCTCAATAAGGCTATGAAAGCTGTAGCCTGCTCAACTTCCAATCTAGCCTGCCCTGATTCAAAAGAAAGACACCATTGCCAAGCTTACATTTTGCTCCGACTTGCTCATTCATTCACATTGATACCTGCACAGCCATGTCCATTATGAGGTGACCGTTCATACTAGAGTTCTCAAACTCTGCCCGAACCCGACCAGGACCGAACCCAAACAGGCCCGACCCGACATTTAGGGCCGGGTAGGGCCTAAAATCTATGCTAATCAATAGGGCCGGGTAGGGCCTCGGGCCCCATGAAAATATAATATATATTGAATTATTTTACTATAGTAAGAATAATAGTTATTTTCTGTATTTACCTATTATGAAGATGGTGCTGATTGCCATTTCATTTTTATCGAATTTTCATTTTTAGCGAATTCTCAAATTTTGCCCAAACCCAACAGTTTAGGGCCGGGTAGGGCCTAAAATCTATTCCATTTAGTAGGGTTGGGCCTAGGGCCTGAACTGTTAGGGCCGGGCCTTAATTTTCAGGCCCGTTGAGATCGTGAGTTCATACTGTACATACAAATTCAAAATGCCTTTGTGTTCAAGTTTTGAAGTTTCAATGTGTTTGTTATGTTGTGAACATGTTACATACTGTAGTTGTGGAGTCTGGCCAAGAGGGGGCACAAGAACTCCAGACTTGGCTACGTGGCAGCAGCTGGGTGGAAGTGTTGGTTAGACAGAGAGAGTCGGTGTTCCTCCTTCGAATAATAATAAAGTACAATTGGAGTTGCATACCTGATTGTGGCGTCTTCTATATGCAAGCTACTACAGTGTTGCTCTCCGAATTTATAAATGAGCCTGCCCAAACTGTAATTCCTGCATACACTATTATCTCAACATATTATCAAGTTAACCAAGCATCTGATAGATTAAAAGGGTCAGAAACGATCCACGCAGCTGCTGCAGGCAGCACTGGACAATTGACTGTCGCAGCTCGGCACACGTTGACACTTTGGTCTGATATGAGCAGTTAATGGTAGGGGAAGTGATTTCACTTTTGTCAGATATCACCCCCCCAAAAGAATTCTGTTAAAATGCTCTATTATAAGGTGTGCAGACCATATATGGAGTTTCCCCCTCCCCCACGTTAGCAGAGGAGCTAGTAAAAGTTCCCCAGGTGGAGGGTGAATTCTCCTCCAATCAGGATCGAGCAGCAGGTTCAAATAGTGTAGCTACTCTTGGGCGCCCCTAGTGCACCAGGCTGGTACTACACCATGAATTTCAAATCACTTACCCTACCTTTAAAGCACCATTTGGACGCAAGCCGACGCAGCCTGACCCATGGCGCAAGGAGTCCCACACTCCCCCTTTGACACTTTGGTGTGATTAGGGCATAACAAGCTTGCCTTTTGGTTTACACACTGAGTGCGACCTGTGGTCACAATAAGCTTTACCTTCTTCTCTCTTCTGCGCATCAGAGAGCCTTTTATCGGCTTCCAGTATGGTCTTTCCAGTGATTGCTTTTTCATCCAGGTATGTCTTCAGCACCTCCTCAGCCTGGCAACAGACAGACAGACAGACAGACAGACAGACAGACAGACAGACAGACAGACAGACAGACAGACAGACAGACAGACAGACAGACAGAGACAGACAGAGACAGACAGACAGAGACAGACAGACAGAGACAGACAGACAGAGACAGACAGACAGACAGACAGACAGACAGACAGACAGACAGACAGACAGACAGAGACAGACAGAGACAGACAGACAGAGACAGACAGACAGAGACAGACAGACAGAGACAGACAGACAGAGACACACACACACACACACACACACACACACACACACACACACACACACACACACACACACACACACACACACACACACATACGCGCACACGGCATTAGCTTATCCACAGCCAGTATGGCTTAATTAATTTATCATTCTCTGAGCTCAGAGGTTGTCAGGAATCAGACTCACCTTGACTCCTTTGCCTCCTTCACCTCTGTATGCTTCAGTCATCTCCTGCAGGTCGTTGTGGAAAGTCTGGTATCCTCCAGGGACCGAGTACACACCAGCTCTCAGGTTGTTCTCCAGAGGTCCAAAGACTCGTTGGATGATGCGTTGGCAGACCTCCCTGGACTCATTGAAGTTCTTCTCACAGATCTGTTTGTATTCCCCCTGAAGTGCACACTAAAAAAACAAAGTGGTAAGAGTGGGAGGAAGGATCGTGCTTATACACAGTTGCATATGTGTGCACTCATATGCTACATTATACTCTACATTCTATCACATAAAACACACTGATTTGTAGTACGCTTTGACTCACCAAAACACTGTGACAAAAACACAGATTAGTAATTTCCATAGCTACTAGAAAAACCTCAAAAGCGTAGGGCCATGGTGAAAATACAAGAGACGTGATTTGTTGAACCCCTTCTGGTGTTGTTGGAGTGCACGTTGACAATAAGGAAGTATTTGAACAGGTGCATGGGTATTTTTGTAGTGTATTGACTCTAGTGCATGACAGGGCCTTTGAGGTGCTGTGGTAGCAAGAGGTACAGACATAATCGAAGAAACCTTGTGCTTGGGCTCCTGTTAGGATCTTCAAGTTGCTTTTTATTGACCAGTGATGAGATCCTGCATAGGAATCTAGTTCTTTGATTGACCTTTTTGATTATGTTTGAGCTCATTACATTGTATCAATACATAAGGGAAAACCACAATATTAAGTTTTAGAGCATTTTAAAAGGTGTTGCATACTGTACACCAGGGGTGGACTGACAGTCTGGCATACAGGGCATTTTCCCGGTGGGCCGACCCCCCCGGGGGCCGTTAATGTCGTGTTTTAATTTTAAAAAAAAAGAAAATCTGCACAAAACCGGCCCACGAATCAGTGCTGGCGGCCCTCTGTCCTCTTCAAATGAGACTGCCTATTGCAGGGTTTTTATAGTTAACTAAAACTAACTAACTAACATTATAAGGGTCTTCAGAGGGCCGCTCTGAGACAAAATTGCCCGGTACGTTTTGAGCTTCCAGTCCAGGCCTGCTGTACACAGCACCAAAACACACACCATGAAAATAATGAGATGATTTCCAACACATACCCCCAGCTTCTCCTGATATTTGTAGTTGTCATCTCCAAAAGAAAGTTTCATGAAGAGTTCCAGGGCCTCTTTCTCACTGGACAGGTGGATGTCAGACAGCTCCTCCCTGGTGTTGGTGGGGAATCGTACCTTCGACTCCATCCTCTGTACATAGAGGACTCTGGCCTGCTCAACGGCTTTGGTATTCTCAATCTCAGCCAGAGCCTTCACAGCATTTTCCAGACAGGGAACCTCTCCACTACGGATGGCTTCCACGTAGGTCTTTACCAGTTGACCAAGCACTGTGGACGGAAGAACTGTTCAGCAAGTGTGTTCAACGATGCTATAGTCATGATAGTCCGGAGGCTGGTAGTGTAGGAGCCAAAGAGACTTTATAGTTATATTTTCACCTGGTTGGTGAAGAGTCTGGGCACCGCATTAGGGCACTCCTTTCATTGGGAGGAGCTCCTCTGTGTTACAAATGCATCTACCATGGAGTGGCAAGTTCACTCCAAGTCCAACCTGGAGGCAGGGTGAGCTGGCAGTGTTTTTTTTTTTAAACCGCACTTGCACTTTAATTGGTATTTTGATTTATTTATTGCATGGCGTTAGTTTATTTTAGCTGCCAGGTTTAACCTGCCGGTTGAGTGATTTAATGGGAATTAATATCAACCACTACAGGCAGGTATAACAAATATCATGTTACACACACAATGGTACTTTTTCAATGAAAAACATAAAAACATTTATATCATAGTTTGATATCACATGTAGTCTTGACAAGAATGCAAAGTGAGCTCATACTTACTTCTGCCGGTGACCTTTATGCCGTCACTGAGCGTCTTGGTGTCAGACTGGGTGTAGATGTGTTCTGTGAACTTTTTGGTCTGTGTAACGAAGTCTGGATCCAGCTCAGCATCAGTCACTTCTTCCATTCGTTTCATGATCATAGGCTTGGCCGGCCTCTCAAATACAAAACAGTGACGAGGCAAGAAGAATTTACGAAGGCAGGCACGGGATTCATTGTAGTCCTGATTCTCTTCACCTTTGGCAAAACGAAACACACAAAGAACAAAATACTTTTAGTGTAAAGATCATCTGATGGCTAGTTTAAATGACTCAATTCTATCATTTCAGCAGTGCATGAAACCTTCTATCTCCTTGAGACTGTTTTCCAGATACTCGTCTTCTGTACAAGGTTCCCCATCAATCTCCAGATCGAGTGAAAAATCTCGCACAGCCCACACAAACGACGGAAGGTAACGTGCAATTGTAAGATCATCATTCTTCTCCTTGGACTTAATTTTGATATTCTTTGTCAGTTCTGCCACATAGCTGTAAGGGGTTGGTGTTAAGGATGACAAAAAACCTCACACAACACTGTGTTTGTAAACCTTCAACTCGAGGCTAGATTGAGCAGAGAAAAAATCTACAGGTGCTGGTCAACGAATTAGAATAATTTGAAATAGTGCAACCTTAAAATCTTTGAATGCATTTCTTGTGCAGAAAGCAAATCAGGTGTTCACTGCACCTGTCCTACTTGTTAGAGTAATCACAGAACTGTTACCTGTAAAAAAAAATTGCTCAACTGGGCTTTCCAAAAGGCCCATTTAGGCCATTTAACTGTGACACTGTTGTTTCATTGAATTAGAATAATGGAGAAACCGTTTCATTGAATTAGAATAATTTTTATTATAATTAGAATCATCATTTTCTCAGTATTTTGTGGCTGCCCCCTTGGCTTGTATGACTGCCTGAAGTCTCCGTGCAGGGGTTGACACTAAGGTCTCCGAGGCACTTGCCCATCGGGCAAGTGCAAATCAGGTTCTACGTGCCCTCAGGTCATGGTCACTTGCCCCCCAAAAAATATATTGTAAATTTTGCTTTTAAGTTTACTTCCTACTTGGGTGCTTTCAACAGGTGGTCCAGGGACCACCAGTGGTCCCTGAGAGGGTTCCAGGTGGTCCCCAGCTAAGTTGGTTAACCAGATGTAACTCTTGAGAGCGTAAAAATTAAACCAAATGGACCCTTGCGGGTGCATTTGGTTTCATTTTTAATTCATCACCTTAATCAGCCCATAGTGGTCACAGACCCAGTGGTCCCTGACCTCAGCAAAATGAGAGTTTGGAACCAAATGGACCTGGGAGAGAGATAGGTAGAGATAGCTAGTTCTTCAAATCGATGCCACGGACAGGGCTTGACACTAACACTTGCCCGCTTGCCCGGGGCAAGTAAAAAAAATGGTGGGGCAAGTGAAGACTGCTACCTGGTTGTCCGATCGGGCAAGTGTGCAACTTCGTGCACTATAACACAACACAAGATAAATTTGTCTTGAAGGCAGTCATTGCACTCTGCCTCTGTGTCTTTCCCTGCTTTCTAGCTATCTCTACCTATCTCTCTCCCAGGTCCATTTGGTTCCAAACTCTCATTTTGCTGGGGTCAGGGACCACTGGGTCTGTGACCACTATGGGCTAATTAAGATGATGAATTTTAACTCGTAAAAATGAAACCAAATGGACCCGCAAGGGTCCATTTGGTTTCATTTTTACGCTCTCAAGAGTTACATCTGGTTAACCAACTTAGCTGGGGACCACCTGGAACCCTCTCAGGGACCACTGGTGGTCCCCGGACCACCTGTTGAAAGCACCCAAGTAGGAAGTAAACTTAAAAGCAAAATTTACAATATATTTTTGGGGGGGCAAGTGACCATGACCTGAGGGCACGTAGAACCTGATTTGCACTTGCCCGATGGGCAAGTGCCTCGGAGACCTTAGTGTCAACCCCTGCACGGAGACTTCAGGCAGTCATACAAGCCAAGGGGGCAGCCACAAAATACTGAGAAAGTGATGATTCTAATTATAATAAAAAATATTCTAATTCAATGAAACGGTTTCTCCATTATTCGAATTCAATGAAACAACAGTGTCACAGTTAAATGGCCTAAATGGGCCTTTTAAAAGCTCAGCTGAGCAATTTTTTTTTTTACAGGTAACAGTTCTGTGATTACTCTAACAAGTAGGACAGGTGCGGTGAACACCTGATTTGCTTTCTGCACAAGAAATGCATTCAAAGATTTTAAGGTTGCACTATTTCAAATTATTCTAATTCGTTGACCAGCACCTGTAAATGAATACTGCACGGTTTTCACCTAGAAAAAATCTGCAGTGCCCCCCTTCCTGGGGACTGCCCATAACCTACATAGCGGTTAAGACTGAATTTAGGTTAGTGACCTACGTGGCTGGTTAAGACTGAGGTTAGGTTTATGGTTAGGGTTTAGGATAGTATTAGTAACCGATTGGATTAACAGAACATTGGAAGATTTGATTGGTTGAATGGACCAAACTATAAGCATGAGGGTGGTTCATTTTGTTTCAAAAGGTTTATCCGTGTCATTATTGGAGATTTAAAAAATGAGGTTTAAGCATTGCCCAAAACAATATACTTGAGCTTTTCCAAATATAGTAAGTAAGTAAAAGCATGCCATATCTTGGTAAAAGAGACTAATGAGTGACTAATGTAAAGGATACTGAAGGTTCTCCATGGATTTATTATCAATGGTTCCCATGCTGTTGTAGACCAGGGTGCTGCTGAGGAGAACTGCCATGGCAAAGATCCAGTTGTCATTCTTTGTGTCTCCCTGAAAACACAATATATACGGTATATATACAGTCATGGAAAAAAATAAATATTAGACCACCCTTGTTTTCTTCAATTGCAGCCATGCAAGACGCATGGCTGCAATCATCAAAAACAATGGTTATGCAATCAAGTATTAACTCTTGTGTGTATCATGTGTTTAAAGCAAAGAGAAAAGAAAACACGGAATGCTTAAAAGTAGTGTTTTTGGTGGTACAATGCCATAGCTATTGATGTAAGAATTTAATTTTGGTTAGTATCAAGAAAACCATGGAACTATGAACAGTTCTTAGTTCTTGAATTAAACTCTCATGAGCTCTCAAGAAATTGAAGAAAACAAGTTGCCGGTAACATTCAGAAATTAAACGTTGCAATAGCAAATGAGGCTGATACCAGGCTATTCATTTTGGTAATTCTGGTCGTTGCTACCATACAGACCAGTAGTACTAGTCACTCGACTCAGTCATTCAATCGCATCCCATAGTAACAGCAGAACACCACTCTATTGGCTGAGCCGTCCTTACAGGCTATGGGATTTTTATCAAGAGTCCTCCAGGATGGGGCGGGATGATTTAATCGGTTCACACAGTGCAGCAGCAGCCAGCCATGATGATGCCTGCTAGTAGCACTGCCGTTAGCATCAGACTTACTGTATGTGCTTGTCACAGCTAAATACGTCATTATAAAAACATGAATTATGATCGAAATTCATAGTTATAATGAAAATGAATGGATGTGTTTTAAGGGCAACAGTAAGAAGCTTCACAACGTTGTAAGCCCACTGTCCTCCCCGCCTCTCCCGGTCAGAAGCATTTTATCTGGGCATGATTTCATCACACAACCCCCCCCATCTGTCTGGGAGCACCAGAGCTCCAAATACTGTATCTAGCAATTTAAATATATGAGTCATTCCACGAAATTTGGACTTTTTTTTTTTCTGAAATTTTGACCGAAAGGTTTTACTTTTCTGAATAGCCCACAATATTAAGGACATCTTTAGCTATAAGAAAAACATAATTTCCCATCTCAGGCATTCAATATATATTTTTATATATCTTTTAACATGGTAATTGATAACAGAGTTGAGCCAATTAAGTTAATAATGGAGTTGTGATTTTTGTACTAAAGATAGCCACTACTCTAACTGAGTTGAGTAAGAGGAGAAGACTTGGCATGCCTGAGGTTACGGAATCAGATATATTGTTGGAATAACAAACAGAATCTTTATAACTAATTGTTTTATATGATTAGTTCATGTAACAGAGTTGAGCCGTTATGAATTACGACCACATGTGATAGTACAAAATGCCTCTAAAACGAAAGAAAACAAGATACCGTAATTTCTGATATGAAGATAAAATCCATGTAATGTTTACACAATATTAAATGGAGCATTTCAATTGATTAAAAAATCTTTTAAAAATATTTTTCAGTGACTCCATCAATATAATACACGGTCAGATGGACTGCAAATCGTACCGTTTTCGTGGAATGACTCATATATACAAACTATTCCAGAATAACAATGTCGGTAAAGAGAAATATATAATTCATTCTCACAAATAAAAATGGCCACATGGAAAATAAAACATTTCCATGTGGCATCATTTGAATAAGGAATATAGTGATATCTCACCTTCTTTACATCTCCCAGTCCCTCTGTGTCCAGCAGCACCAGAGTGTGGTCAGTCTTCCTGGGGTGAGGAACACACCACATCCAGATGCCCTTTGTCCTGGATTGGATGGTGGATCCCAGAGGAAATCCTTGAGGATGGAATATGGGACAATAACAATCCAAAGTATACAGTTACTGCTAGCAGTGAAACATCACACCCATGTGAACTGAACACTGGTGTAGAGGCTGCTAAATAACACTGCTGGCTGCAGTTGCTGCATTCCTCTGCCCATCTTATCGCTGTTTGCAGCTACGCATTTGTACAAACGGATTCATGTACAAAGTGACGGAGTCATTTGGAAGTGGACAGATCCATGTTGATCACATGACTATGGAGATACTGTGGTGTATAACAACTGTATTTGCATGATGTATGAGTAAAAATGGAGTTGTGGTCGGTGGACGTTGTAAAGACATTAGTTTCGCTTAAAGGGCATGCAACCTTGCAACTACTCTTTAGCTACTTGCGGGGGAGGCCACGTGGAGGCTGTCTTCGTCTCCCCCGGCGACTTCAACAGCCACCACACAGACTGGGGTTACAGTTGCTCCAACGCTGATGGTGACTTCCTGGCGGACTGGGCCTCTACTGTCGATGCTTCACTCCTATACGATCCTAAGGAGCCTCACACATTCTACTCTGCACGATGGAACACCACCACCAACCCGGACCTGGCATTTGCAAAATGGCACACTCAATCTCTTCCTGTAAGACGCATTCTGGACATGTTTCCCAGGTCACACCACCGACCATCACTAATTACCATCCCATCATTGGTCCAGCCTGTGCAAGGGAGAGATGTCAAAAGATGGAACTTCCGTAAAGCGAACTGGGCAGGTTTCACTAAACAAGTGACCAAGGCAGTTACTGCTCTACCACACCCGTGTTCCAACAACCTGAACAACTCCTACGACTCGTACTGCAAGATGCTGCTGTCTGCTGCCAAAAATAACATCCCCCGTGGCGTACGCAAGGCCTATGTTCCCTGCTGGGACAACGAATGTGAACAACTACTTTGCACCCACGCTGAAGCACAAACCAGCGAAGACAGGGACAGAGCGGCAGACAACCTCTTCGGCAAGTTAAATGAGAAACGTAGGCAACGTTGGACTGAGACAGTGGAGTCAATTGATTTCACTCACTCCAGTAGAAGGGGGTGGCAGACCCTGAATAAGCTAACTGGAAGGTCAACAACCCCGTCACAGTGCCCCATCACTGCGAACTCCATTGCGTCGCTCCTCCTGAGTAACGGACGCTTCCCCAACGCAGACAAGGACTTCACTCGAACAACATCTGCGAGAGTCCACACGCTGCTCAGGGCCCCAGGGTGCGATTCCAACTTATCGATCGACTTCACATCGCAAGAAATCGAACAGGCCATAACACGCCTTAAGACTGGCAAGTCACCTGGAATAGACGACATCCATCCAGAGTACATGAAACACCAAGGCAAGAAGGCAACAGACTGGCTCCGTTCCTTCCTTTCTGTATGTCTCCAACGGTTAAAGATGCCCAAAATCTGGCGCCGAGCCAAGGTGATTGCTCTGCCTAAGCCCAACAAGCCAATTGACGACCCAAAGGGATACCGGCCCATCTCCCTGCTGTGTGTACCGTTCAAGCTGCTGGAACGCCTTATCCTGGCTCGACTCACCCCAGTAATTGACCCCCAGCTCCCCCGAGAACAAGCTGGCTTTCGAAGCGGCATGTCGACAACTGACCAGGTGACGCTTCTGTGCCATGACATCGAGACCAGCTTCCAGGCCGGCGAGAAGGCTGGCGCTGTCTTCTTGGACCTCACAGCCGCCTACGATACCGTCTGGCTGCGTGGGCTACACATGAAGCTCCTGGAGACCATCCCAGACAAGCACTTGGTGAGCTTCATCATGGAGATGCTGAGCAACCGCAGCTTCCGGCTCCACACCAGCAATGGCCAAAGCAGCAGGGTGAGAAGGCTCAGGAACGGCGCCCCGCAGGGCTCCGTCCTGGCACCGATGTTATTTAACATCTACATCCACGACCTACCCCTGACAACATCAAGGAAGTACGGCTATGCAGATGACCTGGCAATCCTGCTCAGCAGTCCATCCTGGGAAGCAGTAGAGGAAGGCCTCTCAGAGGACATGAAGATCTTATCCTCATACCTGAAAGACTGGCGCCTCAAGCTGAGTGTCGAAAAGACTGTAGCAACTATGTTCCACCTCTATAACAGGGAAGCAACCCGCGAGATTAACATCATGGTTGACACTGCCCGGCTACAGTCCCAGTCCACCCCGACATACCTTGGAGTGAAGCTCGACCGAACACTGTCCTTTAAACAGCACCTGGACAGTATCAAAGGAAAGACCACGGCCCGCGCAGCCCTGATACGGCGTCTAGCCGGTACCACGTGGGGAGCCTCCACAAAGACGCTGCGCATCTCCACCGAGGCCCTGGTTTTCCCAGCCGCCGAGTACTGTGCCCCAGTCTGGAGCCGTAGCCCACACGTCCAAAAACTGGATGCTGCTCTGAACAGCGCCCTACGGACGGTATCTGGATGCCTACGAGCCACCCCGACCAACCAACTGCCAGTCCTCGCTGGAATCGCCCCTGCGGAGATCAGGCGGGATGCAGCCACACTGGCACTCGCTCGAAGGGCACAGCTTAGCGACTCCCACCTCCTCCACAATGTCGTCACAGAGACTCCACAGCGCCTGCGCCTCAAGTCCCGCCGTCCTTTTTCCACACAGGCCCAGGAACTGCTCCATACAACACCAGCCGACACACCCAAGACATCATGGGTGAAGGCCAGATGGAGGGACCAGTGGCAGGCAGCGGCACCATCCAGGCTCCACCGCTACATCAAGGACCCAACGGATGTCTCTGGCCAGGACCTGCCCCGCAAGGAGTGGACAACCCTCAACCGTCTCAGAACTGGTGTCGGACGTTTTGGCACTGCAATGCAGAAATGGGGCCTCGCAGACAGTGCCCACTGCGAATGTGGGGAGACCTCACAGACTGTTGAACATTTGCTGACCAACTGCCCCGTTTACCGACCACCAAATGGTGATCAGGGCTTAATTGACCTAGACATTGATACACTGGACTGGCTTGCTGCAACAGAGCTGAAGGTCTAAGGACATACGACAGAAGAAGAAGAAGACATAGAGAGACTGGGAGAAGGGCTTAATCGTTGGCATGTGTGTGTAAAGTTTGGCATCGGTCGGACACACAGACAGATGGAGTGCAAAACACCATGCCCTCAGCCTGGTGGAGACAATCATTATCACTACTACTGCTTGATTCAACTGCACTCTGAATTTGGTTCTGCAGATTTGTGTGAAAACATTAATACTGCAATGGGGGACGTTTTTTGTGCATATTCATATTAAAACGTTTTGCGATGCAAACTCCTTGTGTTTTTTTAAATGCTTAAAATGGTGGAAAATCTAAGGGCGGAATGTACTAGTCAAAGTGACAGAGATGTGTTGCCTGTGAGTTAGAAGGTACAAGTGGAAACAACTGCCATGGCTTTTGGCCAACCAAGGCATGAGTTATGTGACTTATGTCTGTTCAATTTTTAATTTTCAAATGATTGCAGCTACAGCAATCAGCCTATTGGAGTAAGAATGATTCTGGTGCTATTTGAAACTAAGTGAAGAGGCTATAGAAGTTCACCTTTGTTCACCCCAGCCAGCTTGTTCATCAGGTAGGACTTCCCGGTTCGGTACATTCCAACTATTGACACCACAACCACTTGCTGTTCAATCTGTTGTAGAATCTGCAGAGAACTAGGAACCACATGGACACTTTGTTTGTCACTCTCGATCAGACATACTGGCTCCTCCATGCTGCAGGCTGCCATAGCGCTCGCTACTAGTGGACAAAAACACACAAAACAGAGGGACATGAAAACAAATTAGGCATATGTACAATAAGTGATTATGGTATTTGCAATGCTTAAGACCTACTCCGTTCATATACCTACGTGTGCCCTGACGTACTTTGGCTATGAAAAGTGTACCTTGGGACAAAAAAAGTGTATAAAGTCCACCACCCTATTACATAAATAAACAACACCTGATAAGAGTACATGTATTTTCAGCTAAGCAACAACATCATGCAACAGAGGACTAAAATAAATAAGCTTTAGTAGCCTTACCAGACATGATTCAACCTGCACAAACACCATTCAACACAGGCATGCAAAGTACATCACCAGACTGATAAAACATGCTCAACTACTCAAAATTCACAATGTTCCTCATTTAACTGCATGTGCTTCCCAATACCCCTAACGTCTCTAACAGCCTCAGACCACACCCTCTAAACTGTAATCTATAGTGTATTAAGTATTTGAATTCATCAACAGGTCTTACCTGCTGTGACCCAGGAGCCTTTAGGTTCATATAATACTGTACTCTACACATTGAGTGTTGCACACTCGCAGGTGGATTCATTCAAGTCCAATCACATGACTGCTTTTCACTGAAGTGCTGAGTGCACCAATTCAGGTGCTGCTCAATATACTGAGATGAGCAAAATGCTTTGTTTATGACTGCTTTTAAGAGAGAGAAGATTGGGGTTTTCAAGAGCGCATTTTATTCATTAACACAGCAGTCAAATGAGGAACATGTTGTGAATTACGTGTTATATTTATCGGTATGATGATGTACTTCGAGTTCAAATTAGGGTTGCAGTGAAATAAACATCAGTAGGCTACATCAGAAATAGCAGATTCCAAGAAGGTACAATAAACTGCACATGACCCAGTTAAAACAATACTACATAGTACAATAAAGCGCATGTTGACCAAGTGCAAAGTGCTATGCAATAAAGTGCACGTTGACCATAGAAAGGTGTACGTGCATAGCCAAGAAGTCATAGCGTTCATTAGCCCCTTTCAGGACCGAATATGACCCATTAACGAGATTGGGCCGTAAATACGACCCAAAGTCTTTGACTTGTACGGGGTCCCTCATCTTTTGTATTTCGTGTAATGTTGAAGCACTCAAACTTACCACTTTGACTCAAACACGCGCGCCCCCCTTACACCCGCGCTCCAAAGTAATCCGCTCTGCAGTGCACTGCATCGCTCCGTCTGGTATCCAATCACAGACAGACGGGGGGACATCCGGTTTGTAGTGGACTATCTCGTTGCTTGCAGACGGCATGAGGAGCAGGGGAAAAGAAAATCGGGGAAAATTATTAAAAATAGTTAGCGGAATCACAGCTCTTTGGGACTTTGTAAACTTGCGTGTAACTATCTCAATATCTTGTGGAGCGGATTACTTTGGAGCGCGGGTGTAAGGGGGGCGCGCGTGTTTGAGTCAAAGTGGTAAGTTTGTGTGCTTCAACATTAGACGAAATACAAAAGATGAGGGACCCCGTAGGAAGTCAAAGACTTCGGGTCGTATTTACGGCCCAATCTCGTTAATGGGTCATATTCGTTCCTGAAAGGGGCTAAGCGTTCATAAGGTTCATATGGTTCAGAAGATGAACCAATTGTTTCGGGGCGAGAGCGCACACACACACACCAATTGTTTCGGGGCGAGAGCGCACACACACACACCAATTGTTTCGGGGCGAGAGCGCACACACACACACACACACACACACACACACACACACACACACACACACACACACACACACACACACACACACACACACACACACACACACACACACACACCTTCCCTCAGTCCCTTTGGCCTCCAGGCCGTCCGATAAAGATCTTGGGTGCGTTGTATCCCTCTGGAGCCTGCTTCAGCCTGGCCTGTTTCTAAATCCTCTCCACGTCCTCCTCAAAACGCTTCTGTTTCTTCCTCGCACGGCCCAACAGCACTTTCCTACGCACAAACCTCATCCTCTTCGTCAGTTTCTTGCATTTGTGTCGGTTCATCTTGTGCCGCCGAATCTCCAGCACATTCTCCGTCTCGATTCCGCAGATCTCACCTCCCACCATGCCTCCACCCTCCACAGCGGCTGTGTTGTTTTCTGTAGTGTTGCTGCCGAGCTAAAATTAGGCTGACCAGTAGCCCAAGATTTGGACTCTTGTAGAGAGGTGTTTGCAATTCTGACATGATCACTCACGAGAGTCCAAGTTGGACGTATCGCATTTCCCTTAAATAGTTTCTCAAGTACATCTGACGATGAGATGGAAAATATAACATGACCTATGCATGTAGTGATTAGTTAGGCCCGTCTTCCCAGGAGCTGGTTGTGTAAACATCACCAAATGTATCAAGACCTGAGCACTTTGGGGCTTTTAATTGTAAGTTGTCCCATTTGCCTTGATGCATTGTGTCAGTGGCTTACAAGGTCTTCCCTTTTTAGGACACGTTCATATGCCATTTATCCTATAACAAAATGGTGTCTTTCTGGCTGAATGAGTGTGAGCTACTGTAATCATCATCAAGGCTAATGTAGGCTCGACTAACAGCCTCTCATGACCAGCATTTGCAGTACCCAGGGGGCAAAGTACCCCTTTTTTAGGAAACCTGCATTTGCCATAACATAAAAGGTTGTCCACCAGAAATATTATCTATGACCCTGTAGGATCACAACCTATATGGACAACCCGGTCAATTTTTTGCTGGAAACCCAATATGGCCGCCGCAATATTAGCCCCTATTAGTTATAATGGGGGGTGAATATGGCAAAATTTTAAACTGAGAGAAAATTCCACAAAACTTCACAGGTTGATCAATTATGTAAATACAAACATTTTTTGTATTGGAACTTTCCATGAAATCCAATATGGCCGCCACAATATGGCCGACTTAATATTAGCACCTAGAAAATAGGTTTGACTCTAATTTCTGAACAAAATGAGCTAGAAACACAAACTTGGTGTCTATTTTAGAGTCTCTGACCACAAGAGACTAGTCATATAGCCCATATTTAAAATTTAAGTGTACCTATATAATCATTTTAGCCCTAATTTTCCTGTGTGCTGATGTGCTGTTTCCTTATAGAAAGACACATGTCACACATCCCTCCAGCTGCAGGTTGATTAGCCTAGTCCTACTGTTTATATTAATATTCATCCATGATGGGGGAGCTCATCCAGATCTCTTAATTAACCTCTTCCTCTATAATTCCACCCAATCCTATTATACATTTGAGTTCTGGAAAAGGTGTAACGCATAACACGTGTAATGCCGGGTGTCCATATATAGGCTATATATATGAACTGTGTCTAGAGTGTTAAAGGTTTTTCTCAGAACTCCAATTCTAGGAAAAACAGAATGGGGCAACTTTTTATTATACACAATATCTATAAAGTATATTAATGACATGTAAAATGTTGAAAATGGGAGGAGTTCTCCTTTAATTGGGCATGCACAGCTGATTGGATTGACATTATCAGTGTCAAACTTGTCCTGTGCTTATTAGTGATCTTTCTAATCAATTAAAACACCAAAGAAGAAAAGAAGAAGTACCTCAAGTAACATTCCAGGCTGCAAATACAGAAACCTCCCTGTGGTGCAGCCTGGGAAACGTTGGTTTGAATAAGATATACATCCAAGAGGACATAATCTAATACTGCCAGAAGGACAATATCGGTATAACTACAACTCTGTATAACTATAATGCGCAATCAACAGATGAAGATGCCTGCCGCATCTCATCAGTGTCACAGATGCTTGCCCCACTCAGGACCTGCACTGTCAGTCGTCTCAATCAACATTGAAGGTTTCTCCAGAAACAAGGCAGAGATACTAGCAACGATTGCCATTGTTTCTGTATGCAGGAAACCTACATCGGCCATGCACAAAATCGCTGGACCCACCATCGCTGGAATGAAACTGGTCGCTGAGATCCGACACAGACAGTATGGATCAGCTGTTTTCAGCAGGCCAAACCTCAAGATTGAGGAGGTCTGTACCCACATCACAGAAGGGCACATGGAAACCATCATGGTCACCCATCCAAAATCCAGATGTCTGTCACATCAGTCTACAAACCACCTACAACCCCTTTTCTACACACAAAACTACCAGAAAGATGCAAGAAGACCACATCAGCATTAGCGACTTCAATGCTCATAGTACATCATGAAGTCGAAACCTGGCTTGTTTCCAAACATCTGACTCTAATCCATAACAAGCGAGGATACAACCCAGACCTTGCCTGTAAGCAACACCTCACCTCACATCCAGAACTGAGTTCTGGACCATATGCCCCACACCCAGCACCGGCCGATTGCCATCACTGTTAGATCTTCTCTCCAAGCAACCACTGTCCCATTCCGTAGATTCAAGAGATTCAACCTACGGAAACCAGTCCATATCTAGCACACCACTACTTCCCAATAACTACTCCAACTTCACAGACTGATCACATACCCAGATGATGTCAGACACAGTATATCCCTGGCTTATCAGAAATATCCAGCAGCCTGCTACTATGAAGAGTACAACAAGGACCCTTTCTTCCCCACCACCACGGAACTTGGAGAGACCCTGATCAGTGAAGTTGGGGAAGAATGAAGGAAAGCCTGGAAGGAGTTGATAGAGAACACCAACATGACAAACAGCAGCATGAAGGCATGGGCCACAATCCGTCGTCTCGGAGCAGACTACACTACACCACCCATAATCACAACGGTCACAGCAAACTGTTGCAACGCAGCTGATGGCCAACGGTCATAACCAACACCACTGCCAATCCACAAGAGAACACCATTGTACAGTGGTACCACAACTAGCCAGTCCTCTCACCAAACCCTTCAACCTAGAAGAACTCAAAACTGCAATCAGAAAGCTGAAACCCGGAAAACAGCAGGGATTGATAACATACTTGTGAAAATGTTACAGCACCTCGGACCTAAGGCAAGAGTCCTGGCTCCTGGAGATGCTGAACACATGCATAGCGCAGAAAACCATCCCTTCTGTCTGGAGAAAGGCCAATGTTGTTGCAATCCCCAAACCTGGCAAAGACCCCAAAGAGCTACTGACCCATTTCCCTCCTCTGCATCACCTACAAGCTCTATGAGAGGCTGCTGCTCCAACGTCTCATCCCAATCATAGACACCATGCTGACTAAAGACCAAGCTAGTTTCTGCCCTGGACAGTTACTCAACCTCAAACAACACATTGAGGATGGGTTTGAAGAAAAGCAAATAGGGCAGCATTCATAGATCTCACTGCTGCCTATGACACCGACGATCACCACACAATGGTCAGGAAACCACTGAACATGACTGGTGACCTGAACCTGTGCCAGGTCATCAAAAGCCTTCTCAACAACAGATGCTTCTACGCCCACCTAAATGACCAGAGGAGTAAATGGAAAGCCCAAAAGAACGTCCTCCCACAAGGAAGTGTGCTCGCCCCCCTCCTTTACAATATTTAGACCAGCCACTACCCCCAGAATGCTTCATCTATGCCAATAACCTCTGCATTACCACGCAACAAGCAGACTTCCAGAAGATCAAATCCACCCTTGAAAGTGCCCTCCAAGAAATGTCAAGCTACTACAATAACAACCACCTGAAACCCAACCTGTCAAAAACCCAACTATTCACCCGAGGAATCGTGATCCCCCGTGAGTGTCACAGGGGATGGTCACCAACTGTCCAACAGTACCCACCCCACATATCTTGGAGTTACACTGGACAGGACACTCTCCTTTAAGAAACATCTGGAGAACCCCAAAACCATTTGCATGTGCTGCCAAAACAGTCAACAATCATTTTAGAAATGAGTGAAATCACTATTTCCTGTAGCTAACCATCTTGTAAATATGCACAATAAGGGTACACTATGCCCAATGATAAAAATAGCTGTTCCTGTGAGTCTTTCATGGTCAGAAACTCTTCAATAGACACCACGTTTGTGTTTTTAGCTCATTTGGTTCAGAGGTTAGAGCCAAAACCTTATTTCTGTGTGTTAATATTGTGGTCGCCATATTGTGGCGGCCATATTGGATTTCATGAAAAGTTCCAATACAAAAAATGTTTGTATTTATATAATTGATCAACCTGTTAAGTTTCGTGGAAATATCTTTCAGTTTAAAATTTTGCCCTATTCACCCCCCATTATATCTAATAGGGGCTAATATTGCGGCGGCCATATTGGGTTTCCAGCAAAAAATTGACCGGGTTGTCCATATAGGTTGTGATCCTACAGGGTCATAGATAATATTTCTGGTGGACAACCTTTTATGTTATGGCAAATGCAGGTCACCCCCCTTTGCCCCCTGGGTAAGACCAAAAAGAACAGTGCAAACAAAGGGCTTAAATAAAGTAACAGGACACAGGTGAACTCAGCAAGCAATCAACACTGGGATAGGCTGTGGGAAGACACAGCTGGAAACACTGACAAAATCACAATAGAATACAGGTTAGACAAGGCAGGTAATAGACAGACAGGAAATACTGGGAGCAATACTACAAAATAAAGGTACCAACAGAGTTAACAAAAAAAAAACAACAGCAAACAGATCAATGGGACGCTGTCATGCAACTGTTGTTTACACACGAATATCGACTTTATTTGCCTCAGAAATTAGTTATTTGTATACTGTTTAAAGGAGAATTGCACACACTTTATTTGCACTTAATTTGCTAGAAAAAAGTGGTCCAGGTGTTTTCCCTATCCCAAAATAAGCTTATAATGGGACTAAGGGGTCTTGTGCAAGTCCACCAATATACATTGCTCCAAAATGCAATTTTTTGCTATATATGGTCTCTCCACCATGTCAGTAGAGTGTTGACACTCACTTTCACTTTCGTTTCAGCAGTGGTTGAGCCATAAACAATGTGCCACGCCCCCACCTTTTGAGACAGCTAAATCACTGCTGTACCAAAAGTGAAAGTGAAAGTGTGACTACTGACATGGTGGGGAGACAATATATAGCAGAAAATTGCATTTTGGAGCGATGTACAGGTCCTTTCCAAAAAATTAGAATATCAACAAAAAGTTGGTTTATTTCCACAATTCCATTCAAAATCCCGAACTTTCATTAATTATAGATCCAGTGCTCACATTGTAAATGATTTCAAGTATTTGTTTGTTTATTTTTACACAATTTTGTCTTCCAGCTCATAAAACCCACCAAATCAGGATTTCAAAAAATTAGAATATTTTATGAGACAACTAAAAATGTATTTTAAACAAGAAATGTTGACTATCTGAAAAGTATATTAATGTATGCAGTTAATACTTGGTCTGGGCTACTTTAGAACTAATTATTTCATTAATGGGGCGTGGCATGGAGGTGATCAACCTGTGGCACTGTTGAGGTGTTATGGAAGCCCAGTTTTGCTTCAATAACAGCCATAAATGAATTTGTATTGTTCAATCTTATGTCTCACACCTTCCTCTTGACAATACAACCCAGATTCTCTGTTGGGTTGAAAGTCAGGACAGTTGGCAGGTCAGTTAAGCGCAGTAATACCATGGTCAGTACAGCAGTTAGTAGTAGTTTTGGCTCTGTGGGCAGGTGCCAAATCGAGCTGGAAAGGAAAATTAGCATCTCCATGAAGCTTGTCAGCATACCGAAGCATAGGGTACTCTAAAAGACGGTCGAAGTCGACCTGACTATATTGTTCTGGACTGACTGAGAAGTGCTAAGGTTTGTACTTACAATTTGTGAAATAAATGATAACATATGTTGGATTCTACCTTGGTTTGTTAAAATGTTTCAGTTGATAAAAGCTATACTCTGCTTTCATGACAGAAGAATGGAGTAGATCATGCTGAAATTTCATTGAAAAAGAAAAAAGCTTTAGAATGAATTTTCAGAGTCAAGGTCCATGGAAAAATAAACAATTAGGCCTACATAGAACAATAAACAACAACACGAATGATTGAATGAATTGTTATATTGTATTGCTATACATGTTGTAAACTTTATTTCTGTAACCTTTTTTTCTAATATTTATTTTGTAAACTTCCAGCCAATGAGAAACCACTGTTCTAGATGACGTAACTAAAGCATGTTTCAAAATTGGCAGGTCATTGGGGTGTACTGTATGTATCGGCTGAGAATGTGTATGTTGCTCTACTCCACACAATGAATGAACCTAGAAAACCTAGACAGTGGTGGAGAGCTTTAGGACAGGGGTTTTCAACAGGTGGTCCGGGGACCACCAGTGGTCCCTGAGAGGGTTCCAGGTGGTCCCCAGCTGAGTTGGTTAACCAGATGTAACTCTTGAGAACGTAAAAATGAAACCAAATGGACCCTCAAGAGTTAAAATATTCATCATCTGAATTAGCCCAAGTCTACACAACTATAAAAGATGGACAAATGCAAAAGAAATCTTTAGTTTTGGGTTCTGTGGGGCTAAAATGTCCTCAAGTGGTGGTCCGTGGCTAAAATTCTGAAAAAATGGTGGTCCCTGGAATCAAAAAGGTTGAAAACCCCTGCTTTAGGACACAGAGCAGCAGTCGTACCACAAGTGGTGAGGCCAGTGGAGCATAATGTCTCCATTACAACATCAGTGGGGCTAGCATCTCGGTCGCAGATTACAATATCATCGGGTCAACCCCACTTTGCAATTGCAAAATTGCATTCATTCTAGCTCTTATTATTATCACAGATTCTGCAGCACTTACTCAGTCAGCATGTCCGGGTTTACACTACTGTACTTCAAACGTCATACATACCACCTTGAACATTACTCATTTTTAACCGTGCTTTCAATTATTTCACCATCGTCATGATTTTCATATTTACTGTAACTTATTTTGGTTATTTAGCCTACCTAATTTACGTAATTTAATATAACATATTTACTGGGTTTATAAACAGTTGTGGAATAAATATACACGTTATCATCACCAACATTGTTTATTTGTACAAAGTATAGTATTGCGTTCCAAAGCTGCGGTTACAATGGGTTTTCCACAATACATCAAATTAGCATCCGGTGCGCCTTATATATGAAAACAGATCTAAAATAGGCTACTCATTGAAGGTGCACATTAGAATCCGGTACGCCTTGTAAACAACTCACATTGTAAACAACATGTGACCGCTGAATGTGCAGTGGTGATTTCCGTTGTCAAATATCTGTGTGTGAGCGTACAGTTTCACATAGACCACATCTCCTGTCTCCAGCAGCAGAGAGGCTGCATTAGACCCAGCCTGACCACCGCTAGGTTGTCCTTCATAGGCAATAACAACACGCTGACCGTTTTTGAACAAGGTAGCTCCTGCGGCAGATCCTGCAGCACCTCCTGCAGCAGCTCCTCCATCGCCATAGACGAAGACATTGAACTGGTACACACCTTTCGCGGGGGCAATGAAGAATCCTGCATTTGGAATACACTAGGCTATAGTTTGACTTTTCACATTTCCAGCAAGTACATGAAAGTAGTCAAAGACACAATAATATAGCATCGCCCTCAGCAGGGTCCTGGACTGGGATGTACTGGACTCATAAAATGTTCCTGGGGCCCATCTAAAAGGCCACCCCTGACCCTGAATCCCATTTTATCAGCCTATGTTGAAAACCTTTTTATAGCACTGTTTGGTTAGCTAATGAAAATTATTGCTGTGCCGATGGTCTGGTTTGCTCAAGCCATGGGATTCAATGGAAATGTACTGGATATTTTTCCCATTTCAAGACAACCAGGGTTATTAAGGGACCAAAACTTTTTCACAAAACTTACAGTGAAAATAGTTACCGGTAAAACCCTACTCCTCCTTTTGACCCATACAAACATGAAAATGGGTGTGAATTTTGTTTAAATGGATATTCCACTTTCATGTTATGGTCTACTAGTCTCATGTGAACACACACCCGACAGTTATGTTCCTAACTTCCTCCATTCAGTATTTAGATATTTAATGCTCATTTTAGCTGCCCCGCCCCTTTCCTATACAAACCCATTATAACTTGAAATTCCATTTTAACCATCAAATTTCATTTACAGTTTTCATTTATTTTTAAAATATTGTTTTATTTGAGTGGGCATGCTGAAATTTGAAGGCGGCTACATTTTCCAAAATAATATTTTAGAAATAAATGAAAACTGTAAATGAAATTATTAGGAGGACAATATCAGTCACCAGAAAAAGGATGGGTTGTTTTTGAATAATCTGTCGTGGTTAAAATCACAGCGGTCTATACTGCAGACTAACAGACTGTTTTTTATGCATTCATTCATGCATTTCTTTACGATTCATCATACCTGTGTTTGGATTATATCCATTACCAACATTAGTGATGACATTTCTGTAGATCAGGGTCGTCTCAACATTATAAGGTCCTGTGTGTCCTTCACCAGACGTCAGGAGTGTGGCCGAGAAAGACACTTTTCTGTCTGTAAAACACACAAGAAATGTAATTCAAGAGATCATGACATAGAAAAAATATAAACCTGTATTACTAACTGTGTGTACGCAGAGGCATAGTTTTCCTCCTTACCTTCCTGCTGCTTCTGTAGAAACTGCACATCCTGCTCTGTGGCATTTGATCTGGCTTCAATGGTTTCTTATTAGAGATAATAATAGTATAAGGTTTGGAAAAAACATTTATCTATTTAAGGTTCATGTGTCCGAAGAAGCCCTGCCCATATGGACATACAGGACACTTTTCACTTTTTACAATAAATAACATCAAACCGACATGACAGCCCACAAACAACAACTCAAGAGAATACAAAGTGAAATAAAGCATAAACATAAAATTTTCATATACATATGCTGTATTATACTGTACATATCTCTGCTGTCGGGAAGAAACCACATAGCCTAACCCCAAAATGTTAACGTTTCAGGAAATTTTAAATATATATTTTTCAGCCTTTTCAGCAGACATTTTGAGTTCCCAATGGAGTTAATAACAAACCTCCCTTTTTCCCCCACTACTTTTCCATTGGTTCAGTATTTTCAAAACACAGGAAATGGTGTTCATAGCACTAATTTATAAAATAGACAGTGAACTCCAAGAGCAACCTGCAGCCAGACCTTAACCAGGTAGGAATGAATGAATGAATGAATGAATGAATGAATCAATGAATCAATGAATGAATGAATGAACACATAAATACATAAACTACCGTATTTTCCGGACCATAAGGCACACGTAAAAGCCTTTCATTTCCTCAAAAACAACACTGCGCCTTATAATCCAGTGCGCCTTATGGATCATTTGGCTACAGCAGCTTCTATCCTATGTTGAATGCAGTAGTTTCTATTTGATGCGCCTTATAATCCGGTGCGCCTTATATATGAAAACATTTATAAAATAGGCCATTCATTGAAGGTGCGCCTTATAATCCGGTGCGCTTTATAATCCGGTACACCTTATCGTGCGGAAAATACGGTAATGCAATGGAGTCAGGTGGTTTCTTCCTGGCAGCAAATATATAATGTAGTGAAATGGAATTACCTTTCATCTGGAGTCCACTGTCTCTCACTGCATTCAGCTCCTGCTGGGTCTGTTGCAATTCACCTGCAGGTAGAAAACATTCATTGCAAAATGTACATGTGTCCCCAGTGCCACACAGTGTACAATCTAATCAATGAAATCACACTCAGGGCCAGAGTAGTCATAGATTGGGCCAGTAAGGCCATGGCCCTGCAGGGGCACTTGGCTCTTAGGGGCTCTTCAAGGAAATTTGGACTGCCTTGTATGGGATTGAGGCTCTGAAAATAGCTTGTGGGGAAAAAAACTGAAATTATTTGCAATATATGCAAATAATTGACCGGCCCAGAGGACCCTGTGGGGGTTAAACCACCCCCGATCACACCTGTGTGAAGTGAGCAACAAAAAAGAGGTCCCATTTAGTCCTGCAACGTTCCGTATTTTTATCGATTAGTCCCACTAAAGCTAGAAAATTTACACTGAGTAGAGTAGCTCACAGTCACAGAGAGATGGGAAACGACTGGACAAATATTATAGGTCGGCCCTATGCATAATATAGTGACAGACAGTGCACTCACATGGACGCGTGCTGGTGTTGGTTACTAGGACAAGCCTATTGTATTTGCACTCATCTTGTACAGTATTCTGTTTCACGTTTGCTGAGTGACCATGTCTAACGCAACAGGCGCACACAGGGAGAAGCAAAAAGCAAAGAGGCAGGGAATCCATCGCAAGGAATGAGGAAAACAAACTCCTCTATCGAGTCGATTAGGCTACCAATTAATGAAGAATGACAGGTGTAGGTGCGCGTCTGTTGTCTGCGCGCTGTGGTGCGCTCTTTCACACGCTTTGCTTTGAGAACATGCCTGATCATTTTCGAGCGCAGTATATGGAACGTTCTCCCCTAGACATGCGTATTTTGGTATTATATAAGCTTTGCATCATCATTGTGGTTAATTGCAGGAGTATGCTTATTTTATCTTGACTCATCTCCCTCCTGCAGGCATTTTCATGGCGCCTGCGCCGCAACATTTTGCATTGTGTCCCGCGGACGCCGCAGGCTCCCGTTCCTGACGCAGGCCTCTACCACAAAGCTTGACATACTGTAGGAGGTGCACTGCCAGCACCCCTCAAAAATTACCTTTAATCACACTGTCACTGTCATTGAGCTTTTCCAAAGCTGCTTGTAGCTCCTGCTTGGTCCGTTGTAGATCAACACCCTGCTCTGTAAAAAACAAAGAAATAAAACAATGTTTTGTCAAAGATTACAGCAAAAAATAATTTCTCATTTTAGACCCACCATTTACACGCACACATCTGATCGATAGTCTCACCTTTGAGCAGGTTTTGGGTGTCTGTGAGTCTGTCCATGGTGGCTTGCAGCAGGACTCTCTGCTCGGTCATCATGGCGGTCATCTCTCTCAGCACACCGTGGAGGTCAGGCTGGCAGCTTTCTTGGTTGATCTTGTCTGCTCTGCTGACAAGCTGCTGTGGAATGTCATCCACGGTGTCTCCCCGGGTTGGCTCTGCACCTGACAGACAGACTAGTAACAACAACACACATGAGCGCATCGTGGCTCTGTATGTGATCACAGTCATTCTAAAGCTCTTCTCTCTGCTGTTTGGAGCTACTGTCTCTGTTGGCCTTGTTTAAATACCTACCCCACTATTATGAGCGTTAATACATATTAACCAGGTGTTATTATCGGAACCTCTTAATCTTATCTAAATCAGCGTTCAGAGAACTATGCTGCTTTTATTTTTCCCGTTCTTATTTCCTCCATAAAACAAAGATCACTACAAGACACTTGTCTGAGTAATCACAAAAAACAAAACACTGCCAATGTTGTGTCACTTCCAAGAAATACAACATTGTTTGACAAATGTTAAAAGGGAGGCAGTAGTTCACCACAAAATTATTTTTCTGTGGATTTTGTGGACTTACCCGATGAAGACTTGAATTCATGGTGTGTGTTCCTCCATCAGAACATGTCTCACTAGGACAAAGATGGAACAATCAGTCACTAAAGTAGAACAACAGGAATATCGCATGGGATGGTTATACTTCCACTCTATTATTAAGGCCAACCAGCTTATCTTTCCATGGTTCTATGAGTAACGTGGTGATGATTGAATGTGGTTTTATATGGCGACAGAAGCCATTTGATGGTTATGGTTATTAATAATAGTATCCAATAATGAATGACTGACTGACTGACTGACTGAATGAATGAATGAATGAATGAATGAAAACAATTAAATCAACTAGAGCAATGGGATTTTTGGAAAGTTGCATGTGGCAAAAACTGTGAGAAGAGTAGCGTGACAAATGTTGGGTGGAATAAAAAAGTGACTAGAAAACGTCTTAATGAAAACAAAAAAACAGATGAACAAGTTGGACCGGCATTTGGGACAGTTAAATCAATGTTAGTCAATGTCTCATAGAGTAAGGGAGTGCTAGGGGAATATCTCCTCACAGGTGTACTTACTGACAATGATAATATTCACAGACTCAACTAATGAATCTATCCCAAGAACATTGAATATGATTTACTCTTGCAGCCACACACACACACACACACACA
The DNA here is from genome assembly GCA_039105355.1 of Benthosema pterotum. Lineage (NCBI taxonomy): Eukaryota > Metazoa > Chordata > Actinopteri > Myctophiformes > Myctophidae > Benthosema > Benthosema pterotum. The sequence goes on from CM076967.1 coordinate 53,787,251, forward strand.
CACACACACACACACACACACACACACACACACACACACACACACACACACACACACACACACACACACACACTCTCTCACACGTTTCAGGCTGCTCCCATTTTCTAGGCCTTATGAGTAAATTGAGCGTGGCATCATTATAGGCAACGTAAAACCTTTCGGAACTTGACTACACCTGGGTAGTGCATAGGGGTAAGCTCTACCAGTGGTTCTTGAGGGGATTCCAGGTGGTCCCCAGATAAATGATAGTAAGTTGGTAATCAAATAGACCCTTATAGATCTTTAACTATTGAGAGTGTATAATTCCAGGTCCATTTGTTTTCATTTTATGTTCTCAAAGAGTTAAATTATTGTTATTATTGCAACCAGAGGGAAAGGGGGATGGGCCTACAATAGAATCAACAAAGTATACATTTCCAGGGGTAAAGGTATAGCAAGTGATTTGACTCTATTTTTTTTTTTTTTTTTGCAAGACGCATGGATGCAGTGTGTAAATAACTGTTACTTTGATCGACACTTGCCTGTTCACTCTCCAAATAAAATGTCTGATTTATTCTTTAGTTTTCGGTCTGAGAGGCTAAATGTTACCAAACGGTGTCCCATGGCTCACATGCTGAATAAATACTGGGCCTTGATATAAAAATGGTTGAAAACCACTGCTGTACATACAGTATCTAAATAAACATGATAAATATTTCACCATCTGTATCAATACACTCTTTCTGCAGCACATGCCATGTCAAGGTTTTCACTGATTACTGAGGTCATAGCACACTGTTAATTTATAATTATAACACATGCACGTGTCCAACTATTATTGCTCTTCAACCTGCATTTCAACACATGTTAATCTGATCTAAACTGCCGTTCAGTGCAGTGACCTGTAGCTTTTAGTGCTATGGTCTTATTCCCTCCATAAAACAAACAAAAACAAACAAACACCTAGACATCATACTGTATCATTCATTATATCAGCTGCAAAAACAACATGACCAACGTTTCCTCTATATTAGTTGTGAAGTTGTGTTGAGAGTCAGCAAAATCTGATAGCAAAATCTGATAGCGCCTGATAGTTCTCGGTCATGCACTTTCTTCAGTGGTCACTGCTAAACCTAACCCTAAGCCTTGGCCCTAACATAACCTCAGTAAAACCTATGCCTACACCTAGCCTTAACCCCTGACCAGTGGTGGACTAGGCGAAACAAATCGGCCCAGACATTTTTAGTGTGATTTGGCCTAGACCGGCCACACCACAACCAGCGTGGATGGACCTATTCTACCTGGTATAGTTTGTTAACCAGATGTAACTCTTTGAGAGCGTAAACATGAAACCAAATGGACCCCTGCGGGTCCATATGATTTCATGTTAACACTCTCAAGAGTTAAAATATTCGTCTAAATTGGCCAAGTGTAGTTAGAAAATGTAGAAGATTAATGCTCATTTTGATCTGTATGTTTGACAAATCCAGCCTGGAATTGTGGACCAAAAAGCAAAATAAATCTTTAGTTTTGGGGCTTGAAATTCTGTGTAGGGGGCCCAGAATTGCTAGCTACACCCCTAACACAGCATACACTCATTCATCTGTAGACCAACAGGTCTAGCGATGTTGTATGGAAAAGTAGTTCAGGTCCTCTTTTCTATTATTGATAAATATAATCCAAAATTGCAATTGTGATTATGATATCGATTTGCTTTGCAAAATGATACAATACAAAGTGAAACAATACAATATTGCTCTTTACAATTTAATATCTTCACATTAAACATTTCCTTGCAGTTACTCTATCGTAACACCCCTATGATTTACACTTGTTTGTTTTTGTTTTAAAAGCTATTTTTTTCCCCCATAAGATACTTTTGTTTGGCAAGATCCAGATCTATAATCATACAAGCCTGCAAATGTGCTCTTTTCAACAATTAACCAACTAGAAGGAAAGGGGAAAGGGCCTTCTCAAGAATTATTGTTATCATTGCAACCAGAGGGGAAAGGGCCTAGAATAGAGTAAAAAAAGTATACATTTTCAGAGGTTGAAGTGGTAGTTTTTTTTGGAAAGACGCATGTCCAAACCCAGATTTGGAACAAACAAGGGTCTTAATTCCTTCCGTTCATGTACCACCAAAATGTGGAACGCCCTACCAACAGTCATAAAGGCATGTGAATCCCTTGACTTCTTCAAAGCCGCTCTCAAAGGTCACCTAGCACCTAGAGATGGCTGCAATTCGAGGCTGGCCTCTGTAAAACAAAAATGTATATAAAATCCTCACACCCAACCCCTCTCCTCTTTGTACATTTCTCTTGTACCTTTTTACCTCCACTATGATTTTACCTCCATGATTTGCTGCTTCTGATTTTACTGTATGTATTTGAATGCCTTAATGAAATGAACAAGTTGGACACTATTGTAAACACGTGTATGCTTAACTACTGTGTCCGATCAGCTTTTTCAGATTTGCTGTAGTTGTATTTGAATTGTACTGTAATTCTCCAAGCTGTCATCAGTTTTGTTGCAGTGTGTACTTGACTTGTACTGTAACTCTCATCTCTGTTAATAAAAAAATCTCATTCATTCTTGATGAGGAGTGCTTGATGTGTTACAAGAACAGTCACTAGAGGGCAGAAGAGCACTTTACAGCAACATGACTCTCTGGAACTTCAACTGGAATTGTCCTTTTTTTTTCTTTCTTTTTTTTCACTGTGTGAGATTTCGACCATGGATTTAAATGCTCAGTGGCCAAATCTAATTTCAGTCAAGTCAATACAAAAGAGCTTTATTGGCATGAGAAAACATATGGTTGCATTGCCAAAGCAAATAATAATAATAATTAAATACTGCAAAGGTTCACCCAGCCACAGATTTAACAACTTGTAATAAGTTCCTGTGTTATTTTTTCCCCCCATAACCTAACATGAAGGTGCCACAAATAAGTTAAAGTTTGAATTGTTCTTCATGGTGTATGTTGCAGAGAATGTTCTCATTTTAGCTGCATACTGTTACTGTATGTACATTGATAAGTGATGGTAGACTCCATATAGGGAAGAACTACCAGCTGTGGGGGTAATGCCCAGTCTGCCCCAAACACGATGGCATGCAAAACAACCCAAGATATTTCAAATTTACCTGCTTATATTTAAATTTTAAAATGTTGTGTCACACTAAACCAAGAGCATTTCATCATTAAAAACAGAAAACTGATGCTTTACTTTACTAATATAACTGAAAATGGTATACCATTTTCTCATGCCCTATCCAATAGGGAAAGGTTACACCGCCCCTGTTTAAAATTAAATGCTCATCAATTAATTAAGTAGGATTTGGCATCTCCAAAGTGTCTACAACAGGGGTGCCCAACCTTTTTTGACCCTAGATCTACTTTTCAGCAGCCAACCCCTCCGGGATCTACCAGTCCAACCAATATCAACATTTCAAACCACACCCATCGTTGCCAGCCTGCAGTAACTTCACAGCAACACAACACTACTTTGTTTACCACTTTACTTTATGTCCATATAAGCATAAAGTACAACAGACTTGTCATAAGTAGGCCTACAACAGTACAACATAAGTACAACAGAGTAGACTTGGTCAAACACTGCCATTGCAAATGCAATTATAATAAGAAAAGTCCAGAAAAATCCATTACACGTTGCAGAACAATATACTGTTGGCATAATTCACAGACAGCAGACAACAATCCTCCAAATGAGCCGCTTCGGAGACACACACACACACACACACACACACACACACACACACACACACACACACACACACACACACACACACACACACACACACACACACACACACACACACACACACACACACACACACACACACGAATAAAACAATGCTGTCATTTCTGCTAAATTAGTAGTTTGGGGTAAGAAAAAAGAAAAGATCTACTTGTGATCAGGCCGAGATCTACCGGTAGATCCCGATCTACTGGTTGGGCTCCCCTGGTCTACAACTATTTGTAACTTAATGTTCATGGTGTTAGGAATTGTGCTTCACTGATTAGCCAACTGTCCTCCTCTTGATCAGAAATACTGCAGACTAAATATTGAGGGCAGAAATTAACAGCTGGTCAACATTTCTGCATCATAATTGCTTTCTGATTTGTTTTTGAGATATTGATTTTAGATTTTCATTTTCATGAGCCATTATGCCAACTAAAGGGTTTAAAATATTAGTTTTTTTTGTGCAAATTAATAAATTAAAGTTTGACTTAAATATATTGTGTTAGAACTTTGCCATTTCCATGATTCCACTAAAATGTGTTAGTATGATATTTAAATGTTGACACCTTAGGTCCTACCATTTCGTCAGTTCACTTGCTCCCTCGCTGGATGAACTGCATCTACTGCAGGCCAATGGCTTGCCCCTTCCAGTTTCAAGGAATCCCCTCATTCCTTTGACCAATAGGCCTACTGGCATTTCTAAAAACAGAATTATATATCAAATTTATACAATTGCAACGGTATATGTAATTACAACTATGGCAATTCATTTGACACCCTCTGTTGTCAACATACAATCTCTCAAATCTCTCCATTCAACTTGGTTCTATCATTTCGCTGGGGACGACTAGGAACACTCAAGGATCACTGATGGTCCCCAGACCACACTGTATTCAAGTACTGTAGTAATATAATAAGTGAAAACAATGTGTAGATTCAGTGTAGGTTCCTTTATCGTTGCTTCAACTGATTAAGGACCACCATTGACACTAAATGGTTGCAATTATTTGTATCAGTTCAAACGATACTTAGGCTACAGTAATGTTCTGTAATTTGAACACAGTAGGCCTACAGCCACATGGACTAAAAAGGTAAAGATTTTAAGGCATTCACCGTGTCCATGTTCAACTGCACCAAATGTTCTTCCCTGGGCGAGAAGCTACTTGCGTAAGGAGGCTGATGTTGTCATCTGTTGCATCACTGTCAGTGTCGATCACCTAAGGCAAAGAAAGTTTAGCATTGAAGTTCTTTATTTAAATATAGATATACACTCCTGGGAAGAATGCCTTTCTGGGTATTGGTATACAGTGTGTGTGTGTGTGTGTGTGTGTGTGTGTGTGTGTGTGTGTGTGTGCGTGCGTGCGTGCGTGCGTGCGTGCGTGCGTGCGTGCGTGCGTGCGTGCGTGCGTGCGTGCGTGCGTGTGTGTGGTTTGCAATCATTAGTCAACAGTAGATGTGGACTAATGGGGCACTTAAAGCCACATTGGTATCTGAACTTTCTTAGTTCCATGACCAGGAAATAGATGCTTCATATCTAATGCACTTGAAGGGGTATTCCACTTAAAGTTTTTTATGGTCTACTCAGTCTCATGAACACACCAGACAGTTTATAAATTACTCCATTCAGTATTTAGATATTTGATGTTCATTTTAGCACCGCCAGCTCCTTCCTATACAAACCCATCATAACTTAAAACTCAATTTTAACCATGACGGATTATTCTAAAACAACCCATCTTTTTTCTGGTGACTGATATTGTCCTCCTAATACGTGAGAAGGCTATGGAATTTCATTTACAGTTTTCATTTATTTTTTTTAAATATTGTTTTATTCATTTGGGTGGGCATGCCCAATGGAGGCCGCTACATTTTCCAAAACAATATTTTAAAAATAAATGAAAAGTGTAAATGAAATTCCACAGCCCTTAGGAGGACAATATCAATCACCAGAAAAAGTATGGGTTGTTTTGAATAATTTGTCATGGTTAAAATGGAGTTTTAAGTTATAATGGGTTTGTATAGGAAGGACGTTCGGGCAGCAAAATGAACATCAAATATCTAAATACTGAATGGAGTAACTTATAAAAACTGTCTGGTGTGTTCACATGAGACTGAGTAGACCATAAAATGACCAAAAGTTTTTTTGAAAGTGGAATATCTCTTTAAAATGTTGATATGACTAACATACACAAATAACCTATAGAAACTATAAAAAAAAATCATCCCAAAAGATCTAACATTAATCTAAGTCACTAATTACTAATATTAACTAGAATGCAATTTTGCAATTACAAATTTGGGGCTGCCCCGATGATGTTGTAATGGTTACAGAGAAAACGTGGCGACGGAGTAAAAGAAAGTTTTACATCATCATACATCACCCTAATTCCTTGCTCAGCCAATCGAATCATTTCGATGTTCCTTGGTCAGCCAATCGAATGATTGTATGTTATCACTTACAGAGAAAACGCATCACAATAACAACAGCGTGGTTGCCCTTCAGGCAACCCCACTAATTAGTAATGATTAAATAGTAATTGTATAAATAGGCCTGTGTGTGTAAGCTAATGAATAACGACTTATATATAGCCTATATAAATGCGATATTCAGCTCTATAGTTGCTTGTTTTAGACTTATTGACTTTTCTCCACCGAAGGTGGGGACTATAAAACGCCCTCCGTCCGTCCCCCCGAATCTGTCTGTCGCACGACTGTCCGTGCACGCATTTCGTCATGACGTCATGACGACGTTATAGTTGATACACTAGTACCAGTGAACGTTCAAACCTGAGCCCAGACGGTGGAGACCTGGGTACAGGTCTCTAGGAGGAAGCCTGAGCTTGAGAAGCTTGAGATGACGTCATGATGAGGTCATAGGTATGAAGGTCATAGGTCATGGGTATAAAACGCCCTCTGTTTGTGCATTTGAATGATTTTTTATTTCCAACTGAAATGAAATGGAAATTTCAAATTCAGAAAAGACATTAGTGTTTTATATATATTAGAATAATATCATCAATTCTTAAGCCCGGACGGTGGAGACATGTGCCCCGTAGGGGCACAATCTTGTTTACTTCTGTGAGCGGAGTGGGCGTAAGTGAGATGATCGGTGCACAGTGTTCGGCGGCCTGTACTCTGATTGGACGGTTTTTAGGTGATGACATAATGATGTAAGTATAATTCCTTTATAGCTAATGTCACGAGTATTAGCCCGCTCCGCTCACACACGAGCAGGCCATGGCCAACTTGTGACATCATCATCGCTATGACGCGATATACAGTATATCGTCAACAAACAAAACCACATCTATATCATGACGCGTAGGGGATGCTGAAGTAATTTACATTCAGAGATGCTCGAGTAGGGCATACTTATAGAGGACCTTTGAGTAGTTTCTTACCATGACGATTTTTCTTTTGCCTTGATAGCAAACCGACTTGAATTTATCTACCATGAGTCCACCAAACCTCACCCACAGCTGCACCATGGACGCGCTGAGCATTGTGGAGGACGAGGTGGCTTTGGAGGGTCTAGATGGAATCACTCTGCCCTCCCTGTGGATACGTCTGGAGGGCAGAACGCCCAAGTTCCCGCTCAAACTAGACGCGCCCACCAAGGGCTTCATCTGGAAGGCGCTGGTCGTCAACGGCGACTTGAGCTTCTACGAGCTTCCGGAGGAGAGGGACGACGTTGTCCTCACGGACAGGTTCGCCGACACCGTCCCGGAGGCGGGGATCGTCGAGGCAGGGGAGGCGCCTCTCGACCAGCGGCGGAGGACGGACATCTACCTGCCCCACATCATAGTGGGAGACGAGAACGGCATACAGGGCTCCTGCGCGACGTACAAAGCGAGGAAAGACGTGACCTGCGCTGTCCGCTCCAACGTCGGTGCCACCGCGTTGCTCGGCCTGGATGAGGCTCTCGGAAAGTTCGGCCGGAGGCTCGTCATCGTGGCGTCACAGGCGGTGCGGTTCCGCGCGCTGATCGGCCCCTGCGGCGACCCGGACCTGGAGCTCGCCGACCAGTCCTACTGCATACTGGAGCGTGTGGGCCGCGCTCGCTGGCAAGGAGAGTTGCAGCGAGACCTGGAGAACTCCCTCGGGTTTGACGGAGGGAGGCTGTATTACTTGCGGAAGTCCCTCTTGAAGAATCGCCTCGTCACCATGCAGATGTACACGTACAGCAGGCAGCACCATCACTCCGTGCTGCTGCTGCTCGGCCGCTTCCACGCGGACAGGACGAGCAAATACGACATCATGATGCAGTCTGTGTCCAACGTCCTGGCAGACACACCCGATCAGATCGCCACTGTGGCCTCTCTCCGGGAACGACTAAACGTGAGAAGCAGGATATTCAGGTTGCTGCTAGAGCATATGCAATCTGCCAAGTTGGTTAAGGTAATCAATGTTCCCGCGGGCGGCATGCAACCCGACGACGGTCCTTGCACCACCAAAAGAGCGACTAAAGCAACAGCACGCTGCCTTCAACTGATAAAGCCTTTTGTTAAGAAGGAACTGCTTGTGGAAGATGATGCTGCTGATGACGACGACACGGGGGCTAGAACAGGTGTAGTGGATTCTTCTGCCAAAGGGCGCATCATGGAGCGGGATGTCCTTACGCAGGCCTATCAGCTTGTGCTCTCCACTGGTACCGTGGGCATTTCTCAGAAGGCCATAGGCTCAAGCATGAACGTCGGAGATCTAGATGCTCGCATGATATGTAAAGGTTTGGAACGATCCGGCATGATTAAGACCTTCATGGAAGATGTAGGCAAGCAGAGGGTCACCAAATACATCAGCCACAAGTGCGAGAGCACCTGTGACGATTTGAAACAGTCTACAAAGGAGCGAAACAAGTTGATGAGTTCTTCCGTAGTCCCACACAACAAGCTTCAAATCCCCAGCACACAATCCTCAGCTTCTGGCTCCAAGTCCAAAGGAAAACACAGTACCGCGGTGGAGAAACAAGCAGTATCCACAGTGAGCCCAGAGGTATCCCTGTTACAGTGTGGCGGGCGATCCAAAGGATCTCAGGCCAGTAAGCCGGAGCAGCTTCACGAGACATACCGTTTGCTGAAGAGGAAGAACATGATTGTTGAGTCCGTTCACCGGCTCAAGATCATAGAGGGAACCGCCATTCTCCGGAGGATAATCAATGACGAAGAGAAGAAGCACGGGGTGACTACGAAAGTCTGCAAGAAGACCGTCCTGCGCATAATACGTAGTCTGTCTAGAGAGGGCTTGGCTAAGCTATTCACCACCACTGTTGTATGTAACGGAATAAACAAAAAGGTTGATTTTGTGCTTCACCCCTCCATTCAGCCTGATGATGCCATAGTGAAGATTGCTATTGAAAATGCATGTATCCAGACTGGCAGCTCCTCCATCTCACATACGCAACAGACGAAAGAGGAAGTCAAAGCACAAGGAAATGAGTTGGGCGTGAAAGCCGACAAACCTGTTGACTTCAAACCCGCGACAACCAAAGAAATTAGCAGGGCGTGGGGATACCTACCCAAGATGCAACGTCTGCGCGTAGTGCACACCTTCCTTTGGTACCTCCTGCGTGGGCACCCCCTCCAGTGGAGCGCCGGACACTCGCACTCAGATCTGAGAGTGTACGTGGACGAGATCTCCTGGAAGAGATTCATTCCCCCTGTTCCCGTACATGAGGAGTTCGGCAGCGGCTGGGGACTCATTGAAGACATACTGCCGTGTTTGCCTCTCTCCATTTTCGTTCAGGTCATACGGATCAAGTCCATGGTAGTAGACGGGCTGGCAGCATACCTGAGCGATCCCGTGAAGCGACACTGCCCTGTCCGACACTTACCCGGCACGTTGAAAGCACAGCTGCTTTACAAGCAAAACTACGTCTTCTCTTTCCACGAGCACTTGCAGAGACTGGCCTATATGGGGTTGCTCCAATTTGGCCCCGTGGAGGCGTTCCAAGAAAAACAGAAGGCGTTTGTTTATGTGAAGAAAACCTCCACGATTGTGGACACGACCAGCTCTGAGCCTCACTACCGGCTGGTCCAAGAGCCACCAAACAAACCCTTCGAAAGGCGGCACTACACCTTCACCACAGTGAAAGACGTGGAGACCTACTGGTTCGAGCTTAGGTGTGTCTCGCTCAATACACAGCTGGGAGTGAACCGTGCTAAGAAGGAGATGGAGGGACTTCCCTGTATGCTAGGCCACGGAAATATCCCGAGGTTGGCGCACTTGCTCAAAGGCACACGCAAGGTGTGCGACGACGGATCGATTCCAGGGGACGGTGGAGGTGCCGGAGGGCTGGACTCATGCTTCCATGTGCACCTCAAACGCAACTGGGACTGGATCACACCAGGAAGTGTCAAAGTGGCCGAGGAGCCTACTAGCATAGACCAGCAGGTGGCCAGAGGTCAGACACAGAAGAGGAAACCACCCAGAAAGGTCCATGATGTCCGTCCCCCATGCAAGAAGACAAAAGTGCTAGACGTCCAACCCCAGCACAAGAAGACAAAAGAGCTAGAGACGTGCAGCCTCATCCACAGAAAATCGGCGCCCCAGCCGTTGAAGAACAGGAGATGGCGCTTTGCGTGGTCGGCGCAAGAGGAGTCGCTGATGCTGCTCTGCAGCGTGGCCTCGCATCTGCTCAACCGCCAGATAAAAGGGAAGTTTCTGCCCTACGGCGTCACGAGGGACCTGCTGCACGCCGAGTTCAAGATACCCCGAGATAAAACGACGGAAGTTGTCAGGACGCGCATGCTTGCCATCCTCAAGAATCCCCAGACCTTGCGGAACTACAGGGTGTGTTTGGCCGAGGCCTACCGGGACGGGCTTCTGATGGAACGGCTGGAGGAAAAGAAACCCGCCGACCCGGGCAACCCCCAGGAGTGCGCCGCAGCACTCTCCCAGTTCACCAAGCTTTTGAGGCAGAAGTTCAGCTCTGCCGTGAGCTCCCGCAACAATGTCGCGGTCCCCGACACCAAGGCGGAGCTTTTCTCGCGGTTTAACGTTTACACCATAGATGAGGGCAAAGGGACACGCTCGGAAGACTCGATCGGTTGCGTGGACGACATCCACGCCGTTGTGTTGAATAACCTGATGCAAAGCACTCTGCTGTCTCCCTTTCAGACAGCCGAGTCCTTCCAGAACACCTTCAACATCTACAGTAAATATAGTCAGGAAGTGTTGCGTCGAGTGTTCGTCCAGTGCCGGAAGACGGGCGTGATTATCCACCGGCGAGATAACTGCCGGTCGAAGAAGAGCCGAGCCCTGCCCGTCCTCCCCACGTCCTACCAGATGTCCATGAAGTACTTCAGGTGTTTTATGTGGCGCTTCCCTGCCACACTGTGCACAGACGTCTTCCATTTTGTGAGGACGGTGGACGGCGCCGGGGCCGTGGATGACGGGCCCTTCATGGTGTTCCACAACGAAGCGGAATGGAGAGATGGGTTGGGGGCCAGAGAAAAGGAGCATGAAATGGAGGGAAACATCAAATCATGGTCACTCAACACATCCACTGAGGCCCAGGTGGGGGACCATGTTAACCCGGAGACGCAGACCCCAGAGGAACCCCAGGACGTTTCGAGAATGGTTCAGTTCCCTCTGGACTCCCCGGGCGGAGCTTGCGCGGCGCTCCTCAGCCTGATGACTCTAGGACTAGTGTCCGTGCACGTCTCCATACCCAAGCATGTAGTGATGGTGGACAGTGACCTGGTGGACGACGACACCAAGTGTATGGCAATGCTGGAGGAAGACGATCGCGAAGCGAGCGACGAAACAGACGACGGTGAGGCGTGGAGTAACCTGCATCCAAAGATGCATCAGGCGTCGCACATTAAGTACCTGATAATGCAAGGGCACTGCAGTCCGGGCATAGCTCAATTGCATAACCTCAGCGCCAAGGACAGCATCGCAGTGGAGTCCTGTCTGATAAGGGTGCGGATGCGCAACACTCCCGCCCACCGGCTCTTCGACCCAGAGATCTCGCCACCATTGGACTTCTCTGAATGCGGTCCGTCTCTGCTGCCTTCCGTGCTGACTCGTTCTTTCCGGCACCGCCCCCCTCTGGATTCCCCCGCGGACGCGGGTGACACGCATTTGATACAGCGATACGGCTACACCGCTCAGGACGTGCGAGCCTGCACTGAGATACGGAGTTGCCTGGACGGGGCGGGCGAGAACGGCTTGAGCGAAAGGGACTTGCGGCGGGCACTTGAACACTTGGCGGAAACGCGGCCCGGTAGTGGCAGGACGCTGGAGAGGTACATGCACGAGCTGCAACAACAGGGCCACGTGTTACAAGTTGGCGGTTTTGGGTCGCGCTGGGTGCTGATGCGCCATGCCGGCCCATGGATTCTGAGAAAGTCGCCTGGGCCTCAGTTCCGCACGATCCAGGAGGAGCAGGGGAAGCGGCATTGTTTCCCCGCTCGCAAGAGACGCAGAGACCTCGGCGACCAGCAAGAGCGCCAGCCACCGGCGAAGAGAGAGAAATTCGACAAAGAAGAGTCGAAGGAGCAAGAGAGACGGGGATGGGGCAAGGGGAGCGCGGGCATAGCGTTGACAGAGATGGCGGTGGTTACGGGGGACGCGAGCGAAACGGACGTCCAGCGAGACTGCGAGCAGCGGGGTGGAAGGACCAGAGACGCCAATGCCGACACAGCTTCGCCCTCTGCACTACCCTCGACATTATCATTGCCCGTCGATGATAATGACAACTTAAGCTACATCAGCCGGCCGTGGCGCCTGGAGGACGGAGGCCTGAACGGCCCGGCGTGCAAAGGCATGCTGGAGGCTGTCCTGCTCCATGTCATGTCGCGGCCAGGGGTCACGCGGCGGGCGCTGCTGGACCACTACAAGGACGCCCTGCAGCCAACGGCCGTGTCGGAGCTTCTCCGGGCGCTGACGGAGATGGGCTGCGTGAGGCAGAGGGTTCTCACCAGGGCCTCGGCGAAGCCGTCGCTCTTCTCCCGGCCTCACACGGGGCTACTCCGGACGACCGATGCGAAGAGGTCCGACGAGGAGTGCGACGCCGTCTTTTACGAGCCCACTGTCGGCTGCTGTCTGCGCCTCGCTCGGGTGCTACCCGACGAAGCCAACTGGAACCATCTCACTCAAGTTTGACAACTAGTGGGGCCTTCCCCCTTGTTACCCTGGTCACACTCACACACAAAGTATGGCTGGTGAAATGAATACGTTGAAATGAATAAGATCAAAATGAAGAGGCTCGGGGCTCCATTCTCTTCACTGCTAAACCCTCATCCCTAATCATCTTTACTTCAGTTTACTATTTTCACCATTTGGAAAAACATTTTCAAATCGTTAAAATGTGCAGTCTACAGCTCAATGTGCCATTGTAGATTGACTAGTTGAACTATTCAAAATTGTTTTTTTATCACAATAGTAGAAAATCCCCTGTCCCATATCTACGAACATTAAAAAATATTATTCTGTGATGTGGCCCTTAGGAGTTGTGGCCCTAATTGACGACTTATATTGCTTATGCCTAGAACCGGCCCTGCAAACCAGATTGCAAGCTGGATGTGGCTCACTTCATGGCCTGCCATGAGCTTGTAGGTCTGATATTGTTCAATAACAAAAGTAATATTAATATTGCTATGTAATGCTAAGTAAGGCTAATAAAGCTAACAAATGCTAATAATCGTAACTAATTCTAATGTATTGTGTAATCTAAGTATTTTTAATAATGGTAAGTATTGTTAATAATGGTAAGTATTGTTAAAGCTAAGTAATGCTAAGCACTGTTAATAATGCTAATAATGCTAATTGATGCTAATACTGCTATAAAGTAAGTAAGGCTGCTAATGCTAAGTATTGTTAACAATGTTAAGTAATGCTAATGACGGTAAGTAATGCTAATTATGCTAAGTAATCAGCACCAGAGGAATTCTGCCATCTCATCTTCGGAACAAACACCATCAGAGACCAACCTCTGGCAGGACACGAAGCTGGTGGCGATAGATAGTGATCCAAAACTAGACCTTCAATAATCTTTGGATCATTGAAGGTCTAGAGACCTTCTGGAAGAAGGTTGAGCCCCAAGACCTTCAAACTTGTCACCTGCGTGAAGTTTGTCAAGATGGGGGAGAGTAAAAACGGCATAGGACAAGTTTCATGAGTCAGATCATGTGCATCATCTCCCATTGGAAATGAATGGCTGGTTTGTAGACCATGGCCTACTTGTACGTGATCAATATTGGCTGATTTATTGAACTTAAAGGGGAATTACACCCATTTTGAACTGAGTGTACAAATGCAGCCAAATGAACCCTAACGGGTTCATTTGGTTCCATTTGTACTCTCTCAGAAAAAACAAAGCATCTAAAGAAATCCATTAACATTGTGAAAATACATCTTGATGATGTCATCAAGATGTTTCACCATGTTAGTGGTTTTCTTCAGACCTCCATTTCTTGGGAACACGGAATGGGGGAACTTTTTTTTATCATGTCCACCCAACCCCTCGAAGGTACATCAATGACATAGTAAAATGTTGAAAATGGGTGGACTTCCCCTTTAAAAGTGTGACTAGGGCCTTAGAATTGAGACCTAGCCTGAAGACCGTATGTAAGCTTGCAGTTATTGAGCATGGTGTGGATCAGTCTAGACTTCCACACAGGTAGGAACTGGCAACGCCAGCTGAAAGAACAGAATCATACATGCGCCATTGTATCATAGATCATATCTGTTGTGAGTCAGGACACTGTATTCAACGAACCATTATTTGAGAGCGGACACAAGTAACGAGATCGGTGCGCGGTATTCGGCCCTTCGGGGTACTCCGATTGGCCGGTTGGGGTGTAACTTAATGTGACTTGATTAAAAGACCTTTATAGCTAATGTCATTAGTATTAGCCCGCTACACCATGGCCTACTTGTGCGCAGGTTTGCACTCTACCGAGTGCTTATCTAGTTCAGCTAAGCTATTCAAATATTTGGAAACCGTGGCCAAATATGGAATCTTACATACGTCAGAGATGCGTCATAATACCAGAAAATCTTTTATTTAGAACGTCTTGAGTTAGGGCACAGTTGTCAACAAATCATTTGGCGAGTTACTCAATTAATTGTTTAATAATAATCCAAACCTTAGGTTTTGCAACAATGCGAGTGTCGAGGAAGGATAAGAACAGGCCTCGTGGTAGGATGAACCCTTATGCGTTCTACGTCCAGGACTGCCGTAAGAATGCAGGCGGAGGAGTCGACTTTGCCCAGTTCTCCAAGCAGTGCTCCCAGGGCTGGAGCTCGATGTCCATGTCTGAGAAGAGGCAGTACGAGGAGATGGCCAAGAAGGACAGGATGCGCTACGAGCGCGAGATGAAAAACTACGTGCCTCCCCCGGGACTTCCCAAACGCCGGAAGCGGATGAAAGACCCCAACGCCCCCAAGAGGCCACCTTCAGCGTTCATCCTCTTCAGCGCCGAGCACCGCCCCAGGATGATGCGCAACAGCCCCTCCAGGGGTGTCACCGACATCGCCAGGCAGTTGGGCCAACTGTGGAGCCAGCAGGGCCAAAGGGAAAAGGCTCAGTTCGAGAACAAGGCCCAGCAGCTCAGGCAGCGGTACGAGGTGCAAATGAGAGCTTACCGCGCACGTGGCGGGCCGAAGCGCTTCAAAGAGTCCATGAAGATGAGCGCCCGCGACCGGAAGGCCGCCAAGAAGGCCAAGAAGGGAAGAGGAAGGCCGAGGAAGGCCGGCAGGAGGAAGGCTGCCAGGAGGAGGGTCGGTACGAAGAGAGGAAGGATGCGCAAGGCAGGTAGGAGGAGGGCTTCCGGTAGGAGGAGAGCCCCGAAGAGGAGGGCCGCCAGGAAGTCCCGTAGCAGGTCAGGGAACCGTTGACGTGATGCCACAACTGAGAGGAGAGGAATGAAGATGCCGTCTGGGTCAGTGGGAAGGAGTGCAACCTCATGGGCACCAACTTGGCCCGACCGGTACCAACCGGTTCAGGCTGAGCGAGGCCCCAAAAATATGCTACTTAGTCCGGCTGGGCTGAGACTGTGATTTTCCCTGTTTCAAAGAGCATAAAGAGCCTGCTTTCATGTCCAATGCCAATCCAAATAATTTAGCAACTGTTGCTATCCAGGTCAAGCTTTCCAATTCTATGTGCCTATTGGACAAGATCAGTTTGGGGAGGGACTTAGTGAAGTGCAGTGTAGGCCCCTATACATGTACTGCATATGAAAGTGTAGTATTACGCAGAAGCGGGGATCGAACCCGGGACTCCCACTCGCCAGTCCAACGCACAACAAGTCGCGCCAATAGGGCTGAGCCCGATTGGCAGGGCTGTTGTGGCTGGCTCATGGCTGGGTGCTACAAAAGCAAATTGGTTCAACACCATTTAGCAATGGTGCAGTCAATTATCACATTGTGTCTTAATACCTATTCGTAACTTTTTGTTTCTAGTTACTGTTCCAGTATTAACTCTACAATTCTTTGCAAAATACAGTATGGCTGACAAACAGTTGAAACAACCAAAAAAGTTCATAATCCAAGAAGAAATGAATGACACTCCTAAATAATACACACTGTAGGGGTGTGGCGAGATGGACTGAAGTCCATAGATGGACTTCACTATCAAAGTGTTTCACACTTTGGTAGTGATATGAAAATATGGGACAGCTTTTTTTTTAAAATATACTCTACATATAACTTTTTTTTTTTTTTTAAACAAACCCATAATATCAATCTACATATTTCAACTTCCTTTTAACATGAATCAATATGATTCACACCATAATTTAATAAAATTACAAAAATAATTTGCATCAGGTTATCATGACTTGAAATTCAATCAAACAATTAATCAAATAGGTGTGGTAATAATATGTCGGCCCAATATAAAATTATTATTATCGACTGATCTCTTAATCATCTCTGACAAAAAGTATACAGGCAGAAGTCAAAGCAGCACTGGCAGTGCTGGTGAGTTTGTCAGACCAAATGTATGCATTAGGGGTGGGCAAAAAAAACAATATGCCAAAACATCGCAATTCTTAATGCCATGATATCAATATTGATTTGCCAGGTTTAAAACCTTTTTTTTAAATATATATTTTTATATATAATATTTATGTAGGTCTATTCATTAATTTGGTCATGTCAGAAAGAAGGGGAGTTCCACCCATTTTCAACATATTACTGTACTTTAGATGTTGTGTGGACATGATAGTCTATAATAAATCATTAACATAGTAAACTAACTAACATAGTAAAACACAACTTGATGACATCAAGTTGTGTTTGTGTTGTGTTTGTTAATGATTTTTCTTTTAGGACCTTTTTCTGAGAGTGTACAAATGGAACCAAATGGACCCTGATGGGTCCATTTGGTTCAGAAAGTTTTATGTTACTCCATTCAGTATTGAGATATTTGATGTTCGTTTTAGCACATCCTCCACCTTCCTATACAAACCTATTATAACTAAAAACGCCATTTTAATCATGACAGATTATTCAAAAACAACCCATATTTTTTTCTGATGAATGATATTGTCATCCTAATACGTGAGAGGGCAGTGGAATTTCATTTATTTTTTAAAATATTGTTTTGGAAGATGTAGCCCGCTCCATATTATGCCCACCCAAATTAAGATAATAATTTAAAAGTAAATGAAAACTGTAAATTAAATTCCATGGCCCTCTCACATTAGTATTCCCTTTAATTTCAAGGTGGGACTGCAATTTGAACCAATTGGGTAGAATGGCCAGTTACAGTATGTATGAAATTATTCCCATTGAAATGTTATGCTTAGCATTATAAATAAGTCAAATCAAGCCGTCTTGCCCCAGCAATGACACTGACCTTCTGTGTTCGCAGCTGGGTCAGTTGAGACAAGGCCCTATAATGCACTATAATAATAATGGATTTATCTTTAAAGTGCTTTTCTATGGACTAGGTGTAGCACCAACTTGTGCCAACCCGGGACGAATGACACTTTGGGGAGTAGGTTGTAGCACCTACAGGGCACTATGCCAAATCTGGGCTAGTTCTGGTGTAGGATTGACTGCTGGAGCCGTGGGGAATACTTAAATGACACTCAGACACAAGGAGGTTGAAAGTTGAAAGTTGAACAATGCCAATGCCAACGCTAATCATTATATAGGTCTCAAATAGGTCTATAATAAATCATTAACATGGTAAAACACAACTTGATGACATCATCAAGGAAGTCCCGTAGCAGGTCAGGGAGCCGTTGACATGATACCTGGGGTGTAGTGGAGGGGGGACACGGGGGGACGGCGTCCCCCCACTTCTCACATCTAAAATGCCGCAGATGCCGCAGATCTCCACTGGCTCAGGTCACCCTGCGGGTGACGTAACAGTCACTGGAGGTACCCATGTTTCACCCCTGCAGGCAACTGTTACATCACCCTGATGTAACAGGAGTGTGGACCACATCCAGAGATAGTGGCTCCAGGCGTGAAGCAACGGGCCCCTGGTGGTCAAGTTTGGTACTGCAGGTGGGTGGAATTCATGCACGAACGCCCCGAGAGCACGCACACTCGTTTGCTTTGTGCACGTGGACAGGGCAGTTTGTTTTTAAGTTGTTTTCTGAATAAACCAGCGGTCCTCACGTCATATACCACCTCTCAAAACACAACAGATGTATTATATGACAGATAATAAGCTCAATGCAAACCCACAAGCTTGTTTTTGATGCTTTTTGATGTTTTTTTTTCCTTTGCTCGTTCTCGACGGCGCTCGTTCATGGTTCCCATAATCCCTTGCGTCGGGCGCGTTCATGGAGAAATACTTCCGCATTTGACCACCAAATTTTGGTGGTCAAATGCGGAAATAGGCGCACTTCCGGCGGTCTTCCGGGTGCTTCAAAACGCCAATGAGGAACTTGTATTGAAATGAACGGCAAGGGGGCGGGGCTGTCGCCCGAGTCCGTTCTCTATTATTTTATTACTCTATGGTGTGGACGGACAAACGTGTGCACAGACTGACGTGTGAACGGACAGACAATCACCACCATGCTGTTACGTCACCCTGTGCGTGACGTAACAGCATGGTGGTGCTAAAATGCATGCAAAACAGCATGGTGAGGCTAAAATGTCATCAAATGGTGGTAAATAAATAGTGGGCCCTGGTGTCAAAATGGTTGGCCTTACTCTTACTTTGATCTTGAAATTAAATTAATTTCACGCAGACTTTAGTTCAGCCTTTAGTCTTGTCCCTCCACAATATTTTATGCATCTCATTTGGCCCCCTGGGTAAAATAATTGCCCACCCCTGCTCTAAGGTATAGACACGGGTGTAGACACGCGGGGAAAAGGGGGACAATTGTAGGGGGGCCCAAAGTCAGGGGGGCCCACTGAAAGCTTGCATTAATAAGGTTTTATTTGTATTGATTATATTATGAAAAATATTTGATCTCAAAGTGCACCAGATTGAAGCATTTTAAAGGGGAATTCCACCCATTTTCAACATTCTAATATGTCATTAGTATAACCTAGAGGTGCTGGGTGGACATGATGAAAACGTTTCCCCCCCCATTCTGTGTTTCCTGGAAATGGAGGTCTGAAGAAAAACCACAAAAACATGATGAAACACATCTTGATGGCATCATCAAGACGTATGTCATCAATGGATTTCTATAGACACTTCTTTTTTTCTGAGAGCGTACAAATGGAACCAAATGAACCCGTTAGGGTTCATTTGGTTGCATTTGTACGCTCTCAGAAAAAATGTTGAATATGGGTGAAATTCCCCTTTGACGCCGCCGGGAAAGGGGGGCCCATGTGGAAAAGCTTTGCAGGGGGCCCAGAATTGTTAGCTACACCCCTGGGTATAGAACAGAGGTTTTCAACCGGTAGTCCTGGGACCACCAGTGGTCCTTGAGAGGGTTCGAGGTGGTCCCCAGCTAAATTGGTTAACAAGATTTTTACGCTCTCAAGAGTTAAAATATTCATCATCTGAATTAGCCCAAGTCTACACAACTAGAGAATGTATAGAAGATTAATGGTTGCCATTTTTGTTTCCCAAATCCAGCCTGGAATTGTGGACAAAAGCAAAAGAAATCTTTAGTTTTGGGGTCTGTGGGGCTAAAATGTCCTCAACTGGTGGTCCGTGGCTCAAATGTTGAATAAAGGTGGGCCGCCATATCAAAAAGGTTGAAAACCCCTGGTATAGAACATCTTTGATCAGGGGCGGATTGGCACGTAAAAATGAAACCAAATGGACCCTTGCGGGTTCCACTAAGTGCATTTTGGAAGTTCCACTAGTGCATTTTGGATCATGGCAGTTGGATCATGGCAAAAAAAAAAAAAAAAAAAAAAAAAAACTGTCCAGGCCACTAGGTGTCGCAGGCCACCGGGAAAACTCCCTGTACTCCAGATGGCCAATCCGCCCCTGTCTGTGATTGAGCTTTACTATGAATGTCCTGTGAATGCGAAGCCATGCACTCTGGAGTGCTCCCTGAATGAGAAACTGACACGCCTTTTTAATGATCTAGTCCAGGGGTGCTCACACTTTTTTGACTTGAGAGAGAGCTACTTTCAAAATGACCGGCTCAACAAGATCTACACTTTTAAAAAAAATCCATTTCAGGGCCCCCAAGAAATTTGGACTTTGAAATAGTGGTGATGGTGTTACTTACTGTTATAGTGTTATAGAATAATGCACTTATGATGAAAAATGGAGGGGAGAATTGGAAGGTTTTCCTGTACTGTATATGCTACTACTGATGTTTGAAACCAGTATTTGTTGTTTGGAGTTGACAGATTGTGATGTTGAATTTAGTCTCTTGCATAAGGCTAATAACTTGTCCACAATTGGGAAAGTGAACTGGAAAGTGAACTGGCAAAAGGTTGGTCAAAATAACAATTATTCTCCATTTTCTAATTGTGTGGACTTTTGAAATTATGTAATTCAGATGTTTAAATATAATTTAACTCTTGCGAGTGTAAATTTTAATGCTCTCAAGAGTTACAGATCTATAAGGGTCCTAGTGCTGGGGGGACTGTCATGTGATCTACCTGCACGGATTGTGTGATCTACTGGTAGATCACCATCTACCTTTTGGGCGACCCTGCTCTAGTCTATATAGTATTTTATAGTTCAGATTAAGTTGCATGAAATACTGTCCATTAACTGTAATAATTGATGTCCAGGGTCCCGTGGTGGGAGTTCTGCTCTGGTTTGGTGAATATTAAAGATGTGCCATGATTTTTTCTACTGTAAAACATGATCCTCAGGTATTAATGTTATATGAAAAGTAAGATTTTTTTCCCAAAAAGTGTACAGTGTTTGTTAAACTGTCATTTTTATGATTCCACCCAGCCAGTCCATTAAGTATGCCTGGTTTGCCTGGTGGGTGGTGATGGGTGGAGATCCACCTGAACTGAAGCCACGCCCACAGCTTTAGTTGCATGATAAAGGGGGAGGAGTTAGGGGAGGGACTGAACACATGATGTCACTATATTGAAGTTTTTTTTCATTGGCACGTTTGACTGGAAAGGTTCAGCCCCCAGGAAGAAACCCTAAATACAAAGGGAAGACATCATTGCACATAAAAAAAACACACCAAGGGGTCTATTTACATACTGTCACCTCTTAAACATGTACAAAATTGGAAAAAATACAAAAATCACGGCACCCCCTCTTTAAGGAATGATTCTGAGGTGATTGTTGTGTTTTTGCACAGTTATGTCAAAGGAATCCTCGGCTACTATTACCAAAAGGATGCTGAGGTCCAGGATGACGGTGAGCTGCAGAATTGGATCAAGCACATCTTTGAGCGTGGGTTCCTATCCAATCCAAACACAGGTACAGTGTTGGGAATATTACTTTACCTTGTTAATATATTACTTATTAATCATCTTCATTTTAAAGCAATATATTATATTACAATATTACTGTCTGAGCAAGTGTAATATATTAATATTACTATTACATATTACTTTAAAAACAACTTCTTTCAAAATATATAATGAAATATTTAGTATCACTATTAATCAAATATTGCGTAGACCAGTGGCATACCTACAATAAAGCAAGCACACTTGGCTATCTGGCCAAATCCATATGAAATCAACTTGAAAAAACGTCACTCCTGAATAAATAATTTGATGACAAATGATAGAAAATAAGTAATTATTTAACTTCTGCAGTTGTCAATATGATTTCACAAGAACATTTTCAATGAGACAGATTGACAGAAAGTAATATTGAAAGTAATGCAGTAATGCAGAAAGAAAAGTATAATATATTAGATTGTTTTAGTTAAGTAATATATTTATATTACAAGTTACTGCATTTTGGTAATATATTATGTAATATATTAAGTTACGTAGTGCACATGTCCCAACACTGCAGAGGTACGCCATGCATTTCCATGTTTAACCCATTCAAAAGAAGGTGCTGTTTGAACAGCAGATGTTGATAGTTTCAATTGTATAGCCATTAACTCTCTTACTGGCCATGCCACTATTCCTCATAATGCCAACA
Organism: Benthosema pterotum; assembly: GCA_039105355.1. NCBI lineage: Eukaryota > Metazoa > Chordata > Actinopteri > Myctophiformes > Myctophidae > Benthosema > Benthosema pterotum. The sequence goes on from CM076967.1 coordinate 53,809,448, forward strand.
ATTTACCCCAATTTTCACATTTTTTATTTATCAAATTAATGCCAATCAAATAAAGCATATGATTCCAAATGAATTTTGGAAATTTGGAAGTGGGGATTAAATAAAGTGTCAAAAATGCGCCAAGGGCATCAAGGGCGTCAAGGGCAATAAGAGGGTTAAAGGGGAATTCCACCGATTTTCAAATGCACCGATTTTCAAATGCAACCAAATGAACCCTAACGGGTTCATTTGGTTGCATTTGTACGCTCTCAGAAAAAAAAAGCGCCTAAGGAAATCCATTAACATGGTGAAAATACATCTTGATGTCATCAAGATGTTTCACCATGTTAGTGGTTTTCTTCAGACCTCCATTTCTTGGGAACACAGAATGGGGGAACGTTTTTAATCATGTCCACCCAGCACCACTAAGGTACATCAATGACATAGTAAAATATTGAAAATGGGTGGAGTTCTCCTTTAAGAGCTGAGGCCGGCTCTACAAATACCTTCAGTAGTCATAGTGTTGTCATTCTCATTCCTCAGCATCATATTTATTTGGATGTTTAACCTCAACTGCAACATGTTTTTTTTTTCTTTTCTTTTCTTTTTTTTTAATGAAGATCTTAGAAAAATGTAATAAAAATATATAATAATAAAATGTCAAGTTGACAGTCCATGCACATGTGCATTTACTGTGTATAGGTGCATTTAAATAGCGGTATTATCCAAGGCGCTTTACATAGATTGTGCACCACATTCACCCATGCACCCACTTTTGGCGGTGGAAGCCATGCAAGGCGCAACCAGCACATGAGGGGTTCAGTGACTTGCTCAAGGACCCTATGGCATTAACTCTGGGAGAGCCTGGGTTCAAAACGGCAACCTTGCAGTTATGATCCGTTGACTCTAAGCCCTGAGCCACCGACGCCACCGTAAATTTGATGTAAATTACTTGATTCATACTTGACCAATCACTGTTTTCTTTCCACACTCAGGAATTCCTCAAAGTCTAAGCTCAGTGAATGAGTTGGTGAAGTTCGTCACCATGGTGATCTACACCTGCTCCGCTCAGCATACTGCCGTCAATTCTGGACAGGTGTGTCATTTTCCTTCAGCGCCAGCTTTTGGTTTTCAGTAGACTATAGGTCAGAGGTGGGCAATTATTTTTCCCAAGGGGCCAAATGAGATACATGAAATATTGTGGAGGGCCAAGACTAAAGGCTGAACTAAAGTCTGCGTAATAATAATTTAATTTCAAGATAAAAGTAAGAGTAAAACCAACCATTTTGACACCAGGGCCCTATTTTATTCAGTATATTGAGCCACGGACCACCATTTGATGACATTTTAGCCCCACAGATCGCAAAACTTTCTTCAAGATTTCTTTTGTTTTTGTCCACAATTCCAGGCTGGATTTGGGAAACGGACCAAATGGACCCGCAAGGGTCCATTTGGTTTCATTTATACGCTCTCAAAGAGTTACATCTGGTTAACCAACTTTCCATATTTAACTTGGAACTCTCTCAAGGACCATTGGTGGTCCCCGGGCCGGTCAGAGTCAGCCAAAGGGCCGCATTTGGCCCCCGGGCCGCATAATATAATAATAATATGCTACAGGTGGAAGGGTTTCTGCCTGATAGCATTGTCATGACTAATATCTTAAAGGTAGTAGAGGAAACTTTAGTGTCTACAAACACTGTGTTTGTAAACAGATTTGTTTGAAGGCAGAATTTAACTCCACCTCATTAGGAATCTGCTGGAGACTGCTCTGCTGTGATTGGCTAAAACACTGCCTTACCCTAGAGTGCCATAAGAGAGTACTGACAGTCCCGTTGACTCCGAATGCAAAGCACACTTTATTTTAAAAAAAATATTTTATCCCACGATTTTGTAACCCATTTTTTCCACCCAGTGCCAATTCCTAATGTGATCCTGGGCTCTACACATCCTCCGCCAACCTGGGGAGGCAGCGGACTGGCCTCATGCTTCCTTCATACCAGGACGTTCCATGGACGTTCCAGGACGTTCCATGGACGTTCCAGGACGTTCCATGCGCTACGTCCTGGTTGGACGTAGCGCATGGAAGGAACACATTATTCCAACCAGTTCCAGTCCCCTCCATCAGGCGCCCCGGCAGGACAGGGGGAGGCAGTTTAGAGTCCAGGATTACTGCATGTTTTTGTGAGGGTATCTACCGTAGGGGACACGGGGAGGAAATGGACCCTTACGGGTCCATTTGGTTTCATTTTACCACTCTCAAGAGTTACGGGTCCAAGTGCTGGGGGGACTGTCATGTGATCTACCTGCATGGCCTGTGTGATCTACTGGTAGATCACCATCTACCTTTTGGGCAACCCTGGTTTAACACCATGACTGCTTAACACGAGTTTCCCGAGTTTTTTTTTTTTTTTTTTTTTTTTTTTTTGGGGGGGGGGGGGGGGGGGGGGGGGGGGGGGTGAGTGCCCCAAGCAGCCAAATTTATTAATCTATTTCTGTGGTTCCAGTTTGACTATGCTGGTTGGATGCCCAACGGCCCCAGCACGATGCGACGTCCTCCTCCCACCACCAAGGGGCGCCCTGGAGACCTGCTCCAAACCCTACCTGACATGGGCACTACGGCCCAAAGCCTGTCAGTCCTGTGGCTGCTCAGCAAACCGCCCACCGACTTTGTAAGTGTCCCTGGCTCAGGGCCGGATCTAGAGAGGGGGGGGGGGGGGCAGTGATGGGCAGTAGCTTGTTACAAGTAGCTAAGCTACATAGCTTAACTACATTTTCCTGTAACTTGTAGTGTAACTTACTACATTTGTTCTGGGAATAGCTTGTAGTGAAGCTACACTACTTGTTTCGGTTAGCTTGTAGTGAAGCTACACTACTAGTTTCGGTTAGCTTGTAGTGAAGCTACACTACTTGTTTTGGTTAGCTTGTAGTGAAGCTACACTACTTGTTTTGTGTAACAAGGAAACAAGGAAAGTAGCTTACTACTTTCCTTGCACACCAAATGTGCATCCTGAGTCTGCCACCCAATGAAGGGTAATATCGGTGGTTTCCATCAGTAGTCCAGGGACCACCAGTGGTTGAGAGAGTTCCAGGTGGTCCCCAGGCTTAAAGGTGGAAAGTTTGTTAACCAGATGTAACTTTTTGAGAGTGTGAAAAATACTCTCAAGAGTTAAAATATTCATCACCTGAATTAGCCCCAAGTCTACAGAACTAGAGAATGTAGAAGATTAATGGTCATTTTGATCTGTATTTTTTGACTGTTTTGTCAACCAAATCCAGCCTGGAATTGTGAACAGATCCTGAGCTTGCGCGCAGACATTGGACATTATAAATAAAGTGGAAATGGACATTTTGAACTGCTATAGGTTAAAAACTCGCCTCTTCAGATTGCATCTTAGCCTGTAGCACTTGCCCTAGCCTTGACGACCTTATGGAAAGACTCATTTCATGTAATTTAGACATTACTCTGTTCTGTATAGACATTTTTAATATAGGATTAACCACTTAAAGTTGTATATGTAATTTTATGGTCAAAATAATAATTACATTGTTTTTAATGTTTTTCATGAAGTCTTCCTTTTGTTAGATCACCTCCCAAAAAATTTAGTCTTTTTGACGCCTCTGAGGCCTCCAAAGAAATCCCTATAAGCTTTGTCATGGCTAACAAATTGTCCCGGCGGGAGTATTTCTCAGCCAATCAGGTAGAGCCTGGCTGAGCTGCCTCTGATTAACCCTTTGTGTACTGAACGCGTTTTGGTGTTTTAGCTGTTGAAAAATAGCAGATCTACAAGCTCATATCGCGCCACCGAGTGGCGCGATATGAGCTTGTAGTTCTGCTATTTTTGAAAAATTGTGAAAAGCATCAGAAACTAGTATCTGATCAGGACACGATGGGTGGAAAAAGGGAGGACTGGTGAGTCAAATGTGGAGGTGGTGGAGGACTATGATTTTTAAAGGGCAACTGCAGCTCCTATGGTTCTCATAGATATTAGGGCAGGGGTCGGCAACCCAAGATGTTGAAAGAGCCATTTTCGACCAAAAATTAAATTCAAAATCTGTCTGGAGCCGGAGAAATGTAAGACTAATAAGTGCTTAAAGGTGAATTCCACACTTTTTTTTCCTGAGAGTGTACTAATGTGAGCCAAATGGAAAAAAAAAGGTCCTAAAAGAAAAGTTTCTGGAAAAAAATAAAGGAGTTTTTCAGAACTCCATTTCTAGTCCACACAACATCTCTAAGATATATTAATGACAGTGACAACTGAGTAAACTGTTGAAAATGGGTGGTTCAGATTGAAAGCTCCACCTCTGATAACTGCTGGGCTTTTTTTGACATGGCCAACAAGTGCTACTTTAACTGGCAACTGTCAGACAGCGCAACGCGTTTTGGGTGACTGAAATGTTTATATTATTTTGGTGCAGATCACCCCAGTGTGTGTATGTAATAATGCTACAGCCACTGAGCCACTAGGGCTGTGTTCTAGAGCCCCAGTGTGTATGTAATAATGCTACAGCCAGGGAGCCACTAGGGCTGTGTTCTAGAGCCCAGTGTGTATGTAATAATGCTACAGCCAGGGAGCCACTAGGGCTGTGTTCTAGAGCCCCAGTGTGTATGTAATAATGCTACAGCCACTGAGCCACTAGGGCTGTGTTCTAGAGCCCAGTGTGTATGTAATAATGCTACAGCCAGGGAGCCACTAGGGCTGTGTTCTAGAGCCCCAGTGTGTATGTAATAATGCTACAGCCACTGAGCCACTAGGGCTGTGTTCTAGAGCCCCAGTGTGTATGTAATAATGCTACAGCCAGGGAGCCACTAGGGCTGTGTTCTAGAGCCCCAGTGTGTATGTAATAATGCTACAGCCATGGAGCCACTAGGGCTGTGTTCTAGAGCCCCAGTGTGTACTGTATGTAATAATGCTACAGCCAGGGAGCCACTAGGGCTGTGTTCTAGAGCCCCAGTGTGTATGTAATAATGCTACAGCCAGGGAGCCACTAGGGCTGTGTTCTAGAGCCCCAGTGTGTATGTAATAATGCTACAGCCACTGAGCCACTAGGGCTGTGTTCTAGAGCCCAGTGTGTATGTAATAATGCTACAGCCACTGAGCCACTAGGGCTGTGTTCTAGAGCCCAGTGTGTATGTAATAATGCTACATCCAGGGAGCCACTAGGGCTGTGTTCTAGAGCCCAGTGTGTATGTAATAATGCTACATCCAGGGAGCCACTAAGGCTGTGTTCTAGAGCCCAGTGTGTATGTAATAATGCTACATCCAGGGAGCCACTAAGGCTGTGTTCTAGAGCCGCATGCGGCTCCTGAGCCGCAGGTTGCTGACCCCTGTATTAGGGGCTCCATGGTGGACAACGTATGTTACAGAAATCGGAGATATTTTCAGGAAGTGATCTAATAATGGAAGATAAAGAAAAAAAAACTAATAAAATTCTGAGATTTATTGCTTGTATAGCCTATACTTTAAAACTAGGTATTTTAACTAGTGACATGCAAAAGCCTATTTCTATTTGACTTAATGATGCATTTTAACAGCAATACAATGTTCCTTGGGATGTGGTTGACAATACCATAAGCAACATGGTACAAACTGTAAAGGGGTTTTCAACCTTTTTCATACCAGGGACCACCATTTAGTCAGCATTTGAGCCATGGACCACCATTTGATGACATTTTAGCGCCACAGACCCCAAAACTAACCCAGGCTGGATTTGGGAAACAAAACAGTCCAACATACAGATCAAAATTACCATTAATCTTCTACATTCTCTAGTTGCAGTATGTAGACTTGGGCTAATTCACATGATGAATAACTCTTGAGAGTGTAAACATGAAACCAAATGGACCCGCCAGGGTCCATTTGGTTTCATTTTTACGTTCTCAAGAGTTATCTGGTCCACCAACTTAGCTTGGGACCACCTGGAACCCTCTCAAGGACCACTGGTGATCCCCGGACCACTGGTTGAAAACCACTGCCATCTGGGTACTATAAGTGTTTTATGATAAACTTCTTTTTTCTTCTTTTTCTTCTTCTTCTTCTTCTTCAGGTTGCTCTCAGCCAACACTCTCAGGAGTATTTCACTGAGGAGAAACCGCGCAAGCTCAGGATCAAATTCAAAGAAAAGCTGGAAGCCTTCAGTGTGGATGTGGACAAGAGGAACAGCTCTCTGGGTCTCCTCCCGTACACATACATGGATCCACGGCTGATCGCAAATAGTGTTTCCATTTGACATGCTTGACCAGGGCTGGGCATTTAAAGATGGAGTGCCATTAATTTTTTCTACCCTAAAACATGATCATCAGGTATTAATGTTATATGAAGAGTAAGATTTTTTCCCCAAAAAAGTGTACAGTGTTTGTTAAACTGTCATTTTTATGATTCCACCCAACCAGTTCATTAAGTATGCCTGGTTTGCCTGGTGGGTGGTGATGGGTGGAGATCCACCTGAACTGAAGCCACACCCACAGCTTTAGTTGCATGATAAAGGGGGAGGAGTTGGGGGAGGGTCTGAGCACATGATGTCACTATATTGAAATTTTTTTCATTGGCACGTTTGGCTGGAAAGGTTCAGCCCCCAGGAAGAAACCCTAAATACAAAGGGAAGACATCATTGCACATAAAAAACACACAAATGGGTCTATTTACATACTGTCACCTCTTAAACATGTACAAAATTGGAAACAATACAAAAATCACGGCACACCCTCTTTAAATGTTTTCAATGTCGTATTCTATTGTTAACTTGAAAAAGGAGATCATTTTGAAGTTTAGAAGTTTTTCTTTATTATTTTAATGCATTATTAAAATCGGCTAAAACAGTGGTAACATTGGTGTAGGTTTACGGTATCGGCATGATCGGTCCCAAAAACACAGTATGCCATCGGTCAGGCTCTATTTGAGAGTGTGCAAATCAATGCCGTTTCTGGCAGCAAATTTCAAATTTAGATTTAGTCATGAGCTCTTGATTTGTTGTCATATAGTTTTACTCGTATTTTAGTCACCCAGAATGTTTTAGTGTCGTTCTAGTTTTAGTCAACTCACAGCGTGTTGTGAGCTTGCAGATCAGCTTTTGTCCACTATAGTCCCTTCTTCAAATTTTAGTTTATTTTTTTTTCTTTTGTTGACAGAATATTTAGTCATAGTTTGTGCTTTGTTTTCAATTATTTTCTGCTGTGAAAAAAGGTAGCACGCACACACTTCATTGTGTTAACAAAAAGACCAAAAGCATTCTATCCCAAGGGTTTTCAACAGGTGGTCCAGGGACCACCAGTGGTCCTTGAGAGGGTTCAGGGTGGTCCCCAGCTAAGTTGTTTAACCAGATGTAACTCTTGAGAACGTACAAATGAAACCAAATGGACCCTGGCGGGTCCATTTGGTTTCATTTTTACACTCTCAAGAGTTAAAATATTCATCATGTGAATTAGTCCTAATCTACACAACTAGACGTTTAATGGTCATGGTCATGGACAGAAGCCAAGGGAATCTTTAGTTTTGGGGTCTGTGGGGCTAAAATGCCCTCAAATGGTGGTCCGTGGCTCAAATGCTGAATAAATGGTGGTCCCTGGTGTCAAAAAGGTTGAAAACCCCGGTTCTATTCTATTGAGCTCAAGCCTCTGGAATAAAAGATGCAGTTCACGAAATATGCGTCATGTGTTCTGTTCATATCGGTTTAAAAGCAAATAGTAATGAATTGCCCCAGAATCTAATACAGTTATACATACAGCGTTCCCTATAAAGTGACAATAGAGATGCGTTTCAAAAGCACATACAAATTTGACAAATTGAAAATACTAAGGCTGTCAGCATTAACTAGTTAATCGTGAGTTAAAGGGGTATTTCACTTTCAAAAAAACTTTTGGTCATTTTATGGTCTACTCAGCCTCATGTGAACACACCAGACAGATTATGAGTTACTCCTTTCAGTATTTAGATATTTGATGTTCATTAATCTGCCGGAACGTCCTTCCTAGACAAACCCATTATAAATTAAAACTACATTTTAACCATGACAGATTATTCGAAAACAACCCATTTTTTTCCGGTGACTGATATTGACCTCCTAATACATGAGAGCGCTGTGGAATTTCATTTACAGTTTTTATTTATTTTTAAAATATTGTTTTATTCATTTGGGTGGGCATACCCAAATATGGAGGCAGCTACATTTTACAAAATAAATTACCTTTGAAATGTACTGTCCTATGCAAAGGCTCTGTATGATATTGCATATAAGTGATAATTATAGTCCATTACGCTCAAGTTGTAAAATGAACCTAGGGCTGCCTATATAGGTAGAACGCGCAAAGCGAGAGGGACGGACGAGTCCCTTGCTGCACATTTATGTTTCTTTATACATTTATAAAATACAAGATCAAGGGCCCAAATGTTTTGGACATTGGTCCATGTGCTTTTTTTTTTATTTATGCTTTTGTCCACAATATGATTTGGGAAACAAAACAGTCATACAGGTGAAAATGACCATTAATCTTCTACATTCTCCAGTTGTGTAGACTTTGTCATGTACCGTGATGCACTTGACCGGTTACGTCATAGCCAGGGGACGCTGCGCGCCCATTCATTCATTCATGCTATAACGCTGACTCAGTAAACATGCTGACTACCTGATCATTAAATAAATGCTTCCTGTTTAAACACGGAGTTGATCATTATAAAGAACCCAAATAGCTAACAGACTTGTAATTCAGATGATGAATATTTTATCTATATTGAGAGTGCATGAAAAATGAAACCAAATGGACCCTTGCAGGTCAAATTTTGTGTGCAGACAAGGACCTGCTGAGGAAAGTCCCACAGTACAAAGTGCCACAGCCAACCAGTCCTCTTGACAATGAAGTGCCTTGTTAAGGCACTTCATTGTGAGGTCATTGTGAGGTCATTGTGATCTATGATCCTTATGATCCGAATATACCGTATGGGTTTGTTCCCTATACCGTATGGGTTTGTTCCCTGTGTCATTATTTCATAGAGGACCACTGTTTCAAGGTTTCGAAACAATAGCCTTATACAATTCTGAATACTTCACTGCATTCTGTAAAAGTACACATTTGACTATTTTGAAATTTTAGACTAAAGCTTTGGCTATCGGACTTTATGAGTACGCATGTGTGCTTTTAAATTACTTGTGTTAACAAAGCCTTTACCACAAAGTGTACAGAGAAAGGGGGTTTCCCCTGTATGAGTCATCATGTGTGTTTTTAGATTATCTTTTCTTCTAACCATTTTGCCACAAACAGTGCAAGTAAATGGCTTTTCACCTGTATGAGTCATCATATGTCTTTTTAAACTCTTTGTGTCACTGCAGCCTCTCCCACAGACTGTGCAGGTAAAAGGGTATCCCTCTGGATGAGTCATTCTGTGTGTTTTTAGATTTTTTGTTTTACTAAACATTTTGCCACAAACTTCACACGTAAATGGCCTTTCACCATGTTGCTGTGGTGTTCCACACTCCTCGTCTTGTGTTTCAGCTGAGTCAATGGTTATAGCTTCTGTCTCTGTGATTTCACCATTGTATTTATTTTTCACTACTAGTACTTGCAACCCTTTCTTTGGTTTTAGAAGCTTCTTTCTAATCTGTGGTGGCCGTGGTTCTTCCTGGACCACACTGGATTTGAGGCTATGAACTGTAAAGGGCTTACCCCTTATATGAGTCTGCACGTGTCTTTTTAAATTACTTGTGTTAACAAAGCCTTTGCCACAATGTAAGCAAGTATGTGGTCTTTCCCCTGTATGTGTCATCATATGTGTTTTTAACTGATTACTTTGATTACAACTCTTCCCACAAACTGGACAAGTAAATGGCTTTTCACCTGTATGAGTGCTCATGTGCCCTTTTAACATGTAACGTTGACTATAACACTTGCCACAAACTGTACAAGTAAAGGGCCTTTCACCTGTATGAATCCTTCTATGGATCTTCAAATTCCCTTTAGATTTTAAACATTTGCCACAGTCTTTACAACGAAAGTATTTGTTCTTGGCAGGACACTCTTGTTTTGTTGATTTCTGGTCCTGTGTCAGGTTCTTGCCCAAAGACAATCGTTGCCCTGATTTTTGTGTGTTTATACTCGACTGACGGTCCCAGTCATCGCTGTCTTCAGTGTCAGATTCAGAACAGTGTGAAGAGTGGTTCTGGTCAATAGTTTGTTGTGGTATTCCACGCTCCAAGTCAGCTTGTGTTTTTGAGTTATCGGATGACGGGATGGTTACAGGCTCTGTCTCTCTGATTTTGCCATCATATTCATGTTTCACTGCTAATAATGCCAATCCCTCCTCTGGTTTTATAAGTTGCTCCTCTTTAATCCATGTCTGTGGTTTGTCTCGGACCAGACTGGGGTTCATAATAGAGAGAACGCCCTCTTTACACAAAGGGAGTTGCACGGCGTCTAGACAAAAGACGAGAGGAACACATTAAATGGTTGAAATATATATTTTTCCATGCAATGTTACCAATGTCTGTGGTATGAGAAACTATAGTGTGAGGCTGTGAGCTTACTTTGAAGCTAAGTGACATAAAAACCCAACAACTCCAAATGTCTGTAAAAAAGTTCATGAAAATATTTTGCGTTTCAAATTCTTTATGAAACTGATAATAGTACAGAAACTGTACTTTAATCGGAAATGTATATATAATTTAATGCTATGATAGATTACACAGAAATTGGCCTATCTGGCCTTACAGGTAGCTCTTTTTGTTCCTCATCATGGAGTGGAGATTATTCCATTGGGAACCTGTGAAGTTCTGGTGAACTCCATGACCAGGAAGATGAAGGCAGTGCTGGAAAATAATGGTGGCCACACAAAATATTGACAGTTGGGACCAATTTGGACATTTAGGGGTGTACTGTTACCTGCAGTTTAGGCATTAACGACTGTATTGTAGTTATTTTTAGGGGGAAATTAAATCTACCCTTTTATCCAAGCAAAATAGCGTTTCAAGTGGAATAAATTGTAACAAGGGATTTTTCTTCACAGATCATTTCTTTGAGGTCTCCAGAACAACATATTAAAAGTTTGTATGAATGGGTTGTATGTATGGGTTTGTATAGGAAGGGGGCGGGGCTATCACTCCATTGGAGCCTATATATTCTATTTCTTTATGAAATTAAACATATTTGCGCAACTGGGATTTTTCGGGACTTTTAATATGTTGTTCTGGAGACCTCAAAGAAATGATCTGTGAAGAAAAATCCCTTGTTACAATTTATTCCAATTTTAGGTAAAACATGAGCTAAAATTACTGGCCTATTTTATCCAAGCTGTACAGTGACTGTTACACATTATATCAAAGTTTCATATCATTAGTATTTTCCAATGAAAAGATATAATGAAATATTTGGAGAAATGGGGGTGTGGGGTGGACTCACTTTTGTGAGATAGATAAGATAAGATAAGATAAGATAAGATATAGAAAACAGGGTAAGACATCTTAGCGCATCCGGGGGGCAAGCTTTACTTGCCAACATTTTTTTTTTAAATCAGGCAACCGTTAGTGTCAAGCCGAGACAGAAAGCTAGAATCTAGCAGCTAGATGGTGCAGAGTTTAAGGTCATTTAAACCTGGATTATTTGTTAACATTTTTTAGTCTGATCACATACATCAACTCAATACTAAAATAAATGCATGTTAACACACCACAAATGTTGAATCTTTATTTCAATATTTTTGCACACACATTGACATAAAACTGAAAATATATATTTTACAAGGCAAACATCTACTGCCACAGCTACTGCTGCATATTGTTTGGCCAGTAACAGAATGTCTGAGAGAAATACCAGTAATGAAGTTGAAATCAATAAACAATCCTTATATTGTCCATTCTGGTGAATGCCTTGCCGCTGTTCTGAAGGACTGTTATTTCTAAGGTCCATTGATCCAAAAATACTGACCCTATCTCTGATCATCGGCCTCAATATAACAGAGAGAAACACATGATAGCGTGGAGACAGGGTTTAAAACAAGGCGTCCAACCGGCAGTGCCGATGGTGGATTTCCCTGCATGTTTGAACTTTGCATCTATCATCCTTATGTTCTGGATCTATGGGTATCTCCCACTATCCGGGTTCTATATGGGTTTGTTCCCTGTGTCATTACTTCATAGACCACCACTGTTACATAATTTAGAAACAATAGCCGTATACAATTCTGAATACTTCACTGCATCCGGTAAAAGTTCACATTTGACTCTTGTGATTTTAGACTAGGGGCTCCATTTTCGTTACCGCTAAACCCCTTATCCCTTAACTTCTTTGCCTTTTTAAAAACTATTAAAAAAAGATTTTTCAATAGTTTAAATGGCCAGTCTACAAGCTCACAATATGTCCATATATTGGCACATTAAACTATTCCAAAACGTTTTTCAAAATAGTAAAAAAAAAAATGATAAGGGTTTAGGATAAGGGGTTTAGATGGTAACGAAAATGGAGCCCTAAACCTTTGGCTGGCTATCACTCTGTATGAGTACTCATGTGTACTTTTAAATTACTTGCGTCAACAAAGGCTTTACCACAAAGTGTACAGAGAAAGGCGTTTTCCCCTGTATGAATCATCAAGTGTGTTTTTAGATTATTTTTTCTAGTAAACATTTTGTCACAAACTGTGCAAGTAAATGGCTTTTTACCTGTATGAGCCACCATGTGTGTTATTAGATTCCATTTCCTAATAAAACCTTTGCCACAAACTGTACACGTAAATGGCCTTTCACAACTTTGCTGTGGTGTTCCACCGTACTCATCTTGTGCTTCAGCTGAGGCTGAGGCTGAGGTTGTAGCTTCTGTCTCTGTGATTTCAACATCATATTCATTTTTCACTGCTAGTACCTGCAACCCTTCCTTTGGTTTTAGAAGTAGCTCATTTCTAATCTGTGGAGGCCGTGGCAGACTGGATTTGAGTTTAAGAACTGTAAAGGACTTACCCCTCATATGAGTCTGCATGTGTCTTTTTAAATTACCTGTGTTAACAAAGCCTTTGCCACAGTGTAAGCAAGTATGTGGTCTTTCTCCTGTATGTGTCATCATATGCGTTTTTAAATGATTACTTTCACTACAACGCTTACCACAAACTGTACAAGTAAATGGCTTTTCGCCTGTATGAGTCGTCATGTGTGATTTTAGAATATGGCTTCGAGTAAAGCACTTGCCACAAACTGTACAAGTAAAGGGCCTTTCACCTGTATGAATCCTTCTATGGATCTTCAAATTCCCTTTAGATTTTAAATATTTGCCACAGTCTTTACAACGAACGTATTTGTTCTTGGCAGGACACTCCTCTTGTTTTGTTGATTTCTGGTCCTGTGTCAGGTTCTTGCCCAAAGACAATCGTTGCCCTGATTTTTGTGTGTTTATACGCGACTGACCGTCCCAGTCATCACTGTCTTCAGTGTCAGATTCAGAACAGTGTGAAGAGTGGTTCTGGTCAATATTTTGTTGTGGTATTCCACGGTCCTCCAAGTCAGCTTGTGTTTCTGAGTTATCGGATGACGGGATGGTTACAGGCTCTGTTTCTCTGATTTTGCCATCATATTCATGTTTCACTGCTAATAATGCCAATCCCTCCTCTGGTTTTATAAGTTGCTCCTCTTTAATCTGTGCCTGGGGTTTGTCTCGGACCAGACTGGGGTTCATAATAGAGAGAAGGCCCTCTTTACACAAAGGGAGTTGCACGGCGTCTAGACAAAAGACGAGAAGAACTCATTAAATGCTTGAAATATACATTTTTTCATGCAATGTTACCAATGTCATCTGTGGTATTTGGAGAAACTTCTCTCGTGTGAGCTCAAGACCCAACAACTCCAAATGTCCAAAAAAAAGTTGAAATTGAATAAAGTATTTGTATTTCAAATTCTTTATTAAACTAATAATAGCACAGAAACTGTACTTTAATCGGAACTTCGTATTTCATTTTATGCTATGACAGATTACACAGAAATTGCTGGCCACATTAGAACAGTCCAGCATTTTCTTTTGAATTATTCCTGGGTGGTTCTTGATGTGTGTTTTGGGTCGTTGTCAGAACAGAATGAAGAAAGGAGCTGGTCATCACTACTTTGTCGTGGTGTTCCACAGTCCTCATCTTGTGTTTTTGAGTGTTCAGTTGAGGGGTTGGTGACAGCCAGTCTCTTCACTTTCACTATAATATCCATTTTTCACTGCTAGTAATCATATCCATTTTTCACTGCTAGTAATCATATGCATTTTTCACTGCTAGAAATGCCAGCCTCATCTAGCCTCACAGGTTGCTCTATTTGTTCCTCTAAATTTTCTGGAGGGTTTGCTTCCTCCTGCACCATACTGGAGTTATGGTTATCACCTAAAACTGTCTGGGGCTCTGCCCCCCTATGAGTCTTCATGTGTATTTTTAAATTTCTCACATGAACAAAGCCTTTGCCACAAAGTTCACAAGTAAAGGGCCTTTCCGCTGTATGTGTTATCATGTGTTTCTTTAGATAACCTTGTTGAACAAAGCCCTTTCCACAAAGTGCACAAGGAAATGGCTTTTCACCTGTATGAGTGTTCATGTGCCCTTTTAACATGTAACGTTGACTATAACACTTGCCACAAACTGTACACGCAAAGGGCTTTTCCCCTGTATGAGTCATCATGTGTTTTGTGAAATTACTTGTGTCACTACAGCCTTTCCCACAAACTCTGCAAGTAAAGGGGTACTCCCCCGTATGAGTCATCATGTGTCTTTTTAAATGAATACAGACTTTCCCACAGACTGTGCAAGTACTAGGGTATCCCTCTGTATGAGTCTTCATGTGTCTTTTTAAATCGTTTTTGCGAGCATAACATTTGCTACAAACTGTACAAGCAAAGGGTTGTCCCCTTCTATGCATACATTTACTAGACCTTTCCAAAGTTTGTGCTGTGTGTAATTCTGATGCGTTTATTTCACCATCATATGTATTTTTTACTTCCTTTGGTTTTAAAAGTAGCTCATTTCTAATCTGTGGAGGCCGTGGTTCTTCCTGGACCAGACTGGATTTGTGGCTATGAACTGTAAAGGGCTTACCCCTTGTATGAGTCCCCATGTGTATTTTTAAATTACTTTTGTTAACAAAGCCTTTGCCACAAAGCTCACAAATAAAGGGCCTTTCCCCTGTATGGGTCATCATATGTGTTTTTAAATGACTACTTTGACTACAGCCCTTTCCACAAACTGGACAAGTAAATGGCTTTTCACTTGCATGGGTCGTCATGTGTGCTTTTAGAATATCACTTTGACTGTAGCACTTGCCACAAACTCTACAAGTAAAGGGCCTTTCACCTGTATGAATCCTTATATGTTTGTTCAAATTCCCCTGTGATTTAAAATATTTGCCACAGTCTTTACAACTAAATTTCTTGTCTGCATGACACTCCTTTGGTTTTGTTGATTTCGGGTCCTGTGTCAGGGTCTTGACACAAGGCAATTGTTGCCCTGATTTCGGTGTGGTTATACCCGACGGATCGCCCCACTCATCACTGTCTTCAGTGTCAGATTCAGAGCAGTGCGAAGAGTGGATCTTGTCAGTAGTTTGTTGTGGTGTTTCACAGTCCTTCAAGTCAGTTTGTGTTTTTGAGTTATCGGATGACGGGATTGTTACAGGCTCTCTGATTTCGCCATCATTTTCATGTTTCACTGCTAATAATGCCAATCCCTCCTCCGGTCTTACAAGTTGCTCCTCCTGTTCATCTTTAATCTGTGCCTGTGGTTCCTCTAGTCCCAGACTGGAGTTCATATCAGAGAGAACCCCCTCTTTACACAAAGGGAGTTGCACGGCCTCTAGACAAAAGAAAAGAGTAGCACATTAAATGCTTGAAATATACAGTACATCTCTCCATGCAATGTACCTTTACTATCTGTGGTATTTGGAGGAACTTCTCTAGAGTGACTTTGAACTTGACGAAAGTATTTGGGGTCTCACTTTCTAATAATAATAGTACAGAAACTGTGTTTTTATCAGAACTTAATATTTTATTTTAAATAACAGATCACACAGAAATTGCTGTGTCAAAATTATTGACCCTTATTGAAGGGCTGTCTTGGCTGATACGCTTCTTCAACATTGCATGGAAGTCTGGGACAGTGCTGAAGGAGTGGCAGACCGGGGAGGTGGCCCCTCTGTTTAAAAAGGGGGACCAGAGGGTGTGTGCCAATTACTGGGCATCACACTACTCAGCCTCCCTGGGAAAGTCTACTCCAAGGTACTGGAAAAGAGGGTCCGGCCGATAGTGGAACCTCAGATTCAGGAGGAGCAATGTGGTTTTCGCCCTGGCCGTGGAACAACTGACCAGATCTATACTCTTGCAGGGATCCTGGAGAGGGCCTGGGAGTATGCCTATCCATTCTAGATGTGTTTTGTGCATTTGGAGAAGGCATATGACCGCATCCCCCGGGAGGTCCTGTGGGAGGTGCTGAGGGAGTATGGAGTGAGGGGGTCCCTGTTGAGGGCCATCCAATCTATGTACTCCCAAAGTGAGAGCTGTGTCCGTGTGCTCGGGAGCAAGTCGGATTCGTTTCCAGTGGGGGTTAGTCTCCGCCAGGGCTGCGTATTGTCACCTATGCTGTTTGTGATTTTCATGGACAGGAAAGTCGTGGCGGAGAAGGTGTTCGGCTGGGGAGCTTAGGGTCGCATCACTGCTTTTTGCAGATGATGTGGTCCTGTTGGCTCCATCAGTCGGAGACCTACAACTCTTACTAGACCGGTTGGAATTTTTGTTGCATTTTTATTTATAAAAATTAGATATATCCTAGACTCTATCCCGAAAACATTTAAATACTATTTCATGACTAATTCTCAAGTGCATAATCACAATACTAGGCAAGCAACGAACCTCCATCCTCCACTTTACTGTACAAGTCAGTCAGTTTTCCATCAAATATAGAGGCACTACACATTACGATACAAACAGTACAAACCAGCAGCTATCCTCACTTAACCTATTTAAAAACAGATTAAATTATACTTTGATCACTGAGTGCCTAAATGACTCTATTTAATTAATTAACTTATCTAAGCTACTATATATATATATATATATATATATATATATATATATATATATATATATATTTTTTTACAGGTATTCACTGATATTTACTTTTATTTTTATTATTTGTCATTCAATTTGTATTAATTACTGTCACGGTCGTGTTATTTGCTAGTGTATCGCAATCATCTTACATGATATTAGTGATACGATACATACAAAATAGCTACATGATTGAGACATACATATTATGTATGTCTCAATCATGTAACTATTTTGTACTCACACTTAAATCATGTTTTATTGTTAGGAGACTGCATTTAGGTGGAGACCTTGTATAAGGTCTAGGGCTTCCTGCCTCCTCCCAGCACAGTTTAGTTTTATATACACTGTGATACATTTACACTGCCCTTTTTTTATATGTGCTAAATAAATAAATAAATACACATAAATACTTTTGCCAAGTTCAACTTATTTTCCAGACATTTGGAGTTGTTGGGTGTTTATGTGCAAGGGTGCCAATATTTTTGGCCATAACGGTACCAGTACTATTCCAATATCACATACTGAAATGCAAAAAATAATAATAATAATAATAATAAATAGTTCATCTCACCTAAACAAACACAAGTACATATATAACCTCCACAAGACAGATACACATATTGTAATGAGAGTGGTGAAACCGACACAGCCCATTCAGGAAGGTGTGAATGCTTAGCACATTGTTCTGTATAAAGTTGCTGTCCGTGTGTGGAAACAAAGCTTGTGGACATGGTGACGCACGATTACTGTAGCCTAGCACTTTAATGGGTCGGTGAAATTTGTTTTGCCAAAATGTGGAGAGTTCAGAACTGTCCTGGTTCGGGTTAATGACTGAGCCGGACCAGGAGGGAACCCATGAGATTGATGCAGAGATGGTGAGTTCTGAATAGAGCTGTCAAGACACCAAGAATGACTAGTTAACTCCCATAATAATGATAATGAATAATGATCTGAAAAATGTCTGACGGCCTATTGAACCTGCATTCTGTCCCCATCTGAGGGCAGCAGTTTTAAGTCGTATGTGAACAGCTTGCAATCACAAGCTGATATCATGTCATTTTCATATATATTAGGAACAGTAGTATGGCCCCCAAGTCCTGCCTAGGTTGCGCTTGATTGAGTCGCAATATATTGATTCATTTATTTTACTTTTACTACACCCCTTTAACTACTTCTGTGCTAATTCTTCTTAAAGGTAGGGGAAGTGATTTCACTTTTGTCAGATATCACCCAAAAAATATTTTTTTCTGTTAAAATGCTCTATTATAAGGTGTGGAAACCACATATGGAGTTTCCCCCTCCCCCACGTTAGCAGAGGAGCTAATAAAAGTTGTAAGGAGGCAGCTTATGTAGTTATCAGTCCACTGTTTTGTGACACACTTCACTTCGTGTCACAAAATTAGTCTGTGTCACAAAGTGAAGTTATCTGCATTTTGCAGGTAAAGGAAATCATAAAGTCATTGTTCGCCTGCATACAATAACACCTTTCTTGGAGATTCTGTATTTGTTTGGTAGATCCATCAAGTTTAGTTTCAGAGAAACTCACGTGTGCCTTACCATTTGGAAGTATTTGTCTGATTTCCGAAAGTGAAGTTCCAAGACTGTGCACATTCAGATGAAAAACGTGGAGGCTGGAGGCAGGCTTGGCCTCTAATAAGACAGACAGACAGACAGACAGACAGACAGACAGACAGACAGACAGACAGACAGACAGACAGACAGACAGGCGCGGATATAAGTTACTTTGAACAGGGATATACTTATCCATCCACAATGTGTAACCAGTAATCATCATTGTTTAACGTTATGTGCATTGAAATAACATGGTTTGAGGCTTTCAAAATCTAGAAATATCTGAATAGTAAAAATGCAGTGGTCTGGGACACTTTTAAACAAATTAAATCAATTAATTTGTTAATTAATGTTTTAGAAATGGGTCAACAATACAAAGGAAGTTATTATTTTTTTTTTGCATTAATTTATTTTTAATGCGTGGCCCCCAGTGATGGGGGCTCCCAAAAATGACCAGAACCACTTCATATTTCACCAAAGCCAGAGCAGAACCCCCACCACGTGACTCCGGACACAAATTAATACAGATGACACCACATAGTAATGGCATACAGCTAAAAAAAAAATCGGAACTATCCCTTTAAATGCAATTGATCAACAATTGAATGATGTACAATGATAAGAGTTCTACTCACTTTATTTCCCCCCTGCATACAGCCAAATAAATTTAAATTCAAATAAATTCTTAACCATCCCGTGTCAAAACTTTTTGTTTTGTCATCTTACCCATCCTTTATCAACAGGCTAGATCTAGTGTTGCCAACTTGGTGCACTTGTTGCTATATTTAGCCGTTTTTTAAGAACCCTCTAGTGCCGAAATTGTGAAAAAAGTTATAAGCTGGGCGAAATTGAGAGAGATAAAACCCTAATCTTTCACCATTTCCCCTCCTATTGAAAGTAGTTTTCAACCAGTGGTCCCCAGGCTAAGTGATGGACAGTTGGTCATCCAGATGTAACTCTTATGAGAGTGTAAAAATGAAACCAAAACCAAATGGTTTCATTTTTACGCTCTCAAGAGTTAAAATATTCATCATGTGAATTAGCTCAAGTCTACACAACTAGAGAATGTATACTGTATATATTCCCTTCCAGGCAAGTATCTAGCGCATTCTAGTGCATTTTGGAATTTGGCAGTTGGCAACACTGGCTAGATCTCTTAGCAGTAAAGCATAAGCAGTTCACGGCCACTGACACTGTCACTATCCATCCACAATGTGACCTTTAACAGGTAAACAAGTAGGGATGTCCCAATACTTTTATCGGTAATGGAAAAAGTATGCCCTTTTTTTGTTCATATTGCTATCGGCAAATACTGTATGGGACGGGTATCAGAAAAGTATCTGTATCAACGCTTATTGGTCCATTATCGGGTCATATTGGTATTGTCAAATATGCCAGTCCAACTGCAGGTTCAGTGTTGCCAACTGCCAAATTCCAAAATGCACTATTGGCACTTCCAAAATGCACTAGAATGCGGTAGATGCAGGGTTATTATAGTTATGGATTTTTCATTTCAGTTTAGTTTTAGTTAGTTTTTACATTTTATTTTCTAATTCAGTTAGTTTTAGTTTTTAGAGCGGGTTTGCTGGTTTGCATTTAGTTTTTATTTTGGTGAGAATATTCAGTTTTAGTTAGTTTTAGTTTTGTTATAGTTTTAGTTTGTTATTTTTTTTTTCTGTGCTTTGGTTGTCAGGTATAGGATTAAAAATGTGCCAAAGTAGGAAACATTCATTTTTACGCTCTCGAAAAGTTACATCTGGTTAACCACTGGTTGAAAACCACTGTGATAGGAGGAAAAATGAGGGTTTTATCTCTGGCACCTGTATCAATTTCACCCCAACTCACCAGCCAAAAAGCACTAGATTTTCCGCCAGGAGTTTTTCACTAATTCTGGCGCTAGGGGGGTCTGAAAAAGCGCTAAATATAGCGACAAATACGCCAAGTTGGCAACAGTGTGCAGGTCTGACACAGGGGTAAGAGGTTGACACTATGGTAGTTAAATTAAATGTTGGGTCATGTGGAGTTTGCATTAGAGTGCACATTACAGTATGGAATCTGCTATTCCCAGGCGGAGTTCAAATAAGATCTTTTTTCTTTTATATTATTATATATATTCTTCTCTGGTATCGGTATCGGCTAACACACAAATTACAATATCAGGATCGGAAATGAAAAAAGTGACATCGGGACAACCCTATAATCAAGTCATATCCATAACTCACCAGAGCGCTCTGCGTTCACTTCTTCCTTCACATCATGACTGGTCTGCTGCCATGGCTCCAAGTCCTCGTCCTCACACTCCATCAAAAACTCAGAGCCAGTGGCCATGTTGCTGCACACACAGACAGACAGGCATGCACGCAAAAACATTTAAAACTCAGAGCCAGTGGCCATGTTGCTGCACAGACAGAGAGACAGGTGTAACGTCCCGGGTCTCCCACGTGAAAGTCCAACATCTTAACCACTAGACCAAGAGGACATCCCTTGGTCCGGGGGCAGATACTAGACTTTGGAGGGAGGAGGCAGCTTATGTAGTTATCAGTCAGTTATCAGTACTCTCCGGTGGAAAGGCGAGAGTCTGTGAGTCCCGTACACGCGATGGAATGCGGTAGCCCAAGTGTTCATTGAGTCAGAGGGCACACAGTCTAATCCTCCGGGCACAAGGCCATGTGAGAGTGTCAGTGTTTATGCCCTACTGGGCATGTCGACCCCTCAAGTCCCTCCGAGGATGCAGGCAGTGAGAGGACCGGTGGCTGAGCAAGGAGTTCACCCAGAGAGGGAGCGTAGACGGCAGACACGACATACAAGGCATTGTCGGAGGGGGATGGGAAGGGAGGGAGTTAGATAGGGAGTCAGGAGAGATAGGGAATGCGACTGCCTCCTTCGAGAGTCAGGAAAGTTTGTTGTGCAAATTGCACACAGGCACTCACGCGCATGTCCATAATCGTTATTATCATCACTTAAATATAGCTACACTATAATCAGGTGTTTATGACGCTCGGGAGGTCACCGACCCAATTGGGAGCGATTCTTGGGCATAAATTAACAGACCTCTTGTCACTAGAGTGAATAATGATTTGTAATATAACTAACTCACTGTATTAAATGTATATTATAAGAAAATAGGCTGTGTTATGCAGTGGTTAGCTACCTATGTTTGGAACTTGCTGGCACAAGGCGGTAAGATCAAAGCGTGTTGCTACTCTCTTCCTACAGATATTCTAGGAGAGGCAGGCGTTTAGTTGAGCTACCCCAGACCAATCTGCTGACAGACATTTCGTTTTTTTGACAACAGCAGATTTGGTCTGGCTTTAGCCCACATTTTCTAATGTTTGTTTAAAGCAGTGGTTTTCAACCTTTTTGATACCAGGGACCACCATTTATTCAGCATTCGAGCCACGGACCACCATTTAATGACATTTTCAACCCAAAGACCAAAAACTATTAAATTATTTTGGTTTTGTCCACAATTTTGTCCACAATTCAGGGTTGGATTTTGCAAACAAAACAGTGTAGAATTCTTAATTAGGTGTTAATTCAGATGATGAATATTTTAACTCTTGAGAGTGTAAAAATGAAACCAAATGGACCCGCAAGGGTCCATTTGGTTTCATTTTTTACAGTCTCAAGAGTTACATCTGGTTAATCAGCTTTACATCATTTAGCCTGGGGACCACCTGGAATCCTCTCAAGGACCACCTGTTGAAAACCTCTGGTTTAAAGCTCTGCTGACATGCCCCAGACTCTCTCTCTGTCTCTGGCAGTGAATGGCACGCAATTTTGGTGAATGTGCCTGTGAAAAGTGGCGATATTTGACTAAATACATCAGAAGTTTCACAAGGATAAATAAACTAGATGACCATATCTAGTACAAATAGTGGTGATGGTGTTACTTACTGTTATAGTGTTTAAGAATAATGTGCTTTTTCTTGTATATGCTACTAATGACGTTTGAAAACTTGGGGTTTGAGTTGACAGTTTGTGATGTTGATTTTAGTCTCTTGCACCCAAAACTAAGAACTTTCACGCTTTTGTCCACAATTGGGAAACAGAACTGGCAAAACATTGGTCAAAATAACAATTATTCCCCATTTTCCATTTTCTAATTGCATGGACTCTTGAGAGTGTAACTCAAGAGTCCATGCTCATATGCCACCAAAATGTGGAATGCCCTACCAACAGTCATAAAGGCGTGTGAATCCCTTGACTCCTTCAAAACCGCTCTCAAGGGGCACCTACAGATGGCTGCAATTCGAAACTGGCCTCTGTAAAACATAAATGTATATAAAATCCCCCCACCCACCCCGCCTCTCCTCATTGTGCATTTCTCTTTTCCCTTTTTACCTCCACTATGATTTTACCTCCATGATTTGCTGCTTCTGATTTTACTGAAGTAGTTGTTTTGTATGTACGGTATTTGAATGCCTTAATGAAATGAACAAGTTGGCCACTATTGTAAACAAGTGTATTCTTAACTAGTGTGTCCAATCAGCTCTGTCAGATTTGATGCAGTTGTACTTGAATTGTACTGTAATTCTCCAAGCTCTTATCAGTTTTGTTGCAGTGTGTACTTGACTTGTACTGTAATTATCATCTCTGTTAATAAAAATTTCATTCATTCAACTCTTGAGAGTGCAAAACGAAAACCAAATGGACCCGTAAGGGTCCATTTGGTTTTGTTTTAATGCTCTCAACAGTTACAGATCTATGGGGACTTGTGATCTACCTGCCCAGTCTGACTTTTGGGTAGCCCAGGTCTTGGGGCTCGCTCAAGTCCCTGAACCAGGTGACCAGGCAGCCTTTGAGGGGACACAATGTCGCAACTCCTCAACTAGATGGCTCTGCATTGCAGCAGGCCTGTGTGGACTACACTACAGAGTGGGCGAACACATGCTCGCCCGTCGCGTCAACACGAAAAAAAAAAAACATCACTTCGATGTGGATAAAAACGACTCACCTTGTTTGTAATTGTCTCCGATGAGAAACGACTGGTTCAGTGGTTCGTCTGCTCTCTACTGTGTTACTGTGTGTGAACAACACAGAGAGGGGAGGGGGCCATAGATGAGAAAGCTAGATGCCTTGAAGCGGAGCCTCTGACGTCGTTCGAAAAAAATCATATAACGGCACTATGTATGCGGGCGTCTCTGACGTTCACAACAAACCAATCCGTTTGAAAATCGGTTGAAAAATAAGCGAGTTGTCGTCATTTAAAAAGTATATGCTCATAGACACAATGTTATGCTCTCCTCTCTCAAGATGGCCCCCGTGAACGACGTCACTCCCCATTGGCCAGCAGCGCGTGCGAGATATCTAGTATAAACGTTGCCAGGTTGTCAGAGCTAGATTAGCAAAATAAGCCCCACGAAAAGCCACTACTTGAAGTAGCATAATTAGCATAGGAAGAAGAAGAAGAAGAAGAAGACGGTAATGGGACTTTTTTTTAGGTAGGGGTCCATGTGGACAAATATCAAATACACGTTTTTTTTTTGTTCTTGTTTTTTCCTCTTTAATTTGCCCCTGCCATTCTTATTTGTTGTATTGATATTATATTAATATGATTTAGTCGCTTATTATAAGCGGACATGGCAACAGTGACTGAACGGCCAAGAGGGAGGGGCAGCTTTCACCATCTCTGCGTTTATTGGTCGAAACGGAATACACGCGACGTCCGGTTTTTGGTAGCTCCGTTCCTATTGGCGGATTGGCGGTCGTTGTGCGGGAACTGGCAAGGGTGCTGTATTATGAGAGTGACGACCGCAGAGCATTGGATGCGGAAGTGCTCCTTTTTAGTGCAATGGAATAGTTCTATAGCACCCCTGCTTGCAGCGTGCCGCCACTCCGTTCTATTACGGCTCTGGGAGGAAGGAACTGGAAGCAGCAAGCAGCAAGGCGACCTGTGGAGAGACACAACACACTTCAATATCGTTTTCACGTGTGTGTTTGACTATCAACGCCTTTAATCTGCATTAATAATAAGTGTCTGATTCAGCAACGTCGTTTTGATCGCGTCGGTACTGTGGGAGGAGGAAGGACGATAACAATAACAACACGTCGCTCTGTATTCTGTTTGGGGCTGGAGCTTGGACTTTTTCCACCAACGTGAGAAGATCAGGTAAAAACAAAAACAAACTTCAAGGCATTCTAATGTCCAACAAATGAAACAATGCATCATTAAGCTGGCAGACTCTGTCTGAGTAGCCTACTTTGAACTGAACCCCCCTTCCCTTTAAGTCGACAGTGGACCCTGTTGTAAACAAGTTGACATGCTTAAAGGGGAACTCCACCCTTTTTCAACATTCTACTATGTCATTAAAGGACCACTTCACCACTTTTCAACGTATCTTCATATAACAGGACCTCACACAGCATAGGAGGGCTGTGGTCATTCAGAAGCTTCTTCCAATGAATGAATGAATGAAATTTTTATTAACAGAGATGAGAGTTACAGTACAAGTCAAGTACACACTGCTACAAAACTGATGACAGCTTGGAGAATTACAGTACAATTCAAGTACAACTGCACCAAATCTGACAAAGCTGATTGGACACACTAGTTAAGCATACACTTGTTTACAATAGTGGCCAACTTGTTCATTTCATTAAGGCATTCAAATACATACAAAACAACTACTTCAGTAAAATCAGAAGCAGCAAATCATGGAGGTAAAATCATAGTGGAGGTAAAAAGGGAAAAGAGAAATGTACAATGAGGAGAGGCGGGGTGGGTGGGGGGATTTTATATACATTTTTGTTTTACAGAGGCCAGTTTCGAATTGCAGCCATCTGTAGGTGCCCCTTGAGAGCGGTTTTGAAGGAGTCAAGGGATTCACATGCCTTTATGACTGTTGGTAGGGCATTCCACATTTTGGTGGCATATGAGCGGAAGGAATTAAGACCCTTGTTTGTGCCAAATCTGGGTTGGACATGGTTAGTAGCACTCCCTCTGGTGTTGTGGGAGTGGACCTCATTGACATTAAGGAAATATTTGGATAGGTACAAGGGTATTTTACTCTAAGGGTATTTTGGTAGAGTATCGTATCTTGTGGACCAAACCCATTGCGAGATGTTGTACTCTGTTGTCAACCCTAAGCCAACCCAAACTGTCGAAGTGGGCAGGGGTGAGGTGGGTTCGGGGTGTGAGGCCAAGTAACAGTCTGACAAGTTTGTTTTGGGAGACATCATCAATGGTGGAATCCAAGGTAATAGAGACTGCAGGCTTTCTATTCCTGAAAAGTCGTAATGCAAAAATGCCAGCCATTGTTATGAGACACAGACTGAGTGAGTAGGAAAAAAATAGTTGTATTTTATCATTAATACATTAGTGAGGACCTGTTATAATGAAGATACGTTGAAAAGTGGTGAAGTGGTCCTTTAATAAACCTTAGTGATGCTGTGTACACAGGGCTTGACACTAACACTTGCCCGCTTGCCCGGGGCAAGTAAAAAAAAATGGTGGGGCAAGTGAAGACTGCTACCTGGTTGCCCGATCGGGCAAGTGTGCAACTTAGTGCACTATAACACAACACAAGATAAATTTGTCTTGAAGGCAGTCATTGCACTCTGCCTCTGTGTCTTTCCCTGCTTTCTAGCAGCTAGAAAGCTAGAATCTAGCTATCCACAATTCCAGGCTGGATTTGGGGAACAAAACAGGCAAATTAACACATCAAAATGACCATTAATCTTCTACAGTGTAGACCTGGGCTAATTAAGATGATGAATTTTAACTCTTGAGAGCGTAAAAATGAAAGCATTTTTACGCTCTCAAGAGTTACATCTGGTTAACCAACTTAACTGGGGACCACCTGGAACCTGGGGGGCAAGTGACCATGACCTGAGGGCAAGTAGAACCTGACTTGCACTTGCCTGATGGGCAAGTGCCTCGGAGACCTTAGTGTCAACCCCTGGTACATAGTGAAAACGTTCCATCCATTCTGTTGTTTCCTACAATAATAAATGCATAGTCATGACACTGCTGAATGTGCAGACGACTGCACACAACATGTTGTGTTACTTGGTCCACTTTTTTTTGACATGTTTAATTTAGGGCTGTTGAGTGATTCAACATTTTAATCAGATAATTCACAGCCTCACAATTAGCGTAATCATGATTAATCACCATTTGATCTATGTCCAAAAGATGTTTTCCTGTACAGAATGTGAACTTTTACAAAAGAAACAGAATCTGGGGGGTTTATTTTTTAAACGTTTATCAAAATAGGTCTACAACCCTCTGGTTACAGGGAGACACACAGCTACTGTATATCTCTCCATAAAACTGTGCTCTAGAAAGTGGGTTGAGCATGAGTTAATTTTATTAATTTAATCAGATTAATCAACACCAATTACAATAAAAAAAAAAAACAATTAATTTAATCCCATTAATTTATTTTCAACAGCCTTTGTTTAATTATTATTTGACTTTTAGACGTTCTGGTGCATTGCGCACACCATGACAGACTCACCACTTGAAATAGTGGTGAGTAAAATAAAACACAAAGTGATGTAATAAAGTAATGTTTCTAATTGTATGTTTTTGTGTGTTTGTTTGTTTGTTTTTATGCTCTTTCAGCCAGAAGCTCATCCTTCAGCATGTTTCCTGGCTCAGGGGAGGGAAGCTCAGCGTTCTCTGTGTGGACAGAGGAGATGTGGGCCAGAAAGAAGGAGGCCTACCCCTGGATCGACTGCAAGGACGGGAAACTGGGCTGCGAAGTCTGCGCAAACATCATAGATTTCTCCGTCTTCAACGACGTGGAGCGGAAAACACTTTCCGAACACGACTGGCGCTTTTACAACATCATAGCCAAGGGAAACGACAAGAGATCAATGCTGACATACCTCCGGTCGAAAATAATGAAACACAAACGGTCGGAGGGTCACGTCACGGCGCAGCAAATACAAGACGACCCGCACAATTACCCCAAAGACGACCTGCTCCAGAAGGCCACGTGCAACGCGTACCAGTACGGCCTGGTCAGCTACACGCAGCACGCCGACAAGTGTAAGATCTGCCAGCACATCGACGAATCCATCAAGGCGTTTGTCCAAAGCAGGCCTAGCCTAATCGGCCGGGCCGTGTCCCTGCCGGTGGAGTACCTGCTGGCAGACGTGGATGATAAGCCGCAACCACAGGAGGACAGGCATGAGTACGGCAACGCGACCAGAAAGAGAAAAATAACATCGGTCCTTCATCTATATGAGGAAACGGTCAGCAGCAGCACAGAGGTAATAATTTAGTTATTAAAGGAACATTCCATCGTTTTTGCAAACGAGAAAAAAAAATGCTAATGATAATTTGTAGAAGATTAGGTACACTTTTCTAGTGGTCTTTTATGTGTGTAATATGTGGCAGGCCGGTGTCTCGGGTGCCATGAACACCTCTTCCTGGACTACAATTCCCACAATTCTTGGGTGCACTGCATCATCCTTGTGGATATGTGGAGGGCTGTCTTACTGAGGCAACATCTAGTCCCAATAACTATCTAATCAGGACAAGTCCAAATTGGTTCATGAGAGGAAACAGACATGCATCGTAGAGACCAGGTCCAGGAAGTCTGACACGACCAAACCATGCTATGGCACAAGAGGCCCAGCAGATGGTGTGAAAGCGCCTCTACTTGTTGAAAGTAGGAGCATTTGTTGTGTATCACTCCTTCAGTGGCTCAGTGCTCACAATGCATATACCTGTATATGCATGCGGTTTTCAATCAGTGGTCCTTAAGAGGTCATCAGCTAGATGAGCTCCAGATAACTGCAGATCAGTTTGTAGCCAAATGGAACCTTATATGGATCCTTAACTCTTGAGTGAACCAAAACATTATTGTCCTGGATGGATGGATGGATGAATGAATGAATGGGTGGTGACTATATAAAATATAAATTGTGTTCAGTATGCCAATCATGGGATCATCATAAGGTGTATCAACATACACCTTAAAGAAATGTGCAGTAAATGGTAAAATGGTAAATGGTGCATTTATATAGCGCCTTTATCCAAGGCGCTTTACATAGATTGTGCATCACATTCACCGCATTCACACACACATTGATACACTGATGGCAGTGGAAACCATGCAAGGTACCTACTAGCACATCAGGAGCAATTAGGGGTTCAGTGTCTTGCTCAGGGACACATCGACACTAACTCTGCAGGAGCCCAGGATCGAACCGGCAACCTTGTGGTTACCATCCGGTTACTCTACCTCTGAGCCACTGCCGCCCCCATGCCAGATGAATAGGCTTGTGGCCTGAAGTGTTGCTGATGAATAATGGCCATAATAAGGGAAGAGTAATGGTTCACTCATTCAGTTTGGTTATACAAACTGGTTGGAAAGTGGGAAAACACCCATGTTAAAACCACAAAAACTCCAGTGATTAGGTGATGATCCGATTTAATCGAATACTAAATTAGTTGACAACTAATGTAATTGTCGACTTGATTATGGTTCATCGTTTAATTGTTGCAGCCCTACTTATTACACTGTTTAAGTGTCACAACTCATTTACATACAATTCTATATGACATGGATAACATTATAAAGCATTTATACTTGCTCTCCACTATTTCTTTGCAGGATTCTTAGTATTATAATTCTAATTATCAAGACATACAGTACATAAAAAGGTGAGAGGTACTCCCTCTACAGCAGGGATTTTCAACCTTTTTCATGCCAGGGTCCACTGTTTATTCTGCATTCAAGCCACGGACCACCACTTGATGTGAATTTAGCCTTTTGGACCCAAAACTAAGGATTTTCAATTTGTGTCTACAATTTACAAGTGATAGCTGGCCAAACATTGGTCAAAATAACAATTCTTCTACATTTGTTTTAATGTGTACATTGTTGAAAGTGAAGTAATTCGGATGTTTAACACCTTTACTGCTATACACGAGATACCCGAGTTTTGGCCACTAGGGGGCGCCAAAGCACTTTTTTTGGGACTATTTTTTTTTTTTTTTTTTTTTTTTTTTAGAATTTTTTTTGGGGTGAGTGCCCAAAGCAGCCAAAGTGTTAAATATAATTTAACTTTTGAGAGTGTGAAATGATCTCAAGAGTTGCGTATCTATAAGGGTCCATTTGGTTACCAACTGTCCATCATTTAGCTTGGGGACCACCTGGAATCCTCTCGGGTAAGGAACCACTGGTTGAAAACCATTGCTCTACAGTAGGGTTGGGGCGATTCACTTACCTCACAATGTAATACAATATTGATATTTAGGGTTCTGAATCGATTTAATATTGCGATTCTTAGTCATGCTGCGATTCGATTTGATATATCGCTTTTTCCCCACAAATATAAATAACAAAAAGTGCAATCATACATATCAGTGCAGCCTAATGACAGTCAGCCAGTCTTTCTGCCATGAAAAAAAAATGAATAGACCAACATAAATATAAAAAAAGCAATTTTGAACATGGCGATTCGATATTGATATTATGGCATTAAGAATTGCGATATATTGGCAAATGATTTTTTTGCCCTGCTCTACAGAGTCTCAATTGAAGTGAAGTTTCTAATGGTATGTAATGTCGTTTTCAGCCGAGAGACGGCAGCCGCACGCCTGACATGAGCATGCATTCTGTGGACTCGCCCTCCACCCCGGCTCCAGGCTCCTCGGAGGAGCAGGGGAGCTCACCGTTCTCCGTCTGGACGGAGAAGATGTGGGCCAGCAAGAAGGAGACCAACCCCTGGATCGACTGCAGGGACGGAAAGCTGGGCTGCCGGGTCTGCTCGTCTGTTATGGATTTCTCCGCCTTCAACCAGGCGGAGCGCAAGACCCTGTCTGAACACGACTGGCGTTTTTACAGCGTCACGGACAAAGGCAAAGACAAGAAAGCGGTGCTGGCAAACCTGAGGAGCAAAATACTGAAGCACAAGCGGTCAGAGGGTCACATCGCCGCACAGCAAGTGCAAGACGATCCGTCGAATTACCCGAAAGACAACCAGCTTCAGAAGGCCATGTGCAACGCGTACTACGCAGTCTGCGGCTTGATCTCCTATTCTCAGCATGCGGCCAAGTGTAAAATCTGCCAGTACATCGAATCATTCAAGGAATCGTTGTAGGCTTAAGGAACTGTAAACGGCCTGACTGACTGAAACGATCTGAATTCGATTTTTGGTCAGAAATCAACAGTGCATCTGAGGATGCTTATTAGTAGCTAATCTACTGTATGTTTGGTAACATCTCTCATTCATCTCGTCTAAACCAGGGGTGCCCACACTTTTTTTTACTTGAGAGCTACTTTCAA
The DNA here is from genome assembly GCA_039105355.1 of Benthosema pterotum. Classification (NCBI taxonomy): domain Eukaryota; kingdom Metazoa; phylum Chordata; class Actinopteri; order Myctophiformes; family Myctophidae; genus Benthosema; species Benthosema pterotum. The sequence continues at coordinate 53,840,285 of CM076967.1, forward strand.
AATGACAATAGAATAATGCACTTAAAATTAAAAATGGAGGGAGAGAATTGGAAGGTTTTCTTGTACGTTGCATATGCTACTACTAACGTTTGAAAACAGTATTTGGGGTTTGAGTTGACAGTTTGTAATGTTGACTTCAGTCTCTCGCACCCAAAACTAAGAACTTTCATGTTTTTTGTCCACAATTGGGGAAGAGAACTGGCAAAACATTGGTCAAAATTCTCAATTCTCTAATTGCCTGGACTCTTGAGAGTGTAAAACGTAACCAAATGGACCCGTAAGGGTCCATTTGGTTTTGTTTTACACACTCAAGAGTTACAGATCTACGGGGACTCTTGTGATCTACTTGCACAGTCTCTGTGATCTACTGGTAGATCACGATCTACCTTCTGGGCACCCCTGGCCTAAACCTTTTTACAAGGCATTCTCTGTTGTATGTACAGTATATTGTGTGGCAGAATATGCAGGCTGAAACTTAACAAAAAGCTTTGGTGTTGTTGGTGCAGCTAAGGGATGGGGAACATGCTCCACCTCAAAACATGACTTTTGGATTGCATAGAACTCATCCCATGCAGAATATGAAATGTTGAACATGTCTCAGCCTTAAAGTTAAAACAATACGAATAGAATAACAGCAGAACAGAATATGTGAAAGTTTGGGAAATTTGTCTGAGATACTATCAGACACAAAAAATATCGCTCAATGCAACCATGAAAGATCCATGCGCAACTTTTAGATTTTGTTTGTCTTTTTTTGTACCACGGTGTGGTGTTACCTTTTTCAATATTATTATTATTTTTGCTTTTATTGATAGTTTCAAGTACAGTATTTTCCGCACTATAAGGCGCACCGGATTATAAGGCGCACCGGATTATAAAACGCACCGGATTATAAAACGCACCTTTTAAAATGGTTTTCATATATAAGGCGCACTGGATTATAAGGCGCAGAGAATAGAAGCTACTACAGTTAACACAGAATAGAAGCACCTGCAGTCAAACAATCCATATATAAAGCGCACTGGATTATAAGGCGCACTGTGTATTTTTGAGAAAATTAAAGGCTTTTAAGTGCGCCTTATAGTCCGGAAAATACGGTACATATTGACAGGAAAGAGGGAGAGAGAGAAGGAGAGACGTGCAGCAAAGGTTCGAACACGCACATATGCTGTCAGAGCCAAAGCCTATGTGACATGTGTCCGGACCACTAGGCGCCCCGGTATTACTTGCTAAGACCATAACACCACACTGGTTGTGTGCTGGCAGTACAAAAAAATCAATTGTATCAATATCCTGAATAACAGAAAAACGTTGCCTGGGACTGTTCGAAGGGAAAGGTTTGAAAATGTCCTTTACAGTACGTCTACCATTGACATTAAATATATTTTCTAAATTTCATTGTAACAAGTGTTGGGCAATATTACTTAGGAGAGTAATATCTTTAATTTATTTATCACCCCTTAGAGAAAGTAATAGCATTACTTTACTTAGCTTACTAGAATCAAATAGAATATTGCATATTATAAATTTGCTTTCCCAAGTTCCCAAAATTTTGACATTTTTGGATACTGTGCATACTGTACAGAACACCAAATGAGTTTCCTGCCCAGTATGGGAGTGTTAAAGAGGGGGATCCTGCCTATAATGGGTTAACCCATTGTGTCTAGATTTGTAGTTTCTGAATAACATAACAATATTCAAAGATTTGCACCACGTTTTCACGATCTTTCAAAAATAGCAGAGATACAAGCTCATACCGCGTCACTCGCTGGCGCGCTATGAGCTTGTAGATCTGCTATTTTTCAATAGTTAAAATCAGTACACTAAGGGTTAAAGCAAAGTGGAATTTGGAACATATTTGCTGTTTCAAACCATTCGCCTTCGACAATCCCAGGCAACTTTTTTTTTTTTTCTGTCAGCATTATACAGTATTGAAGATACAAACCAGCTGAACTTTTGCAATTAGTTTGAGGTCAAATTACATTGTTGCTGGACTGAATGCTGATTTGACGGTGTTGAAACCACTTTAGGTGCTATGAGATTGTTGTTGAAACTTTACTCCGAATCTTGCTTTTGAAAATAAATTAGTTAATTTAAAAGCAAGTGTACTTTGTGTGCTATTTACTATGAAAATGTGCATTCCCTGCCGGTCGGTTTGGTTTATCACACCAATCAGTGATCTCCATGTATGGAAATCGCTGTTATCATCCATATTGGCCAGAAACTGTCGAATTACAATCCATACATTGATTCCTCGCCATCCATCCTTTGATGACCTTTTTTTTCTTACTGATGCCTGTTCATTTAGACCAGAGGTTTTCAACCTTTTTGACTCCAGGGACCACCGTTTATTCAGCATTTGAGCCACGGACCACCATTTGATTACAATTTCACACCAAAGACCTAATATTAAAGAATTACTTTGGTTTTGTCCACAATTCCAGGCTGGATTTTGCAAACAAAACTGTGTAAACCTCTTAATTAAGTGGTGCTAATTCAGATAATGAATATTTTAACTCTTGAGAGTGTAAAAATGAAACCAAATGGACCCGCAAGGGTCCATTTGGTTTCATTTTTGGTTTCATTTTTACATTCTAGAGTTCTCGACTGAAATTTCAAGACTGAGGTCGTCCCGGAATGAATTGCAAATATGTATTTAGCATTATGTTTTACCCCTATTGATGTCCCTGTAGCACACGGTTTATGTTTGTATAAACCTCCAAAAGTCCCAAAAGTAATGTACCACCAAACACAGTTAAAGGAACTCAAACTTGGATGTATAATAAACCACTACTATACTAATGGATACCAGAACATACTGTACATATAAACGCACACAAATACTTGGCAGAAATGGAGACACATACTGGATTAAAGAAGTTTAAGATAAATGTTGAAACAGAAGTTAAACCAGCTTAATAACCAATAATAAATATAGTAAAACTGTAGCCTACTGCACATTAATGAGGTGACATGTAACATTTTATTTAGTTGGAGCTGTTGGATCCTTGTAAAATATGATTACAGGTGATGCTTACAGGCAGTACTTTGCTGCCATCTCTCTGTCACTTTGTAAACAAACCACTCTGCATGTTGTGTGTATGAGACAGGTACATCCTCTAGCCTGGAGCCTGGAGGTATGAGAGGCTGATTGGTCCAGGCACTTAGATCCTAGCGTTTGAGGCTGAAAACTCAAAATAAAATGTCCAATTTAAGCATTTCACCACTCAGGGTTGCCATGTCATGCCAGCCCCTGTCCTCGATGAAAGTGGGAGATATCTCTTTCCTTATTCTCACAAGGTTGTTCAGATCAGGCTATGGACACACTTGCAGCACATAAACTGGATAAGCTGGGCTCAGCTTGAAATTTTGGAATCACCCTGTAGCAATTAAATTTAATTAAAAATGTTCATTCCGAAATAGCAAATCTTTTGCCAAAATTACAGTAACATGAATTTAATTCTAGATACTATAATATAAAATGTAACACAAAATTTGCTGTTTATTTTAATCTGGCATGGTTAACCCATTTTTCATAAAATTGGTTAATCGCTGATCCAGGATATATTAATCCAGGATATCAGTTAAATTCTGGTTTCAGCTGTAATCCAAGTTTTGTGGAACAGTCTCCGGGTTCTGACATTCGATTCCAGCGTCGATCTGACCATATAAAAACATCTAACATAATTTCCGGACTATAAGCCGCTACTTTTTTCACATCCTTTTGACCCTGCGGCTTATACAACGGTGCGGCCAATCTATGGATTTTTACAGGTAATACAGGGGTGGTCCCTGAGAGGGTTCCAGGTGGTCCGCAGACTAAATGATGGAAAGTTGGTTAAACAGATGTATCTCTTTGAGAGCGTAAACATGAAACCAAATGGACCCTTGCAGGTCCATTTGGTTTCATGTTTACACTCTCAAGAGTTATGATATTCACCATCTAAATTAGTACCACCACAAGTCATAAGTCATGTTCATTTTGGTCTCATTTTGATGTTTTTACTCTTGTTTGCAAAAATCTATCCTGGAATTGTGAACAAATCCAAAAGAAATCTTTAGTTTTGGGGTTTGTAGGGGGAAGATGTTGTGGTGGTCTCTGGCTCAAATGCTGAATAAATAGTGGGCCCTGGGATCAAAAAGTTGAAAACCACTGCTCTAGCATGAAGCTTATTGTCTGGTGCGGCTTATAATCAGGTGCGGCTTATACAAGGAAAAAACAGTATTTCGCCCCAAATTTAGCTAGTGCGGCTTATATTCAGGTGCGCTTTGTAGATTTATAGGACACTTTCCACATCAATCTGAGTAAACCACAAATATAACAATGTTTATTTGTATTTCCTCTCAGCTGCAAACAATTTCACAGCGAAATTAATAATATAAAACATCATTTATAGACATTAAATAATAACAAATTAACAACTTTCATATTTCTCTTAAGAGGTAAGTTCTGTGTGTGGCAAAGGGTAATACACCCCCCCCCCCCCCCCCCCCCCCCCCCCCCCCAGGGCAGACACTTAACCTCCATGCTGTTGCATTTCTTACCTTGAGGTTGGTCACAAGACATTGTTACGTCAGAACGACATTCGGAGTCAGAGAAGAGGTTGTGTGTGTGTGTGTGTGTGTGTGTGTGTGTGTGTGTGTGTGTGTGTGTGTGTGTGTGTGTGTGTGTGTGTGTGTGTGTGTGTGTGTGTGTGTGTGTGTGTGTGCTGTATAGACCTGCGCAGTGACATCGCCAACCCTGTTCCACTAGTGGATTCCTCATTCATTTTCCCCATAGACTTTTTCGAAAATGGTTAATACAAACACGATTGCGCCGCGGACAAAGCCAACTCGGGTCTTGACAAATCATGACAACAAACACAATATCGTCATATAATAGGCTATCTAATTAGCAAGAAAACGACATAATACAAGACTTTTTGTTTCGTTTTTTGATCTTAGAAATTATAGTCTTTATATGAATTATTTTCGAAAAGTCTGAGAAAAATGAATGGGGAATCCGTTTCTGGAACAGGTGACGTCACTGCGTCTGTCTATATGCAGTCCAAAAAACTCAAGACACTCCACTCCAAGTGAGCAAGAGATACAGCAAAAGATGGATTTCGTGTTATCAACCCATATCAAGACAGCTGATTTGGTATGGCTTTAGCCAGGCTAACTCAAACGTCCCTGAGGCTCTGGTTGCGATGGCATCGCCACAAAAAACAAGTGTTCCTGAAGTGTCAGTAGTTTCACTTTGGCATTTCCTAGCATTTCTGATCATCACATCGACTCTATTCCAAGCTTCTGATCACGTACGTATTTTGTTTGATTATGGGCCTCATGCCATTCAAAGCGGGTCCCAAACTTTCACAATCTTGCATTTCTCACCTTGTGTGTGTGTGCGAGCACGTTTGTGTGTGTGTGTGTGTGTGTGTGTGTGTGTGTGTGTGTGTGTGTGTGTGTGTGTGTGTGTGTGTGTGTGTGTGTGTGTGTGTGTGTGTGTGTGTACACAGTCCAAAAACTCAAACGCTCGACCAGAAATCCTTCAGTTGAGAGACAAACTTTTCCAGTCTTCCCGGAATGGCATGCTTGCGTTTTTTCGTTGGTTGTTCCGCCTTGGAGCCTCTGTCTGGATTGATTCCAAAGAACACTCTAAGGACACAGAAGACATATTTAGCTACACAAAATGACATGGATGAAACTGATACTCTAAAGCAGGAATGCCCACACTTTTTTGCTTTGAGAGCTACTTTCAAAATGACCGTCTCAACAAGATCTACACATCAAAAATGTGATTATTCCATTACTGAAAATCCATTTCAAAGCCCTGTAGAAAGTTTGAGCTTTGAAATAGTGGTGATGTTGTTACCTACTGTTATAGTGTTTAAGAATAATGCACTTAAAATGAAAAACAGAGGGGGAGAATTGGAAGGCTTTTCTTGTATATGCTACTACTGACGTTTGAAAACACTATTTGGGGTTTGAGTTGACAGTTCGTGGTGTTGAGAACAGGCAAAACGTTGGTCAAAATAACAATTATTATTATTATGTGGACTCTTGAAATTACGTAATTCCGATGTTTAAATATAATTTAACTCTTGAGATTGAGATTTTAACGCTCTCAAGTGTTACAGATCTATACATTTTAGGCGACTGTCATGTGATCTACCTGCATGGCCTGTGTGATCTAACACATCTAGAATATTTTTGGGGCAAAAGTAGGCCTATGTTTTTGTCTTGTCATTTACTTTTATGGATACAATTAGGCATTGTAAACAATCTTTCTCAATGTGCTATACTTGTTTTAATAGCCTGTCTGTGTGTGTTGCGCAGGTGCACGCAAATGCAAGTGTGCATGCACGTGTCTTAAAGGGAAATTCCACTCATTTTCAATATTTTACTATGTCTTAGAGATGTTGTGTGGGCATGGTAAAAAGTCAATGAGTTTCCTTTGTTCTGAGAGTGTACAAATGTGAACCAAACGGTCCCGCTAGGGTCCATTTGGTTCACATTTGTACACTCAGAAAAAAACTGAAAATGGACTGAAAATGGGTGGAATTCCCCCCACTTCTAAAAGTCCCACTACAACACTGCAGGTGATGTTTGTAATCAGCTGGAACCCAGCATAAGAAAGCCTTGCCCATAAAGCAGAATATACAGTATGTCAAACTCAAGGCCTGGGGGCCAAATAAGGCCTGGGGGCCAAATAAGGCCTGTGAATGAATCATCTTTAGCCTGCAGGGTGATATTAAATTAGTATTAGATCATCACACAAAGCAGTGCTTGGTGAGGGTCATAGACCAGGAAACTGAGCTGTAAGGGAAATTACTTTTTAGCTGTTTGCCTGGGACATTGTCGTAAACTGCATGGCGTGTACCAATAAAGGGAAAAAAACAGATTTAAATATAAAAATCAGATGTGTGCACGTGCACAAAGTGACCACGTCTGCAACAAACAACACAGGACTCCTGAGATGGCGCACCATACACTTGCTTTATCCTGCTGCGTTTTCTAAGGACAAAATGCCAGATCCTGTTGAGCAAAGGGGTAAGCACTTAGGGTGTATATGTTATTTGTTCTTGTGTTGTATTTTGGTTTGTTTTCTGTGTTTTGTCCTATATATGCAGCTGTGGTGCTGTCTCCAAGACAAGTTTCTCCGTCGGGAGGCCAATAAAACGAAACTTGAACTTGAGCATGAACTAGAGCAGGTGTTTTTTTCATTTCAGAGCTACTTTGAAAAAATCTGAGGGGCCGAGAGCTACTTCACTTTTAGCTTTTTTTTTTCAAAAGTGCATTCACATTTTGCATTCTCCTCTAATACACATCTACCTCCATTAAAGGGTTAGCAATGACTACCACACAGGGCTCCAGTTCACCAAAATCTTTGAACTTGTCCTCAAATTCCTGCCCAAGCTTGGTCAGCAGGTCACAATATTTATCCACATCCAACACATCAACTGCTCTGTTTTCCAACTGTTTTCCAACACCTTCCTCATTGAAGGAAAATGCTGCAGTCTCTTGTTTTTTACCCGTTGCATGTAAAATGAGACTTTTGCTTTGAAGGCCTTCACAGCACTGATCATGTCACTGACAGATTTGTCTTTGCCTTGATTGGATTTGATTTGACCTGAAGACGACTGACGTAGCCTATTACTGATAGGCGTATTCTGGGCGTATTGACGTAGGCCTAGTTACGCTCCAGTGAGCATACGTCTGTATGTTGAATGACAAAGGAAAGAGTTGCAATGCATTTCAGGTCATGCTTTTCATATCATTCATAGCCTAATTTTGCAACTCCTTTGCGAGCTACCCAAAAACAACCAACGAGCTACCGGTAGCTCGCGAGCTACCTGATGGAGACCCATGAACTAGAGTTACAATTTATTCCTCCTTGTGTGAGCGGCAGTGGCTCAGGGGTAGAGTCGCTGGGCTCCCCCAGAGTTAGTGTCGATGTGTCCCTGAGCAAGACCAGGGCTTGACACTAACACTTGCCCGCTTGCCCGGGGCAAGTAAAAAAATTATGGGGCAAGTGAAGACTGCTACCTGGTTGCCCGATCGGGCAAGTGTGCAACTTAGTGCACTATAACACAACACAAGATAAATTTGTCTTGAAGGCAGTCATTGCACTCTGCCTCTGTGTCTTTCCCTGCTTTCTAGATATCCACAATTCCAGGCTGGATTTGGGAAACAAAACAGGCAAATTAACACATCAAAATGACCATTAATCTTCTACAGTGATGAATTTTAACTCTTGAGAGCGTAAAAATGAAACCAAATGGACCCTTGCGGGTCCATTTGGTTTCATTTTTACGCTCTCAAGAGTTACATCTGGTTAACCAACTTAACTGGGGACCACCTGGAACCTGGGGGGCAAGTGACCATGACCTGAGGGCAAGTAGAACCTGACTTGCACTTGCCCGATGGGCAAGTGCCTCAGAGACCTTAGGGTCAACCCTTGAAGACACTTTACCCACTTTACCTCCTGATGTGCTGGTTATGCCTTGCAGCTCGCCATTAGTGTATGAATGTGTGGGTGAAAGTGTGAATGTGATGCACAATCTAAGTAAGGCGCTATATGAATGCACTTTACCATTTATTTATTTATCACTCCTTATCGCCCGGCCGTTTCTATACACTATTTGTAGTGTAGAGAACTACAAATACACAATTTGTGGCGCTTTACACTGTCACAGATCTACAAGCTCACGTTGTTGTCCGGATTTGAATAGCTCAGCTACAGTATATGCATTACAGAACAGTGTTTCTTACCTTTGCATGAACTCCAGTGTCAAAGCGATCTCCTTCGGGTACTCCATGTTACAGACATAGAACAGGGTGAAGACATAGGCGACGGCTGCAGTGGGGGAGGTGATGTGGTCATTTACAATCACCTGATCCACAGCGACTTGGAAGTGCTGGTCACCTTAAAAGGGTTATCACAACAAACAACTAAATTAATTTAAAATGACACACACACACACACACACACACACACACACACACACACACACACACACACACACACACACACACACACACACACACACACACACACACACACACACACACACACACACACACACACCAATGAATAAAACAATGCTGTCATTTCTGCTAAATTAGTAGTTTGGGGTAAGATCAAGCAACCTAATCATCCCCGGTGAAGACCGGTATAGGTCAAAAACATATTGGTATCATAAAGATTCTCCTCCCTTTATAACTAGTTTGTCTGTCGGGCCTCCACTTATTTCAACAAGCAACTATCCTTAATTTCTTGGACTTCACAACGTTTTGGCCTTCATCGGGTGTTGGTGAAAGCCAGCCATGGCCGAAAACGTTGTAAATCGACCTAGTGGGGCGTTTTAATTCCGATACCGATATAATCAAGCTTTTGTGGTGGGGGAAAAACATTTAAAGGTGTGATCATGTGCACCAAGGGCTGCCCCCACTTGATCATAATTGAAGTAAGGTCCCCCATATATTTTTCTCCCGATTGTGGAGCTCTATACATTAAAAAAAAAAGTCATATTCGTATAATAACTTGTATATTTTCCCCCGATACTGATATTTTCCACTATTACTTTTTAAAGCCTTTATCGGCCGATAGTATTGGGAGGTCTGATATATCTGCCCATCCTTATTTAATTTAATGATAACACTGTGGAGCAGGGGGGGACTTAGTCCAGCACAGTACCGGATGTGAGCAGCAGGGGGGGACTTAGTCCAGCACAGTACCGGATGTGAGCAACTGCTTTGTTTTACCCATTGTGTCCTATCTAGATTTCTAGTTTCTGAATAACTGAATAGGACCAGGTTTTCACGATTTTTCAAAAATAGCAGAGATACAAGCTCATAGCGCGCCACTCGGTGGCGCGCTATGAGCTTGTAGATCTGCTATTTTTCAATCGTTAAAACATAATGCTTAGAACACCAAAACGCGTTCAGTACACTAAGGGTTAATTAATTAAAGAAGTTGCCACTAATCTTCCATACCTCTTCATCACAACAAGTGGTCTTCTCAGTAATAAAAATAATAATAATGAACTAATCACTACTAATAACTAGCTAATAACTACTAACCTCTGAGTAGGACGCATGGGGTACATGGGAGGTTGCCAAGATCCACGTCCGTGGAGTCCTGTCATGGGAAAGCAAAAACGAAGATACACATACAGTACTTATGAATGTGAAGATTTTATCTTTCCAGTGTACACAAACAGTGTCTGTATCAGAGCACAACTAAGCATAGACAGTAATGTTAAAAGTTTAAAAGCACCTTGAGAAAACATTCTTAATCGTTTTCATTAAAAAAAAAATACTCTGTTTAAACAGACAGTACTTTGGCAGGGAAAATACGTTGATAGATCATTATGTTGAGATTGTTTCTCGAGGTTTACAATCCATAATAACTAGAGATGGCAGATATTATCGGCCCTCCGATATTATCGGCCGATAAAAGCTTTCAAATTTCATATCGGAAAATATCGGTATCGGTATTTACAAACTGGAAATTATGACTATTTACAGAGATGTAGACTCAGCGCTACGGTCATGTTTATACCATTACTTTTGTACTTTACTGAAGTAGGCTACATGTTGAATTTATAGTTGTATGGAGTATTTCTAGGCTATAACATGAATTCATATTTATACTAAATGTTTATTTATATTAAATATTTGTATAGTAATAGTTTCTGTTATTTTTCCACCACTGGAGGCTGCATATATCGGTATCGGTTGATATCGGTATCGGGAATTAGTAGTTGGATAATATCAGGATATCGGATATAGGTAAAAAAAAGTCAATATTGGCCATCTCTAATAATGAACTAATAACTACTAATAACTAGGCTAATAACTACTAACCTCTGAGTAGGATGCATGGGGTACATGGGAGGTTGCCAAGATCCACGTCCGTGGAGTCCTGTCATGGGAAAGCAAAACGAAGATACACATACAGTACTTATGAATGTGAAGATTTTATCTTTCCAGTCTACACAAACAGTGTCTGTATCAGAGCACAACTAAGCATAGACAGACAGTAATGTTAAAAGTTTAAAAGCACCTTGAGAAAACATTCTTAATCGTTTTCATTAAAAAAAAAAATACTCTGTTTAAACCCTTAGTGTACTGAACGCGTTTTGGTGTTCTAAGCATTATGTTTTAACTATTGAAAAATAGCAGATCTACAAGCTCATAGCGCGCCACCGAGTGGCGCGCTATGAGCTTGTATCTCTGCTATTTTTGAAAAATCGTGAAAACGTGGTGAAATCTTTGAATATTATGTTATTCAGAAACTAGATAGGACACAATGGGTTAAACAGACAGTACTTTGGCAGGGAAAATACGTTGATAGATCATTATGTTGAGATTGTTTCTTGAGGTTTACAATCCATAATAACGTACCTGATTGTGGTAGAAGAGGCGATCAGGGTTTTCTTTTAAGTATCTTGCGATGCCACTGATCAGCTGCACTGGACCCTCCCCCAGCTTCACCCACCCCACCCCTATGAATGATGTAACAATTATTGGCTGGTATAGAGATGCGCAGTGACGTCACCGCCCCTGTTCCAGAAATGGATTCCCCATTCATTTTTCGAAAATAATTTATATCAAGACGATTACGCCGCGGACAAAGCCAACTCGAGTCGTGACGAATCATGATGACACACACAAACTTTAGGGACAATAAAATAATTTCTAAGATGAAAAACGAAACAAAAAGTCTTGTATCATGCCGTTTTCTACTTCTTCCTAATTATATATTATATGACGATATTGTATTTGTTGTCATGATTTGTCACGACCCGAGTTGGCTTTGGCCGCGGCGCAATCCTGTTTTTATTAACCATTTTCGAAAAGTCTGAGGAAAATGAATGAGGAATCCACTAGTGGAACAGGGCTGGTGACGTCACTGCGCTTCTCTATTCTCCAACAGCGATGGCGTAGCCAGGTATAGTGTAAGTCTTCTCATTGGCTGCATGGCAGCAAATCAGACCTGTACCACCAGACCTGAGCCTGGGCTTACCAAATAATTTCCCATAACGATTAAAACTAGCCATCAAGAGCTTCAACTCATGATGAACAAAGCAGGGGAGTACGATAACATTTTTAATTGGCAGGTGATAGTCAGGTCATTTCTGGACATTTTGAATTGCAGGTTTTAATTGTCTGGTGGTACAGGCTTTTGGCCAACCACAAGGCCCCAGACCTGATTTGCTGCCATGCAGCCAATGAGAAGACTTACACCGTACCTGGCTATGCCGCAGGTGTTCGAGAATACCAGCCATTAACAACGTGTAAATATTACATTGGTAGAATCAGTATTATTATATTCACTAATATCTTCGCTTCAACATATTCACATCATCTTTATAGTGCTTGCAGCTTCATATGTGACGGTGGCTCAGGGGACAGACAGGAACGCTAATCTTGTTCCCAGTTCGAACCCAGGCTCCCTTAGAGTTATCCACCTTTTTCCCCGCCAAAGTACTGGGGAAAAAGTTGTGTGTGCGACCCATCCGGTGGGAGTGCCGTAGGAAGTAGCGTCACAGTGTTTGCATGCTCGCATGGGCGGACACTCATGTCGCATGGCATCCCACTGTTCCACCCACATATACATATCTCCATAGCCGTGCAATGATTGATTGGTTTAAATATATTACAGTTTGCAGATTGGGTATGTAAGGTAATATAATTTCAGGTTATATGTAATATTTCACCTGAACCCACACCTCGGAAGGCTTCCATTGTTTCTCGCTTCATAGATGGTAAAGAGCTCGGGAAAAGTCAGAGCCATATAGTATAGACAACTCCGTTCACATGATGGGGCCAGTCCAACGGATCTTCTACATAAGCCTACACTTCTACTGAGAATGGGGACAACAAATAGGGACAAGTCCTGTACCGGAGGAAGGCGGTGCAATGGACGCAGGCAGCAGCCTAGCTTTAAAGATCTTAAATCCCTTTATTCACAACATAATCATTACAAAGACTTTAGTTGTTACTGTTCAACACGTTAAAACAGTTAACATGCTGTACGCATGCTATTTGCACCGCCCTCGTTGAAAACATTGTATCCAGGTTGTCCCTCTTTCAGGCTGCATGAACAGCGCTCGAGCGCTTACTTTCTGACCCCCTTAATGTCGCAAGTCCTCTCCCAAATGGCTTTAGAGTGTGCCCAGCGTTTTTTTTTCCTCGGATGGGTCCGTTATTGGTGATTGGTTGTCAGTGCAGAAGGGTGGATAGTGTTGATCAGGACCGGATCTAGAAGGGGGCAGGGGTGGGCAGACCCAAACGTGCATCCTGTCCACCCAATGAAAGGTAATATCAGTGGTGTCTGGGGACCACCAGTGGTCCTTGAGAGAGTTCCAGGTGGTCCCCAGCTAAATGGTGGAAAGTTGGTTAACCAGATGTAATTCATTGAGAGCGTAAAAATGAAACTGCGGACCCGCAAAATGCATTGCGGGTCCATTTGGTTTCATTTTTACACTCTCAAGAGTTAAAATATCCATCATCTGAATTAGCCCCAAGTCTACACAACTAGAGAATGTACAAAATCAATTTTGATTTGGATGTTTGACTGTTTTGTTTCCCAAATCCAGGCTGGAATTGTGGACAAAAGCAAAATAAATCTTTAGCTTTAGGTATATGGGGCTAAAATTTCATCAAATGGTGGTCTGTGGCTCAAATAAATAGTGGGCCCTTGTGTCAAAAAGATTGAAAACCACTGCTTCATATGAAAAACATTGGACTTGCCAGCCCACGCTAGTAGGGCTGGCTAAATGCACTGTTGAGGTGTCCTTGAGCAAGACACTGAGCCAACCCCATTTACCTTTGTGCTCAAGGAAGCCGTTGATGCCTGATTCTTTGCTGGACAGTTCCTCTGTCAGCTTGTCGAGAACCGGAAAGCCAAGGAGTCGAGACGCGTGGTCAAACAGGTGAGCAGCTTCAAACAGGAATGGCCACTCTTCCTTCATCACCTTGACATAAAGGTGGGCGATATGGACAGATATTTTAGCACAATACTGCTTAAAGCAGTATCACAATGCATTATTATTACCACCATTATTATTTGTTTTGTAGGGTTATTGTTCAAGTTACTTAAAAGTACAGCCACCTACGACATAACAGCAACTAAAAGAAAAAAGAATAACAGAACATTCGGACTAAGATAACAGAACATTCTAAGACTAATATTAAACTAGAAGACACTATCTACATCAATCTTGGGAATTTACTTGGTTAATAGTACACACAATTTGTACCGCATGTGACAATCCTTAACACTGACAAATTAGCAGAAAAGCTTGGCTTGCTCCCATTAGGCTCAATAGTAACAAAATAATTTATAGAAAATCCTCTGTTGGGAATTTGTGCAAATGAATGAGATCCAAAGACAGATTACGGTGTCTACTTTTAGGGAAAAAAATAAAATGAGTTGATCAAGCATTTCAGTTTTTTTTAATACACTTGAGAAAACAGACTGTATTTTCACAAGTTATATCATTTATCAAGTATACTTGTGAAGTGTGTGAGGTGTTTTCTGGGTTTTGTAGTGCAATCACCACTTTATGACTTCATGAGGTGGTGTGCAGTGAGTTAATGAGCTTGTTGTAAAACCCTAAAATAACTTGGAGTGATAAGCAGGCAACAAATAATCAACCATTCCATAAATCGTGGTAAATCTGTTAAGGAGTTAATGCCAAACTCTAAAGTCTGAATGCGATGCTAGATTCTAGTTCCTCATGCTAGATTCTAGTCCCCCACGGTAGATTCTAGTTCCTCTCAGTAGATTGTGTCAGTTAGATTCCAGATTCTGACACTAGATTCTAGTTCCCGACACTAGATTGTAGTCCATGACACTAAAATTCTAGTTTGTGACACTAAATTCTAGTCCCTGGCTCGAGATTCTAGTTTTTCTGGAAAAATCTCTGTGTCAGTGATGCTTAACATATTTCATAGGAAGGACCCCCAGAAATATCTATTATTTAGCTGCAGAACCTCATCTAAAAACATGTTGTTCTAGGGGATCCCCCAGAAGCAAAGAATTGAGTTAAAATGTTTGCTTCCAAAATAATGTATTCAAAGATTTGCACCACATTTTCACAATTTTTCAAAAAATAGCAGAACTACAAGCTCATATCGCGCCACTCGGTGGCGCGATATGAGCTTGTAGATCTGCTATTTTTCAACAGCTAAAACACCAAAACGCATTCAGTACAGAAATGGTTAAGGTATATATAGAACTGCAAATCATTGGATGTACTGTGCATTCAAGGTGATCAGGATGTACTGTATATTGTGTAAATATTGTTATCACCACGCCTACCTTTACACATGTTCCATCGTTGATGGCTTCACGCTGGATGGGGTACGTTTCAGTCATCAGTTTTCTAACTGACGCTTCCTGAATAAATAAGAAATATGATGCGTAGAAATTAGGGATTCTCAGTTTAATCAGCAGCATAATCGACAATTGGCGATATCGACCAGAGGAATGCCAAATCGGCATCGGAATGGTCTGAAAATACATATTATTTTAAAGGACCACTTCACCACCTCCAATCTCTATCCTTTTTCCATCTTCACAGGGGTTGACACTAAGGTCTCTGAGGCACTTGCCCATCGGGCAAGTGCAAGTCAGGTTCTACTTGCCCTCAGGTCATGGTCACTTGCCCCCAAAAATATATTGTTAATTTTGCATTTAAGTTTACTTCCTACTTGGGTGCTTTAAACCAGGGGTTTTCAACAGGTGGTCCCTGAGAGGGTTTCAGGTGGTCCCCAGCTAAGTTGGTTAAAAATGAAACCAAATGTAACTTGGTTAAAAATGAAACCAAATGGACCCGTAAGGGTCCATTTGGTTTCATTTTTACGTTCTCAAGAGTTAAAATTCACCATCTTAATTAGCCCAGGTCGCAATGACCACCTTCAAGACAAATTTATCTTGTGTTGTGTTATTGCACTCTAAGTTGTACACTTGCCCGATCGGGCAACCAGGTAGCAGTCTTCACTTGCCCCACCATATTTTTTACTTGCCCCGGGCAAGCGGGCAAGTGTTAGTGTCAAGCCCTGCTTCATATAATAGGTCTTCACTAATGTACATGATAAAATACCACTATTATTCTACTCAATCCGCGTCTCACAGGAGGGATGTGGACAGTTCAGAAATCCGTCCTCCAATGACTGGCTAATAGAAACGGCAGGCTTTCTATTCCTGAAAAGTTGCAGTGCAAAAATGGCTGCCATAGTTCTCCCGATAATAAAAATATAAATATATATGTTTTTAAAAAACGTTATTTAAAGAAAATCTGATTAATGATGACCCCATATTGGGCTTCAGAGTATGGGCTTCAGAACTACCTACAGCCCTCCTGTGAGACACCGACTGAAAAGAAAAAAGAAATAGTGGTATTTTATCATGTATATTAATGAAGATCTATTATATGAAGGTACATTGAATGTGGTTGAAAGTGGTCCTTTAATATGAAAAAATAAAAACATAATAATAACAACAACAACATTTAATTTGTGAACTCATTTCATTCTAGTCATTCAGTTGTGAAGACACTTGGAAAACTAATATCCAAGAAACCACTAGCAGACATACCTGGTGCTGATCATGGGATTTAAAGGCACTTTTCAATTCCTCCTGTTTAGCCTGCAGTGCTGCTCTACACTGCGCTCCGTCGACAGCAGGCTGCCACAACACACATCCGTAACGATCAGAATATCTGACCGCTTTCCTTATCGGACCGCCGCGCTTTTTTTCATCCCTCTTCATCATATTTTCGACCCTGTTTTCTAGCTGACTAAACAGAAGTGAACAAGCGTTTGGCACAAACGTTGTATACCCAAAGGAGAGAGGATATCGATCGACGATCTTCTGGGCCACTTCCCGCAGCTGTGCTCTAGTAGGTCTCTGCCCATGGTGTTTACTCATGTGATCGTCGACCAGCATCCGAATCATGTCTCGTCTTTTGTTCGCCGGAATCCATTTCTTCGCAGCGAAGTAATCCATGATTGTTGAGGGCATTTTGTGCCACGGCACGGAATACGTCTGACCGGATGAGGAGCCTGCGGTCTCAGGAGGTGGTGTCTCAGGTGGCGTTGTCAGAAGAGGTGTTGTGTCACGTAGTGTCATCTCAGGAGGTTGGAAATCCTTCAGTTGAGACACAAACTTTGTCAGCCTTACTGTAACATTGTGCTTGTGTTTTTTCCAAGATGACTGTTCCGTCTTGGACCCTCTGTCTGGATTGATTCCAAAGAACACTCTAAGGAAACAGAAGAAATATCTTAGCAGGGGTTGACACTAAGGTCTCTGAGGCACTTGCCCATCGGGCAAGTGCAAGTCAGGTTCTACTTGCCCTTAGGTCATGGTCACTTGCCCCCCAGGTTCCAGGTGGTCCCCAGTTAAGTTGGTTAACCAGTTGGTTAACCAGATGTAAAAATGAAACCAAATGGACCCTTGCGGGTCCATTTGGTTTCATTTTCACACTCTCAAGAGTTAAAATTCATCATCTTAATTGGTCATTTTGATGTGTTAATTTGCCTGTTTTGTTTCCCAAATCCAGCCTGGAATTGTGGATAGCTAGAAAGCAGGGAAAGACACAGAGGCAGAGTGCAATGACTGCCTTCAAGACAAATTTACCTTGTGTTGTGTTATAGTGCACTAAGTTGCACACTTGCCCGATCGGGCAACCAGGTAGTAGTCTTCACTTGCCCCACCATTTTTTTTACTTGCCCCGGGCAAGTGGGCAAGTGTTAGTGTCAAGCCCTGCTTAGCTACACATAGAATGATGTTGGATGAAACTAAAATGTAACAGACACCACTGAGAATAATCATATTGTTATTTTGATGGCCTCTGCGGTTTCTGCACACACTGTTGAGCATTTGTGCAGTATTTGGAGATTTTTTTGTAGGGCTTCATGCGTCATAATGCCAGATTTATACAGTATTTGGCTGCATGGTGAAAATAGCAGCTCTACAAGCGTGAGTTTCTTACCCTTGCATGAACTCCAGTGTCAAAGCGATCTCCTTTGGGTACTCTTTGTTACAGACATAGAACAGGGTGAAGACATAGGCGACGGCTGCAGTGGGGGAGGTGATGTGGTCATTTACAATCACCTGATCCACAGCGATTTGGAAGTGCTGGTCACCTTAAACAGGTTATCACAACAAAAAGAGAATTAATTGAAAATGAAACGCACACAAAGGCACGCACACACACACATTAATTAAATGAACAATTGCTGTGATGTCTGCTAATTAGAAGTTTTGTTTAACAACAAGCAAAATATACTAACCTCTGAGCAGGATGCATGGGCTGCATGGGAGGTTGCCAACATCAACATCTGTGGAGTCCTGCGATGGAAAAAACAAACATACACATACGTATGAATATCATTTCAAATTCTGAATAATGAATAATCATTTTTTACCCCCAATGTAAACAAACCATGCCTGTATCAGAGGTAACAACTAAGAACAGAGAACAGTATTACATGGATTACCACTAAATATGAATTCAAATTTTACATGTACCTATGTACCGTGTACATAGTGACAAGACATAGTGACAACCCCAACATGGGTTCCCTGAATGAAAAAGCTATGGCTGTTGGTAGGAATGGTTTAGACTTAAGGCCCTGATACACTAGCAATATTTTTGATCAATATCAACTAACAATGCCAACATCAACAGGGAAAGATGATGAGACACATGGCAACAGGCAACATCTCCCATTAAAAGGGAATTTCACCCATTTTCATTTCTTTCCTTGCGGGTCCATTTGGATCCATTTGTACACTCTCAACCTACGTTTTAACGGCGGGCGATGATAAAGCGACGTCGCCCGACATCCATTATTTCTCTATGGGAGCCCTCGCTTCAGGCGACAGCAGCAGAACGGGCGACGTCGGGCGACGTTCCGGCGTCGGCCGGAAAGATAAAAAATGCTGGGCTTTTCGGCCGAATCGGGCGACGTTTCTTGTCCATCGCCCACCGTACCCCGCCGTTAAAACGTAGAGTCAGGAAAAAAAGGTAATAAAAGAAAAATCATTAACATAGTGACACACAACTTAATGATGTCATCAAGTTATGTTTCACCATGTTAATGGTAAAAAAAGTTATGTTTCACCATGTTAATGGTAAAAAAAAAAAAGTTATGTTTCACCATGTTAATGGTAAAAAAAAAAGTTATAACAGCATTAGTAAAATATTATTAGTATTATTAAAATATATTTCAAATTGTTTTTACTATTCGTTTTTATTTGTTTGTGTTGAATCAACCAAATGTTCACTTAGCAGACTAAAAAAGATATATAATGTTCTGTCCAGAGAGACGGCAGCCATGTTTTCAGAAAAGTTAATCTGTGGTAGTCTGAGAGAAAGGATCAGTATGCCAAGGATGATTGGAGGATTCTGAGATGTTGACCAGTAGAGGGAGCTAATGATCTGACTTTTCTGAACAACCAGGAGTTGATCATTTTGTATAGAAAAAGTGAAAAGTCAATGTTGATAATTGATGTTGCTTGTCGTTGATATTGATCAAAACATTGCTAGGTGTATTGCTAGGGCCTGTAGAGAGGTGGGTGGCTGAAGTGGGTCAACACTGTGTCGAGTCAAGTTCTGTAGTATTTCTACCACCACTGGATATAAATAATTATCTGGATAATTATATTACAATTAAGGCTGTTGAAAATAGTTAATTAATGGGATTAAATTAATTCTGCTGATTAAAAATTTTAACGCAATTAACTCATGTGCACACTGACTCAACCCACTGAGCATTTTCTCATTCAACGAAATGTGTAGAGCACGGTTTTACAGAGACGTATATCCTGTGTGTCTCCCTGTAACCAGAACTAGAATATAGCTGGAGGATCTACAAGCATTGAGGGCTTGTAGATCTCGTATTTTGATACATATTTTAAAGATAAATGGTTATTTTTTTCACAGATTCGGTTTCTTCTTTTTTAAAAACATGCATATTTTGGACATAGTTCGAATGGTGATTAATCATGATTAAATTAATTTTGAAGCTGTGATTAATTTGATTAAAATTTTTAATCATTCAACAGCCCTAATTACAATCCATAACACTTACCTCACTGCGGTAGAAGAGGCGATCGGGGTTGTCCTTTAAGTATCTCGCGATGCCACTGATCAGGTGCACTGGACCTTCACCCAGCTTCATCCCTATGAATGAACAGATTTGAGGCCAAATTCATACCATTCTGATGGTGCTTGCCATCGGCAGTGGATCAACGGATAGGGACCGCGATGTTCCCAGTTCGAACCCAGAGTTAGTGTCGAGTAGGGTTGGGCAAAAAAAAAAAAAAAAAGAAAAATCGATATGCCAATATGTCGCAATTCTTAATACCATGATATCAATATCTAATCGACAGGTTCAAATCTTTTTTACGTATATTCTTGTAGGCCTATTCATTAATTTGTTCACGTCAGAAAGACTGACTGATGTTATCAGGCTGCATTGATGTGTGTGATTGCACTTTTTGTCATTGATATTGTTTAAAATTGCTTTAAAATGGTCTAGTTGATTGAACTTGTCATGGTCCATATTGTTTGGAACTGTGTTAAAGGGGAATTCTGCCCATTTTCGCCATTTTACTGTAAGCCTACTGTATTTTACTTGATGACATCCATCTTTTTTCTGAGGGTGTACAATTGGAACCAAATGGACCCGTCAGGGTCCATTTGGTTCCATTTGTACGTTCTCAGAAAAAAAAAAACTTGAAAATGGGTGGAATCCTCTTGTTCTAGTATAATAAAAGCACAGTCATTTGTGGGGAAAAAATGTGAGATATCAATATATCAAATCGAATCGCAGCATAACTAAGAATCGCAATATGAATCGATTCAGAACCCTAAATATCAATATTGTATCATATCGTGAGGTAAGGGAATCGTCCCGCCCCTAGTGTCGAGGTGTCCTTGAGCAAGATACTCAATTGGTCTCGTTGCCATTTTTCCCCCACTGCAAAGATTGCCCAATACAAATGAAAATCAAGGTAGGTCATTTTCCTAATGATAACACTGTTGAATGCTTTTAAAGTGATTTACCTTTGGACTCGAGGAGTCTGTTGATGCCAGACGCTTTGCTGGAAAGCTCCTCCGTCAGCTTCTTGAGGACCACAAAGCCAAGGAGTCGAGATGCGTGGTCAAACAGGTGAGCAGCTTCAAACAGGAACGGCCACTCTTCCTTCATGACCTTGACATAGGGATGGGTGATGATGATACGGGAAAAATAGATTATATCATTGCAACAAGCAGTATCACAATGCATGACATTATCACAAAATGATTTCCCTTTTTTAGGGTTATTGTTGAAGTTACTTAACAGTACAACAACTTACAGGGTAGTGTGCACTAAAATAAATAATAACAGAACATTAAGACTAAGATACTTATAAATAAGTATAAATTAGGCAGAGCTTGACATAAACGTTTTGAGCCACTTGGCACTTCATTGTCCAGACAGGTTTTTCCTTGTGGAAAATGGGGTGATGGTTTACTTGGCAGATATTTTCTGCCAGACTTTCAAACAATATGAAACTAGAAGCAGACACTATCTAACATCATTCTTGGGAATTTACTTGGTTAGTAGTACACGCAAGTAGGCATGTCACGGTGCAAGAATCTCAACACCGTTTTTATAGTTTGCTTTTATACCAGTATTATCGGTTTCATAGTTTGACCACTAGATGTCCTCGGAGTCCTGGCACATACAGGCCAAATCTTCAATAAACATTAGTAATAATATATACAATAGCATTTTAGCCCCACAGACCAGAAACTAAATATTTTTTGGGGATTTTGGGAAACCAAATAGTCCAACATACAGATCAAAATGACCATTAATCTCCTACATTCTCTATTTGTGTAGACTTGAGCTAATTCAGATGATGAATATTTTAACTCTTGAGAGCGTAAAAATGAAACCAAATGGATCCGCAAGGATCCATTTGGTTTCATTTTTACACTCTCAAAGAGTTACATCTAGTTAGAATGTGCAATATTGAATGAATGGGCGCAAAAAAATATTACCGTATTTTCCGGACTATAAGGCGCACCTAAAAGCCAGGCCCTGCCAGGCCCTGACCTAAGAACTGCAAATCATCAAATGTGCATTCGCTGTTATCCCTGTGAATGTCGTACCACGGAACTGGATCATAATGCGATATCCATCACCATATTTTTACCTTGACAGGTGTTCCATCGTTGATGGCTTCGCGCTGGATGGGATACGTTTCGGCCATCAATTTTCTGATGTCAGATGACTCCTAAAGAAATTGACCAGAGAAAATTCCAAATTGGTATCAGATTGGTCTCAAAATAATACTGATTATTTCATCCATTTACACCAGGATAAATAAACAAACACACAAACAAACAACCAGAATGAAGAAAACTGTTTCCATAAAGTTGGCAACCCTCCATTTACTAATAGAAAAGATATCCTAATGTAATGTTACAGTGTGACAAGCTTCTGCCCAGGTCCCAGACTGAACTCTGACCTCATCTCATTACTCAGTAGTCGTTCAGTTGTGAAGACACCTGGGAAAGTATAAAACTATTTCGCAATCACCCAGAAAATACTAGCTGGTTTGCAGACGTACCTGGTGGTGATCGTCAGTTTTAAAGGCATTCTTCAATTCCGCCTGTTTAGCCTGCAGTGCTGCTCTACACTTGACAGCAGGCTGCCACAAGACGCATCCGTAACGTTCAGAATATCTTGAGCATTTCTTCCTTGGCTCGTCGCTCCTCACATTTTCGGCCCTGGTTTCTAGCTGTCGAAAGAGAACCGAACAGCCGTTTGACACAAACGGTTTATTCCCAAAGGGCTCCGTCTCTTGGAAGGAGAGAGGATATCGATTGACGATCTTCTGGGCCACTTCCCGTAGCTGTGCTCTAGTAGGTCTCTGCCCATGGTGTTGAGTCATGTGATCATCGACAAGCATCCGAATCATTTCTCCCCTTTTGCTCACCGGTATCCATTTGTTTGCAGCGAAGGAATCCTTGATTTTTGAGGGCATTTTGTGCCACGGCACAGAATACGTCTGACCGGATGGGGAGCCTCCCATATCAGGAGGTGATTTCTCAGGAGATGTTGTCTCGGGAGATGTTGTCTCAGGGGGCGTTGTCTCAGGGGCCGTTGTTGGCAGGACCAGTAGGCCCTGACAATTGGCGTTTTGGACAAGCAGAAGATCACCCCTACTTGCGCTATGGGTATGGTGATCATGGCTTTTAGTGGCACTTTTCAATTCCTCTTGATTAGACTGTGGTGCTGCTGTACAATCTGTTAACTCGACAGTAGGCTGGCACTCCAGATCTGAATAATTGGACCTTTTCTTTCTTGGTCCGCCACTAATCCCTGATGGCCTTTTTTTATCTTTACCTTTTTTTATCCTTATATTTTCTACTCGGTTCTCTAGCTGTTTGAAGAGAACCAAACAGCCGTTTGACCCAGACGTTTTCTTTCCAAAGGGCTCCGTTTCTTGGAAGGAGAGAGGATATCGATCGATGATCTTCTTGGCGACCTCTCGCAGCTGTGCTCTAGTAGGTCTCTGTCCGTTGTGTCTGCTGATGTGATCGTCCACAACCATCCGAATCATGTCTCCTCTTTTGTTCACTGGTATCCATTTGTTTGCAGCGAAGGAATCCATTATCGTCGAGGGCATTTTGTGCCACGGCACAGAATACGTTTGACCGGATGGGGAGCCTCCCGTATCAGGAGGTGATTTCTCAGGAGATGTTGTCTCAGGAGACGTTGTCTCAAGGGGCGTTGTCACAAGGGGCGTGGTCTCAGGGGGCGTGGTCTCAGGGGGCGTTGTTGGCAGGACCAGTAGGCCCTGACAGTTGGCATTTTGGGCAAGCAGAAGATCATCCCTACTTGCGCTATGGGTATGGTGATCATGGCTTTTAGTGGCACTTTTCAATTCCTCTTGATTAGACTGTGGTGCTGCTGTACAATCTGTTAACTCGACAGTAGGCTGGCACTCCAGATCTGAATAATTGGACCTTTTCTTTCTTGGTCCGCCACTAATCCCTGATGGCCTTTTTTTATCTTTACCTTTTTTTATCCTTATATTGTCTACTCGGTGCTCTAGCTGTTTGAAGAGAATCAAACAGCCGTTTGACCCAGACGTTTTCTTTCCAAAGGGCTCCGTTTCTTGGAAGGAGAGAGGATATCGATCGATGATCTTCTTGGCGACCTCTCGCAGCTGTGCTCTAGTAGGTCTCTGTCCGTTGTGTCTGCTGATGTGATCGTCCACAACCATCCGAATCATGTCTCCTCTTTTGTTCACTGGTATCCATTTGTTTGCAGCGAAGGAATCCATTATCGTCGAGGGCATTTTGTGCCACGGCACAGAATACGTTTGACCGGATGGGGAGCCTCCCGTATCAGGAGGTGATTTCTCAGGAGATGTTTTCTTAGGGGGCGTTGTCTCAAGGGGCGTTGTCACAAGGGGCGTTGTCTCAAGGGGCGTTGTCTCAAATGGTGTTGTTGGCAGGACCAGTAGGCCCTGACAGTTGGCGTTTTGGGCAAGCAGAAGATCATCCCTACTTGCGCTATGGGTATGGTGATCATGGCTTTTAGTGGCACTTTCCAATTCATCTTGATTAGACTGTGGTGCTGCTGTACAATCCGTTAACTCGGCAGTAGGCTGGCACTCCAGATCTGAATATTTGGACCTTTTCTTTATTGGACCGACACTAATCCCTGATGACCTGTTCTTATACGTTATATTTTCTACTCTATTCGCTAGCTGTTTGAAGAGAACCGAACAGCCGTTTGACCCGGACGTTTTGTTTCCAAAGGGCTCCGTTTCTTGGAAGGAGAGAGGATATCGATCGATGATCTTCTTGGCGACCTCTCGCAGCTGTGCTCTAGTAGGCCTCTGTCCATTGTGTCTGCTGATGTGATCGTCTACAAGCATCCGAATCATGTCTCCTCTTTTGTTCACCGGTATCCATTTGTTTGCAGCTAAGGAATCCATGATCGTCGAGGGCATTTTGTGCCACGGCACGGAATACATACAATGACAGGATGGGAAGCTTATTGTCTCACTTGATGCTGTCTCTAGTGGTGTTTCAGGTGATGTTGCCTCAGGTGATGTTGTCTCTAGTACTGTTGTTGTCTCTAGTGCTGTTGTTGGTGGTGTTGTCTCAGGTGGTGTTGTCTCAGGTGGTGTTGTCTCAGGTGGCGTTGTCTCAGGTGGCGTTGTCTCAGGTGGCGTTGTCTCAGGTGGCGGTGTCTCAGGTGGCGGTGTCTCGGGTGGCGGTGTCTCGGGTGGCGGTGTCTCGGGTGGCGTTGTCTCAGGTGGCGTTGTCTCAGGTGGCGTTGTCTCAGGTGGCGTTGTCTCAGGTGGCGTTGTCTCAGGTGGCGGTGTCTCGGGTGGCGGTGTCTCGGGTGGTGGTGTCTCGGGTGGTGGTGTCTCGGGTGGTGGTGTCTCGGGTGGCGGTGTCTCAGGTGGCATTGTCTCAGGTGGCGTTGTCTCAGGTGGCGTTGGCTCAGGTGGCATTGGCTCAAGTGGTGTTGTCTCAAGTAGTGGTGTCTCAGGTGACGGTGTCTCGACTGGCATTGTATCAGGCATACACATATAAAGGATGAATGGTGTCTCAGTTGGTGTGGTCTCAAGTGGTGTTTCCATCTGACCGGATGTGGAGCTTGCCGCCGGCTCAGGCATAGACTGAGACAGGCCGACACTTCTTGCGGCTCTGGGATGTCTGTATCTCCGGTGAAGGCAACATGGAGCCATGCTTTCCCGAGATGCCTTGGAAGCCAATGGAAGGGGGCACTCGGTAGGCCAGTCAGAGGCCAGTCGTCTCTCTCCTTCCCAGCGCTTGCACTTGCTTTGGCGATGTAAACGGAAGTCCCGGAAAAGATGTGCTACGATAGGCCAGCTGTCACTTGAGTGGCAGCGATGTTGCGTACCTTCAGCACTTCTGCAGGCCTTCCTTCTCCCAGTGCACACCTGCCGTTCCAACGAACCGCAGCGATCGACGAGGCACCTATATTGTTTCATGTCTATGGTCCCAGGCGGCGTTTTCTCTGGGGGCATTGTCGTCGGGCACAGAACAGGCAGGTCCCTCTGTGGCAGAGGTGCGGGTGTCAGGCCAGGGCTTGTGAAGGATGTTGTAGCTTGTGAACCTATACAGATAACACGTCTTCTTTGTCAATCTAACTCTGAAAGTGTACACACATGGAACCAAATGGTCCCTTACAGTTCGGTAACGCTGAGATTGTACACAAGGAAACAAATTGACCCTCGCACGTATAGTAACTCTTGAGAGTTTGGCCATTTCATTTCATTTGTACACTGTAAGGGATTAGGGGTTCTTTCGTTTAAGTTGGAGAAACGCTGGATTACATATTACGTGATTCCTATCATATTGTGATAACCTGACAGCCCAGTACAGAAGAAAATCAAAACAAAACAAAGACGTACCGTCTTGGAAAGCTCTGACGAGTCTTCTGCACTGAATGAGGGTCAGAGTGTCCTCAAGGTCCGAGGCATACACATCGATAAGGTCGTCCACAGATTGAACTCCCAATCCCTCTAATCTGGCCAGGAGTGCAGCCGTCTTATCACGATTGAGGGATGGCACGGCTTTCTTAACCAGCTGTCTCACGGGCTCCATGTTGGTACGTGTTTCAGAGGCATGTGCATCCTTCCACCTCTCTGGTAGAAAGAAAGTGGTTGATTTATCAGTTTTCCATATTTTGACAGGTTAACAAACCAGAACATTTCCATCAACATCATACACTTTATTTATTACTAATACATAATACAATGTTAGCAGGTGATGTCTTGCGTCGTTGTGTCTTGTATTTGATTGTATTCCATTTGTAATCTAGGCCAATACTATATCAACAAGATGATAAGAAACAAAATAAGCAGACATATTTTCACACTTGTTGGGCGAAGTGACCTGGGGCACTTATGCAGGCGCATCAACTCCGGGATTGCACGCGGTGCTTGCGCACCCACTGTCATAAATATGCCCCTATACGCACCCACTGTTTTTTTTTTCTTCATCTCCTGGCTTACATTTTTGAGGGAGATTTTTTTTCAGGGGATTTCCCCTGCTCACGTCTTCACCCCCCTGCCTCTCCACAGTAACACCTGAGGCTCCATTTTCGTCACTGCTAAACCCCTTATCCCTTAACTTCTTTGCCTTTTTAAACTATTAAAAAAGAATATTTTTCAATAGTTTAAATGGCCAGTCTACAAGCTCACAATGTGTCAATAGATTGGCACGTTGAACTATTCCAAAAAGTTTTTCAAAATAGTAAAAAAAAAATGACAAGGGGTTTAGGATAAGGGGTTTAGGAGAACGAAAATGGAGCCCCTAGTGCAGGGGTGGCCAACCTGCGGCTCGTGAGCCGCATGCGGCTCTTCAGGTGGTTACATGTGGCTCTTAAGGGGCTTCCACATGAAACCATCACCATTTTTTATACCAGGGGCCAGGGCCCACCATTTATTCAGAAGTTGAGCCATGGACCACCATTTGATGACATTTTAGCTCCACAGACCCCAAAGCTATTAAGATTTTGTTTACTTTTGTCAACAATTCCAGGCTGGATTTCAGAGAAAACAAAACAGTCCAACATACAGATCAAAATGACCATTAATCTTCTACATTCTCTAGTTGTGTAGACTTGGGATAATTCACATGACTATTTTAACTCTTGAGAGTGTAAAAATGAAACCAAATGGACCCGCCAGGGTCCATTTGGTTTCATTTTTACGCTCTCAAGAGTTACATCTGGCCACCTGTTAAAAACTTTTTTGGAGTGTAAACTCGGTTTCTAAATATATGTCTATATATTTTAATAGTGTGTCTTTGCATTTGCGCACCTGCACACAAATGCACGTGTCTTATGGCAGGAAGAGGGGAAATCTATTAGGGACCGTGACGGCCGTCGCGGCGGTTTTCTAACCGTTGTGACCGTTTGATGTGGCTCTTTGCAGTAACACAGTGAAAAACGTGGCTCTTAGTCTGTGACCGGTTGGCCACCCCTGGAGCCCCTAGTGTGTGAGAAGGTGTCGGGGGAGGACTGGCTGCGCCTAATCAAATGCTAATGGAAATGGATATGACTTTATCAATAGTGCAGGGGTGGGCAATTATTTTCCCAAGGGGTCAAATGAGATGCATAAAATATTGTGGAGGGCCAAGACTAAAGGCTGAACTAAAGTCTGCGTAATATTAACTCAATTTCAAGATAAAGGTAAGCGTGAGACCAATTATTATTTTTTATTTGTTCAGAATATGAGCCACAAAGGACCACCATGACATTTTAGCCCCACAGATCCCAAAATTAAAGACTTCTTTTGCTTTTTGTCCACAATACCAGGCTGAATTTCAAAAAAAAAAAAAAAAAAAAAAAACAGTCAAACACACAGATCAAAATTAGCATTAATCTTCTACATTCTCTACTAGGGTAGAATTGGGCTAATTCAGATGATGAATATTTTAACTCTTGATAGTGTAAAAATGAAACCAAATGGACCCGCAGGGGTCCATTTGGTTTCATTTTTACGCTCTCAAAGAGTTACGTCTGGTTAACCAACTTTCCATATTTAACCGGAACTCTCTCAAGGACCACTGGTGGTCCCCAGACCACTGGCTGAAAACCACAGTACCCTTTCACAGGCCGGACAGAGTCAGCTAAAGGGCCGCATTTGGCCCCCGGGCCGCATAATGCCCAGGTATGCAATAGTGTGTTATGATGCGACGGAATCGTGGCAATAACACTGCCCCACGTGCGCCATAACCCCGCCCCCACGTGCACCCACTGTCATTGTACCAACATGACATCGCTGCATATATCAAGAGATATTGCTTTCAACAAGCATGTTATTATCCAAACTCACCAGAGTGGTCATCGTTGTAGTAACCTCCCTCCACACCAAGACCAACCTGCTGCCATGGCTCCAAATCCTCTTCCTCACACTCCATAAAGAACTCAGTGGTCATGTTGCTGCGGGCATGGACACACACACACACACACACACACACACACACACACACACACACACACACACACACACACACACACGCGCGCGCGCGCACGCACACGCACACGCAGAGTCCATCATTTTCATTTCATCTGGGGACCACGTGGAACCCCCTCACGGACCACAGGTGGTCCCTGGACCAACTGTTGAAAACCCCTGTGTTAGAGGAAACACTCTGAGCTACTCTGAGCTAACTTTCCTTATAGTCTAAAGAAAGTAGTCTTTTCTAATCACTCAAGTCGTGTTTGTTTCAGGGCCGGATTTCAACCACTGGTTGAAAACCACTGATATTGCCGGTACCTTTCATTGGGTGGGCAGGATGAACATTAGCCCCCTCTAGAATCAGTCTAGATCCGGGCCCTGGTTTGTTTTGCTAGCCGTTCTAACCCTCGTCTAACAAACACGTTGTGTTTACTCCAGCGCCCTCACGCTGTTTTCATTTAGATCAATGCAAATAAATGCAATGTCCCAAGTTACAATTAAGTATATAAATGTACAATACTGGTGGTGAATACACCAGAGAATACACATAGCGTCAGTCAGAATAAAGTGGTTTACCGTGTTTGTATTTTTCCTCTCAATGAATGCCATTCCTTAGTTAGTTGCTCCTCTGCTCTCGACCGCGCGTGTGTGTGTGTGTGTGTGTGTGTGTGTGTGTGTGTGTGTGTGTGTGTGTGTGTGTGTGTGTGTGTGTGTGTGTGTGTGTGTGTGTGTGTGTGTGTGTGTGATAGAGAGAGAGAGAGAGAGAGAGAGAGAGAGAGAGAGAGAGAGAGAGAGAGAGAGCACCATTGTTGCCATATTTTGCGACAGAGGTGAGCGACCAGCTCAGTCCCAGGGTAAGCCACAGGACACATGAGCTATTTAAATGAAAATACTAGCCGATATTAGTAGTAGTAGTAGTAGTAGTAGTAGTAGTAGTAGTAGTAGTAGTAGTAGTAGTAGTAGTAGTAGTTACAAAAAGAATTGACATTGAAACAAACCCAGAGAATAGCTGGTCTAAAATACTATTAGTATACTATTAAAATACTATTAGCAGAAGCAAGAATAAAAAGCGGGAAAACACTGCCTGCAACAAACCAATTTACAAGCGCAACAGAGCCTTAGAAATAGACAGAATTACGCCAACTCAGTTCACTTCATGGGGCCAGTCCAATGGCGGCTTCTCTACATAGACTTTTATTGGATAGTGATAAATAGTGACAGCCAGGGCTTCTGACCTAGCCTCGACACCCAGGCTTTCATTTTCGTCCGCCTTGCGCGAAAACGGAAAGCCTGGACTAACGCGCGTTGGAAAGTGGCCTTGAGGGGGGAGTGAGCCTTCCGGGGTGGGCGTCGCTCTAAATGATGTGACGTAGAACAGCAGTGGACGGGCGTGGGAGGGGCCGGAGATGACGACACGTTAGTGAGATCAAATCAGAGCGCAGCACTTCCGCCGTGGGTATCCCACGACACCCCCGCCCCCCAAGGCCAAAATCATTGAGGGCTAGACCAGGCTACTTCTGACCTGACTATTTTCTGTCCCCTCAATGTCTGAAGCGCAACTTCAGGGGAAAAAAAATAGGCTAAAGTAGCTTAGCGTAAGTGAACATGGCAACACCGGGACATCGTCCGCATCTCTATGTTTATTGGTCGACAGAGGACACACGTGACCGCCCGGCGTCCGGACTTTAGTACTTGAACCTGGAAGGCGGGGACAAAAATAACCCATCTACAATTTTGCAATGCAACATTGTGAGTTTGTAGCCCCTATTTGAGAGGAAATTAATTGAATATATTCACACACACACACACACACACACACACACACACACACACACACACACACACACACACACACACACACACACACACACACACACACACACACTAATTGTACATCAATGACATTCTCTACAGACAGAGTCAAATTTGGCTGTTTAGCCTTTGTACAGATTA
Organism: Benthosema pterotum; assembly: GCA_039105355.1. NCBI lineage: Eukaryota > Metazoa > Chordata > Actinopteri > Myctophiformes > Myctophidae > Benthosema > Benthosema pterotum. Next base: position 53,871,255 of record CM076967.1, read on the forward strand.
TTTAAAAAATGCATATTTTACTTTTTTTATGCCATCTACACTATCCAAGAGAGGCTGCATTACATTTAAAATATTCCAAGGGATTTCCTTGGCGAGTCTACACGCATGTCACTACCACCTACAATGTCATTAGGTGAGGCCTGGCACTGTGCGAGCAAGTCATTCTGTGACTGTTCCCACACATGAAGTATGGCTTGCTCAACGTAGCTTAGTATGCTGGAAGAATGTGAGGTATTTGTGAATCGCCATTTTTATTTGTTTGAAGACCTGTTTAAAGATAATGGGCCCCATTTTGATTGTCTTGAGTATCAGGTCTCAGGTCTCAACAGCTTTGCCACACCTCCAAGTTTTGACTCTCCCCCCCTTTATGATCTAATTATGCAAAATATGGTGCTGGCTAAATCCCATGTGTAGCCTACCCATGTGCAGCGCAGATCTCCAACTTCCATCATCCAGTCTGTTCTCTACATTATATGTTTGTGAAACTGCACAGTGTTGCGAAATGGTGAAACCAAAGTTAAAATTGAGCAGTTGAGACCCTATTAATTAACGCTGGATATGAGGTCAGGACATCTGGACCTTTTCAGGTTAAAATATGGGCTCAGACTGTTATCCGTCTCAACTGATCAACTAAAATTAAGTTGTTAGAATACTGATCAACTAAAATTAAGTTGTTAGAATACCGTAGTAAATAGCAACACATCATGCCAGATTAATTGTTTTTTATTCAGGCAAAGTGAAAGTAATTACAACTTTACAGTCCAAGTACAATACAATACAACATTATGGGAGTGGCTACTTAACACAATTGAACCACCCAACATATCAATGTATAGACTTTGGCAATGCTTTCAACAATACAATAGACTATTGTAATTTGATAGTAAGTAAATGATTTTGTCCCTGTACATATCCCACCACCTCATGCATAGGAGTGTTTACTTTTGCTTTACATTACTGTTTCAGCATTTGGCTGGCTACCCCTATCTGTAAACGGCTAGTGGCAATTCTTCAGGTGTGTTTTTAAATTATTTGTGGTGACAAATCCTTTGCCACAAACTGTACAAGAAAATGGCCTTTCACCCGTATGGGTCATCATGTGTGATTTTAGATCTCGTCGTACCCTGCAGCCCTTGCCACAAACTGTACAAGTAAAGGGCCTTTTGCCTGTATGAGTCATCATATGTGATTTTAAATTACCTGTATGGAGAAATCCTTTGCCACACAGTGTACAAGTAAATGGCCGCTCACCTGTATGGCTCATCATGTGTGATTTTAGATGACACTGTGTCTTATAGCCCTTGCCACAAATTGTACAAGTAAATGGCCTTTCGTCTGTATGAGTCACCATGTGTGCTTTTAGAATACTCATGTGATAAAAGCCTTTGCCACAAACTCCACATCTTAGGCTCATCTCCAGACCTTGCTTACCACCCACAATTTTACCACAGTCTTTACTGCTGATGTACTTCTTTTCTGTGTCACAATTAATATGTTTTGTTGTCAGGTCATCAGTCAGGTTGTTGCTCATGTACAATCGTTGCCCTTCCACGTGTTGTGCTTTGTGTGATTTAATTGTGTTTAAATCTGATCTGTTGGTCTCCTCCCATCCATCACTGTCTTCAGTGTCAGATTCAGAACAGTTCAACGATAGACGGTGATCATCACTAGTTGGTTGTGGTGTTACGCATTCACCCTCTACACCAGCCTGTGGTTTCAAATGTCCGGGTGTGGTGATGGTTACAGTTTCTGTCTCTCTGTTTTCACCACCACATTCATGTTTCACTGCTAGTAGCTCCTCCTGTTCCTCTTTAATCTCTGTATGCTGTGGTTCCTCCTGGGCCAGTCTGAAGTTCATACACTGTTCAAGGTAAACCTCCTCTTTGCATGTAGGGAGGTGAACGGCATCTATACAGTGAAATGAAAAAAGAAAAAAAGATTAAATGGTTGAACATGAACATACAACATTCAATATCCACATCTGTCTTTGATTCCAGGCTTCCAGTATGAGTTCACTTTACCAGTGCTTTACCAGTGCTAATCCATTTTAAAGATAGAGTGCCATGATTTTTTCTACCTTAAAACATGATCATCAGGTATTAATGTTATATGAAAAGTAAGATTTTGTTTGTTAAACTGTTATTTTTATGATTCCACCCTACCAGTTCACTAAGTATGCCTGGTTTGCCTGGTGGGTGGTGATGGGTGGAGATCCACCTGAACTGAAGCCACACCCACAGCTTTAGTTGCATGATAAAGGGGGAGTTGTTAGGGGAGGGTCTGAGCACATGATGTCACTATAAGTTTTTTTCATTGGCATGTTTGCACCCAGGAAGAAACCCTAAATACAAAGGGAAGACATCATTGCATATAAAAAAAACACACCAAGGGGTCTATTTACATACTGTCACCTCTTAAACATGTACAAAATTGGAAAAATTACAAAAATCACAGCACCCCAGTGGCCAGTGGGTGGAACCAGTGGGTGGAACAAGAATGGGCCTAATAACATCTGCCTGGTATAAAAAGTGGGAAAAAAAAAGTTTGATTTGTTGAGCCTAGACTTTAAAGGAGGAACTAAATAAAGATAATTAGTTAGAAATAATCAAACTGAAGAACTACATTATGAATATTAAACAGTGGAATCTAACTGTACACTTAAGCCACATCTATTTCTGACTTGTGAATCATGTTTACCAACCTGATCTGTATAATTTGTTGTATGGTTTTAAAACCATGTCCAGTAGTCTGCGCTGGCGGTCAATTTCTTGGTTCAAAGTCCAAGCTTCGTCCTCATACGCTGCTACAATTTGTCCAACAGTTCCAAATATCTCCTCAGCTGCTGCAGTTAGTCTCTCATTGACTAAGGACCTCAATGTCTGTAGCAAAGCCATTTCTCTATATAGCTCTCTGAATTTCTGTGACAAATTCACCAACCCAGCCCTCAAGAACTTGCAAAGGCTAAAGTGAAGCCAAACAGAAACAGAGCCCTGCTAAATACTCACAAGAGAGTATGATGGCCCAATCAGAGGAGGGGGCGGGGCAACAAGGGACAATTCCTAGCACATTACTGAATGTGAAGTTGCTAACGTAGAGCAGGGGCGTAGCTAGCAGTTCTGGGCCCCCTGCAAAGCTTTTCCACATGGGCCCCCCCTCCCCTGGCGGAGTCAAAGGGGAATTTCACACATTTTCTACATTTTTTTTTCTGAGGGTGTACAAATGCAACCAAATGAACCCTAACGGGTTCATTTGGTTCCATTTGTACGCTCTCAGAAAAAAACATGTGTCTATAGAAATCCATTAACATGATGACATACATCTTGATGATGCCATCAATATGTGCTTCATCATGTTTTTTTGTTTTTTCTTCAGACCTCCATTTCCAGTAAACACAGAATGGGGGGGAAAACGTTTTTATCATGTCCACCGCCCATGCAGCATAATGACATATTAGAATGTTGAAAATGGGTGGAATTCCCCTTTAAAATGCTTCAATCTGGTGCACTTTGAGATCAAATATTTTCATAATATAATCAATACAAATAAAACCTTATTAATGCAAGCTTTTAATGGTCCCCCCCTGACTTTGGGCCCCCCTACAATTGTCCCCCTTTTCCCCACGTGTCTACGCCCGTGCGTCAATGCAGATTCATCCAAAGCTAATTTGGTTTACAAAAGAAAATGCAAACATGCAAAAGCCTACTCAATCGGTGAGCTATCTTGTCAAGGCTATTTAAATAGCCTTATGAGACATAAAAAATATGACAATAAAAACAGCATGATGTGTTCAGCCTCTATTTTTCCCAATATGTATATATAGGACAGACTAATCAACTCATTAAGATCATTTTCACATGGAATGGCCTTAACAATGATTTGTTGTTGCCATTTTATTGTCTTCATGTGTGAATTTACATCTAAGACATGTACCTGTTTTGTGCAGACATATGAACACTCTTATTCTTATGTTATATACAGGTATGCTTCACAGAGTAATTGTATTAGCAGCTTCCATCATTGACAATTCATTCATTGTAACATCAGATTAATTCAAGTACAATATACAGTACAACACACACACACACACACACACACACACACACACACACAGACACAGACACACACACACACACACACACACACACACACACACACACACACACACAGTGTTTTTACTTCAAAATACATAATAGTATACTGTATTGTGCTTTCTGTGAACATGTTTTCTCATGCCTATGAAACATTTGAATAGATTATTATTTATTATTAAAAGCGTCTTGTTTCCCCAATTGTTTTTCAATTGGAAAATCCTTCACACCTAACTGCACTCTATGCCTATTGACACTATAGCTTGCAGGTAATAAAAAGCCACCTGATTAGCATTTGAATATCTGATGTCTGACATCGGCCACTTCCCCATCCTCGAAACTCGTGGCCCAAACGTGTGAAAATGAATTACTATTTTAAAACCTTTAAAATACAACATACCAGATACAGTACACATACAGGAAAACACATGTGAAATGGTACCATATATTATTGTATAGTAAATAAAACCACATTATGTCAGGTTAATCTTTCTTTATTCTGGTGAAGTTAAAATAAATTCAAATTACAGTCTCTTGGTAAGCTACAACATCATGCCAGTGTGGCTATTCAACAAAAGAAACATTATCACATGAAATGTCCCAAACAATGGCTTTCTGTTAGCATTGTATTGTATTGTATTGTATTGTATTGTATTGTGTTTAAATATGTGATTTGGCATCTGAGATGTTGGACACAATCAATATATAGGCTTTGTCAATGCAATACACCATACTATTGTCATTAGGTATTAAGTGAATGATTTTGCCACTGTAAAAATGGTAATAACTGACACAATATTACCACATTATTACCATTTTGACAGCGCATACCAGTTCCCACTAATATCCAGCAACTTCAGATAGCCATTGAAGAGGAGTGGAGCAACATTCCACAGGCCACAATTGACAATCTGATAAACTCTATGCGAAGAAGATGTGTTGCACTGCATGAGGCAAATGGTGGTCACATCAGATACTGACTGGTTCGGAGGCCCATACACCCAATAAGGCAAAGGAAATTTGCACATTTCAGGGTGTCTTTTTATTGTGGAGTCTGAGCACACCTGTGCACTAATCATGATGTCACATCTGCATCTTAATGTGGCACACCTGTGAGGTGGGATGGATTATCTTAACAAAGCAGAAGTGCTCAATATCACACATTTAGGCAGATTTGTGAACAGTGTTTGAGAGAAATGGTTATATTGTATATCTGGTATCTGGAATGAATTTTAGGGCTTTAAGTCCATCCCCTGAGTGTTGCATTTTTGTTGAGTATATATATATGCCCTTATATTTTACCTTTTGTGTGACATTTACATTGCCAAAGCAAGAGTCACAAAACTATACAATAAAAACTGTTGAAAATGGGTTCAAATATATACAGTTGGAGGGGGGTACAAATTTTATGCTACGTTGCATTGTTTTATAAAAGGTTATAGCACATTATATCAACATTGTTATTGGTACTTCAAGACAGATCATGCAGAATAAGAAGAACACAAACAGATTCACTATCTGTTTAGCTCTGTTTACATGGAAAAGTCTGGATAGTACAGATCATAGTCCTTAGGGTGGTTGAATTCCATTGGCCAATCTTGCTGCTGTGTTTGCACATTGTTGTATTTCTCCCAAATACAGTCTTGTGATATTTTGGCTGGATAATGGCAGATACATCATTCGAAAGTGTTGCAAATACACTCATCAATTACAGCATTTTATCATTGCCAATAAAATATAAACCTATATAATGTATTTCTTATGGCCAATTCTACAACCGTTGACACAGTGAATGCTTAAGAAATAAACGTCTGACTTATTTGATTTTAGACTGAATATAAGGGGTTTAGCCGTGCGTGATACAAGTAAATGCCCTAGTGATGTCTCATCATGTGTCTTTTTAGATTACTTCTTCTGTTGCAGCCCATGCCACAAACTGTACAAGTAAATGGCCTTTCCCCTGTATGTGTCATCATGTGTGTTTTTAGATGCCATCTTTGAGTAAAGCCTTTGCCACAAACTGCACAAGTAAAGGGCCTTTCTCCTATATGTGTCAACAAGTGTGATTTTAGATGCCATGCTTTAATAAAGCCTTTGCCACAAACTGCACAAATAAAGGGCCTTTCCCCTGTATGAGTCAACATGTGTGCTTTATGATTACCTGCCGAAACACAGCCTCTGCCACAAACTGCACAAATAAATGGCCTTTCACCAGTATGCGTCATCATGTGACTTTTAAGATAGCTCCTACTACTAAACATCTTTCGACAGTCCTTGCAACTAATGTCTTTCTTTATATGGGACTTGATTTGTTTTGTTGGTGGAAGGTCCTTTTCCTGGTTCTTCTTCAAAGATATTTTTTGCCTCTCTTTATGATGCACTGTGTGTGATATCAGTGTGTTTGAACCTGACTGGTATTCTTTGGTCTCCTCCAACTCATCACAGACTTCAGTGTCAGAATCAGAACAATGTGAAGAGAGATGCAGGTCATCAGTGGTTAGTTGTGGTGTTCCATTGTCCTGCACATCAGCCTGGGTGTGTGAATGTTCAAGTGAGTTGATGGTTACAGCCTCTGCGTCTCTGCTGTCACCATCACTTTCATGTTTTACTGCTAATAATTGTACCCCTCCCTTTGCTCTTAGAAGTAGCTCCTCTTGTTCCTCTTTAACCTGCTGAAGCTGTGGTTCCTCCTGGAGCAGACTGGAGTTCACATGCTGTTCAGGTCTAAGAAGTATCTCCTCTTGTTCTGGTTTAATCTGTGGCTGCGGTGGTTCATCCTTTACCAGACCATCTAGATAAAAGGCAAAATGACGGGGGATGCATTCATCAATATGAAGTCCAAAAACATACAGTATATATTTGTTTTAATGAAGGCTTCCAGTATGAGTTCACATATCAACACCAACCCAGTTTGAACTAGAGTTGTGCCCCTACGGGGCACAGGTCTCCACCCTCCGGGTTCAAGAATTGATGTTGTTATTCTAATATATATTTATGAATTTTTAATGTCCATTTCATTTTAGTTGGAAATAAAAAATCATTCAAATTCTATGGAATAGTTCAAGAAAAAAATATCTTGGGTCATACATATGTTTTTAAGATTAAGTTTTTTTGGGATTAAAAAAAAGGTTAAGAATTGATGATATTATTCTTTAAAAAAAAGTGCAGAATTCAAAATAGTTTCTAAAAAAATAAAAAATAAAACTAATGAATATAGTTTTCGATGATGTTATTATCTGAAGAAAATAAAATAATTAAAATTTAGTGGTAAAAAAATAATGGTCATAGATAGAGATTTTTTTGTTCATTATCAAGCGTCCTTTATTCTGATGAGTCTAACAGTAGTCACAAGGTTGAAGAAGAAATATCTGTTATGCAAAAATGGCATTATGCGATCTTAAAACTTAAAAGGATTGGGTGAAAAAAATGTATGCAAAATTTGATTCTTCATTGAGCGAATATTGCAGATCAGGTTTTTGTTGTATCCCCGCTGTCCACTAGTTGAATTTCCATTATTGAGGTCTTGTTGCAAGTTTCGTTGTTGTATGTCTCTGGCTTGGTTCTGCTTTTAAAAACATGAGTGGTGAATAATGCTTTGTCGAAGACTTCCATGAATGCGGTCTCATTTGTGTCTCTCAGTTTACTCAGTGAATCTGTGTCATGACCCAGGAGGACCTCAGCGATGTTATGGAAGCATGTTACCCAATGATAGTCGTTGTAGTCAGCTATCTGGACATGTACAGGACACAGTCTATGGAAGATATGACATCATTTTGACGTATTTGGATGCATCAGTCTAGGCTTCCGCAAGCACAGGACATGAAATAGAGTTGTGCCCCTACGGGGTATAGGTCCCCACCGTCCGGCTCAGCTATGAGATCTATGACGTCATCATTACATCACAAACGGGACGGAATGAGGGGGTACACCGGGACGGAATGACGGGGTACAGACACGGGCGGAATGACGGGGTGCGTTCCAGAGTCCCCACCTTACGGTGGAGACAAATATGAACACTCAAACAACACTCTCCTTAAACTGAATGATGTTAGTTTGGTGGAATAAAGGAGACAATTATCAGTTGTTTACTTGCAACAAACTTGCAATATGAGCAACAGGGAGTTCCAACCGCGCCTCAAGCCTATAGCAGGCTAGTCTGGTGCATCTCAGAAGCAGGACTTGTAGCAGTAGAGAAGGGAGGCACTGGAGCAGCACAGACAGTTCAAGCCTTTTAATTTAAATACATTGTACCTGCACCCTGTATTTAAAGGTAGGGAAAGTGATTTCACTTTTGTCAGATATCACCCAAAAATATTAAAGGTAGGGGAAGTGATTTCACTTTTGTCAGATATCACCCAAAAAATATTTTTTTTTTCTGTTAAAATGCTCTATTATAAGGTGTGGAAACCACATATGGAGTTTCCCCCTCCCCCACGTTAGCAGAGGAGCTAATAAAAGTTCCCCAGGTCACCACAATTCTCCTCCAATCAGGAGAGAGCAGCAGGTTCACATAGTGTAGATACTTTGGGGGGGCCCTAGTGCACCAGGCTGGTACTACACCATGAATTTCAAATCACTTCCCCTACCTTTAAATATTGCTCTATTATAAGGTGTGGAAACCATATATGGAGTTTCCCCCTCCCCCATGTTAGCAGAGGAGCTAATAAAAGTTCCCCAGGTAGTGGCGAATTCTCCTCCAATCAGGATCGAGCAGCAGGCTCACATAGTGTAGCTACTGTTTGGCGCCCCTAGTGCACCAGGCTGGAACTCAGGATGAATTTCAAATCACTTACCCTACCTTTAAATTAAAAGGCTTGAACTGTCTGTGCTGCACCAGTGCCTCCCTTCTAAACTTGCAATATGAATTAAAGCGATTTTCCCAACCTGCTAATGAAGGCACATCTCTACCTGGTCTTAGGAGTAGCTCCTCTTGTTCCTCTTTAACCTGCTGAAGCTGTGGTTCCTCCTGGAACAGACTGGAGTTCATATGCTGTTCAGGTCTAAGAAGTATCTCCTCTTGTTCTGGTTTAATCTGTGGCTGCTGTGGTTCATCCTTTACCAGACCATCTAGACAAAATGAGAGGGGGGGTACATTTAATGAGGGGGGGGGGGGCAGGGGCGGATCTAGGCATGGGCATGGGGGGGCAATGCCCCCTAAATACCCAGTCTGCCCCCCCAAACATGATGCCATGCAAAACAACCCAAGATATTTCAAATTAATATTTTAAATGATCTGAAACACTACTACTGCTACTGACTACAATTTTGGCACCACTAAACCAACAGCATTTCATCATTGAAAACAGAAAACTCTCATGAAACTGCGTGTTGCAACTTCAACAACAATTGATGTTATTATTGATGCTTTACTTGACCCGTAACTGAAAATGGTATGGGTGCGGCTTCATCGCCCGTGGCGCGAAGCGACACGGGCGATGAAGCTGCCCCCATACCATTTTCTCTTGCCCCTCCAACATATTCTCTTGCCCCCCCAAACGGGACATGCTAAATCCGCCCCTGGGGGGGGGGGGGGGGGGGGGGGTACATTTATCAGTACAAAGTCCAAAATTATATTGCTAAAGATTCACATATCAACACCAAACAAGCCTAGTCTCCTCAAATAGAATGATGGATTAAGTATACTAGTTATTACTGTACATTGTCTCATCTGAATTTAAAAACATTATTGAGGTCATATGAATTAAAGCAATTTTACCAACCTGATCTGTGTAATTTAATATACGGTTTTAAAACCATATCCAGTAGTCTGCTTTGGCGGTCAATTTCTTGCTTCAAACGGCAAGCCTCGTCCTCATACGCTGCTACGATTTCTCCAAAACTCCCACATATCTCTTCAGCAGCTGCAGATAGTCGCTCAGAAACCAAGGACCTCAGTGTCTGTAGTAAAGCCATTTCTCAAATGTAGCTCTCAGGATTTCCGTTGCAAATATACCGACCAAGAGATGCAAGTTCTGCTCCCAACAAGTTGCAGATGTAACAGGTCCCAAGCTGGGCCGGGTTCATGTACCAGGTTCTGTACCAGGTCCCAAGCTGGGCCGGGTTCACCGATACAGATTGAAGAATGAATGGTGGGTTCAGTGTCTCACAGGTAGCAGGATCTGGAAAACAGAGTGAATGATCACAACACTGAACCGGTTGCTTTCATTTCCAAAACTCCTCTTTGCACAATAATTCAGTAAAATAATCAATCAATAAATCACCCAATAAAATATTCCCAAAATCTGAACAACAGTGCCTTTCTTTCAAGTGCCTTTCTTTCAAGTTTCAGGTGCAAGTTGGGTATGAATGTGTGTGTGTGTGTGTGTGTGTGTGTGTGTGTGTGTGTGTGTGTGTGTGTGTGTGTGTGTGTGTGTGTGTGTGTGTGTGTGTGTGTGTGTGTGTGTGTGTGTGTGTGTGTGTGTGTGTGTGTGTCCGTAATGTGTCAAGTAGGTGAATATGTCTGTACCGTTCCATAAAGCAGATTTCCAACTTCCAACATAACCATAGAACTCTTAGAATCCCAAAGTATCTAAATCCAAGTGCAATTCTCAGTAACATTTAAGGTGCACTTAGTAATACTCGGTAATTGTCTTTTCAAAACATATTGAAATCATTACAAATGGGAATAATAATGAAAAATAAAATAATGTTTGAATCAACAATAAACACACTAAAGGCTCACTTGTCTTAAACCACATAGCTCACGGTAAACCATTAATCACAAATATTTGAACATGTGAAGTATAGAGGGGAACAACAACGGGTCATAGAATCCCCCGCTCTCTGATCACCGCCCCACCGTTCTGCTGCTCGGCAAGCTGAACCATAGTTGAATGTTGTAGATGACAATTCACAAGTTTAATGAATTAGAAAGTTTAAAGTTTGCCTGGAAAACTAACGAAAAGATGAGGCTTATGGCTCAACAACACTAATCATAAGAAAAGCTGTAAAGTGATATTTCCACTCCCTTCCATGATGAACAGCAGGGATCACTGATCTGTCTGTTGGCTATGAGGAATAGACATTGTATACACACAGAATGGAACGGTGATTTTGACAGCTATACAAATGATGCATCATATAGCCTGCTGTTTTGAAGGAACAAGCTTCAATTGCTTCCATGGTGAAACTTCTGCAGATTTGTTTCATGGCTCATGTTTAATGAATTTACATATGCTGCTGTATGGGTCTTTTTTAATGGAGAGCTGCACTGTTGCTGCTGACAAAGGCTAGGCCTACTAAAGCCATGCTTCACATGCATGACAGTCATGTTTCAGGGCTATGAACACTTCTTGGTATATTCAAGGACCCTTATTAACAATAACAATATAATAGGCCTACCTTGTTTACATTTGTTTTTTTTAATTACGGTATTATTATTGGTAGTCACGTTAACTTCAGTGATAACCAGCCAGACACCGATTTACACTCAACTTAACTCAACTTAATGTACAACTTTCTAAACATAATATTATGTTGTTTGATTTGTCCTTGTTTTCCTTTTTATCCTCTTGCACTTTGACTGGATTTTGTCAGGTATACAAATAATTTCTACCCATTGAAACTGGGTGGAATTCGAAAATGTGGGGGGGGGGTAAATGTAAATGTAAGCTACACTACTTATACTCTTGGGGAAAAAAATGTAGTGAACTATATTACTTGTTACTCTTGAAAAAAATGTAGTAAGCTACTGTAGCACCCAGCCATGAGCCAGCGACAACAGCCCCGCCAATCGGGCTCAGCCCTATTGGCGCGACTGGTTGTGTGTTGGACTGGCGAGTGGGAGTCCCGGGTTCGATCCCCGCTTCTGCGTAATACTACACTACGCTACAAGCTATCTCCAGAAAATTGTACTTTGTACTTGTAACTTGTTAGTTACTGCACAAGGGTTGCCAACTCTGAGATCTTGGAATAAGGAACACTTCTACAACCACACGGCGAAGCAGCGCGGTTATTAGGTTAGGAAAGTCTGCGGTTTTCTGGTGGAGCTGTTGCCCCTGTGACCCAACTATGGATAAGTGGTTGAAGGTGGAGGGATGATTTCAAATACCATATTAACCTCTGGGGTCAGTTAAGGCCTGTTTACTGTGGTCAGTAAGAAAGGGGTAGGCCGGTAGGCTTATTGGGCTGTATAAATGTTAATCAATTATGAACAAATAGTCCATTGTCTTTATAACATTAAGAATCCCGATTTTAAAGATTTATTTTTTTTTTTAATGGGCAAAATTTGTATTGTATACGCACACATTTATTAGACTTTACTAATAAATCATCAACCATATTAGCCTACAGAAATAGCCTGGCTATCAGCAGCTTTAGGCAGGAAAAAATAAATAGTAGGCCTACTTAACATCTTGTAAAAAGATAAGCATACCAAATCGATCTCTGGGTGCAGTTTCATTCATGAGAACTGAGTCTGTGACAGTTGTTGTGGGGGGTTTGCATAACTCTCTTAACTATATGGCTCTGGGAGTTTGCGGAACTCTCTCACTCTATGGCTCTGGGCACGGCAGGATTTGGCACACAGCAGCAGCGAAGCGATACCAGCGCACCACACACACACACACACACACACACGCGCGCGCGCGCACGCACACACACACACACACACACGTGGATCTGCAGCCACGGGGAGGTTTTGGTTTGGTTTCTGCTCATGAGAGGTCCTGTGTGCACTCACCACAGAGCAATTGTTCTCTCCTAAATATATCTCCTGCTTTATTTTGTTCACTACTGTTAAATTCAGTGTTGATGTTTGTGCGACGGATCGCACAGGAGGCATTTAGGGAAATACGGAACAAACCGCGTTCCGTTTCGATTCGCATCATTTAGTGTTCAATTAAGGAACGATTCCGTATTATACGGAACGGCTGTGAACCCTATAAAGCACAACACTGCTTATACATCTACAGGCTGCCTGTAAGAAAAGCAACACTAACCTGGAAATCAGAGATGAAGAACACTGAATCAGGTTTCATTCCCAAAACTCCTCTGAGGGGAACGGAAGCCGTTATGTCTATGAACGGAAGTAAAGAGGCTTTTTATAAAGAGGCGACACTATGCAATGATTGGACTCACCACCACCAGATGGCGCAGCGATGCCATCACACCAAGATGGTGGCAACTGCCGCTCGGTAGTCTTTTAAGCCAGGGGTTTTCAACCTTTTTCATCCCATTCCCAGGGACCACCGTTTATTCAGGATTTGAGCCACGGACCACCAATTGAGGACATTTTTAGCCCCACAGACCCCAAAACTAAAGATTTATTTTGCTTTTTGTCCACAATTCCAGGCTGGATTTGGGAGAAAAATAAAACAGTCCAACATACAGATGAAAATGACCATTAATCTTCTACATTCTCTAGTTGTGTAGACTTGGGATAATTCACATGATGAATATTTTAACTCATGAGAGTGTAAACATGAAACCAAATGGACCCGCAAGGTTTCATTTTCACATTCTCAGGAGTTACATCTGGTTAACCAACTTAGCTGGGGACCACCTGGAACTCTCTCAGGGACCACTGGTGGTCCCCGGACCACCTGTTGAAAACCCCTGTTTTAAGCCAAGAGGCCAATGGCAAGAGGGTCATAGTTCCGTTGCTTCGTGACTCTAGAAGAAGGGGGCGGGTACAATATTAGGAGACCGGAAGTATGTTGGAGTCTATTCATTCCAATGGTAGAATGAACGTGAACACAACTTATGATCCATTCCTTAACTCCATGGATACAGAACTAAATATTGGACCCCCATTAGTACTGTATATCTAATGGAATGTAGGCTAGTTGTTGTTCAAGTATGTGATGCTATGAACAATACTGCAACACAATCAACAATATTAATAGATTTTATAAGAAAGTTAATTGGGAGACTTGTGCCATACAGAAATAGTGTTCCTTTATAGAATACTATACTAGCTTCCCTTCTTGTGAATGAATGTGCAGTACTCAGGTGTGAGATGACTTTGAATAGACTATCATTTCACAATGAATGGCCATTCATATTAATCATCATGACAGCTAAACATGCAAATGTGCATTTTAACCATGTGAAAGAATGTGTCTTCAATCTCCATTCAAAAGGCCTTGAAATGAAACACAATTGGTAGAAATTCCACACATGACTGCTGCCCATTCCTTCACATTTCCACAACAATAAAAGATGGTGTTCGGTGGAGTAACAACAGTAGACTCTTTAATTCTTTCATAATGAGCATCGAATTTCTCATGTGTCGCTAAAGTATACTGAACCCTGACATGTATGTTTCTTTTCTAAGTGTAGTATTCTCACACATTTTGTTTTAATCCTGTACCCATTTAACCTGGTTAAGACAAACACCCCATAATAACCTGAAAATTACTTAAAATTATTAACCAGTGTTGTGATATTCTGGCTGGATAATAGCAGGTATATCTCTTGAAAGTGTTGTAAATACACAAGCTGCCAATCACAATCACACATACATTACATTGAATGTAATATTTTTTATTTGTAAAAGCAGATATCTCATAAGCATATTGTTCTTATTTTGGCAAAGTTATACATAATTGTACAACTTATCACTTACAGCCAAAGTACCATGTGAAAAAGGATCAATTTTACTATAGTTAAATCGGTCAATGCTTAATGAACAGTTGACTCCTCTTATTTGATTTTAGATTATTCATTTTACCAGCTATAAGGATATTAGCGGTGTGTGATACAATTAAGTAAATGGCCTACGAGACAATACCCCCCCCCCCCCTCATCCAATGCATAGGAATGTTTACTTTTGCTTTATATTACTGGTCCAGCATTTGGCTGGCTACCCCTATCTGTTAAAGGCTAGTAGCAATTCTTCAGGTGTGTTTTTAAATGATTTCTGTAGACAAATCCTTTGCCACAAACTGTACAAGATAATGGCCTTTCACCTGTATGGGTCATCATGTGTAATTTTAGATCTTGTTGTACCCTACAGCCCTTGCCACAAACTGTACAAGTAAATGGCTTTTCACCTGTATGAGTCATCTTGTGTCTTTTTAGATTACCAGCAGAAACACAGCCTTTTCCACAAACTTCACACGTAAATGGCATTTCACCAGTATGAGTCATCATGTGTCTTTTCAGGTTACCTCTTAAACTACAGCCCTTGCCACAAACTGTACAAGTAAAGGGCAATTCCCCTGTATGAGTCAACATGTGCGATTTAAGAAGGCATGCTTTAATAAATCCTTTGCCACAAACAGCACAAGTAAAGGGCCTTCCCCCTGTATGAGTCACCATGCGTGCCCGAGCTTTGGGCTGTAGTTTTTACGTCACAAAAAGTTTGTATTTAAATTTAAGACCCACTAGTTAAAACACAGTAAAAACATGGTAAAGTGCACTGTTTAAAGTGCGAGGTGCTACTGTGCAAACTAATGGAGTAAAATGTAGGCCGACTACGCCACTTTAAGTTTTAAGAGGTTAAAGAACTCTGTTTAGGTGTAACCATTTGACCAACCCTTAAAATACTGCAAAAGGACACTCAGGTTCGTTTTACCAGGTTAAGAGCAATATAAAATGTGAATAACAAGGACGGGAGGACGAGGGTTTTCAAAAGAAAGAACAATCAAAATTTCTTAATCTAAGGGTACAGGGGGGGCACTCTAAAAGGCCAGTTAAAAACACAATCTTTATTAGTACTAAAAATAAAAAAGCCTAACTAAAATGTCCCTAAAACCCTGTAAAACTAAACCTAAAACACCCTCAACTTAACCAACAAAAATAAAAGCATGTCAAAAGCCGTCCTGTGCAAATCTGCAATAACTGTGCAAAGGAGCAAGGCGGTGCTGGGTAGGGTTAATGCCGTGGGGTTTCATCCATAGTCTTCTGGGATCTGTAACACACAAAAGCCTAGGCACAGTTCATCCGTTTCACAATAATTTACGCTGTGGGTTCCTGGGGGTACACGCCGGTCTACGGTGGGCAATACTACATCGAAGGGTACTTACAGGCAACCCAGGTCTGAAACCTGGGCCCTTCTGTCGTCAGCACTGTAGTATTGCCACCGGTATGGTCTCCCTCTCCGTCTCTCCTTCTCTTCCCACGTTCTCGTTCCTTCGCTTCCCCACAGGCCAGGCCGAGTCGGTGCCCCTTCTCTGGAGGGTGGTAGTGTCTCTGCCAGGGTGTCGAAGGCCTTGCTCTCCCAGCGCTTATGGCCCATCCAGTGTCGACCGCTCCTGGTTACCATCCTCCTTTGCCGGGGTCCCCGACCATGGTGGCCCAGCCTGTGGGAGCTGAGCAGCAGGGATTACTCCCCTGCCTCTCTCACTCTCTGCCCACTCCTGCTCTGTCTTCTCTCCTGCAGCTGCAAATATATTGAGTCCCTGATTGCTGGCTCCGCCCATCTCCCAGGTGCAGGTCCTCTCTCATTAGTTGAGGTTGCCAGTTCCAGGTGGTTGCCAGTCAGTAGAAAAGTAAATTAGGTTAAACAAAATCCAAAAGCACAGCAAACAATATAAGCACACACAAATAAGCAAACAATAAAGCAAAATCACTGACTAATAATCTTACTCAAAGCATGCAAAATATACAAAACACAGCAAACTGAAAACACATTACTCAATTTTCCACCGGCTCACATCTGAGTCATCATGTGTGATTTTAGATTAGGTGCAGACGCACATCCCCTGCCACAAACTGCACAAATAAATGGCATTTCACCAGTATGTGTCATCATGTGAATTTTAAGATAGCTCCTACGGCTAAACGTTTTGCCACAGTCTTTGCAACTAATGTCTTTCTTTTCTGTATGGGACTTCATTTTGTCCTTTGCCTGGTTCTTCTTCAAAGACATTTTTTGATTTTTCTTATGATTCACGTTGTGTGGTATCCGTGTGTTTGAACCTGACTGGTATTCTTTGGTCTCCTCCAACTCATCACAGACTTCAGTGTCAGATTCAGAACAATGTGAAGAGAGATGCAGGTCATCAGTGGTTGGTTGTGGTGTTCCATTGTCCTGTACATCAGCCTGGGTGTGTGAATGTTCAAGCGAGTTGTGGTTCCTCCTGGAGCAGACTGGAGTTCATATGCTGTTCAGGTCCGAGATGTATCTGCTCTTGTTCTGGTTTAATCTGTGGCGACTGTGGTTCATCCTTGACCAGGTCATCTAGTCAAAAAAAAAATGATGGAAGCATATTACATACATAGATTTACATATTTATCCATGCAATGTTCAAAAATATATAGGCATTTCCTTTAGTATTAAGTATTCTAGTATACATTCAACACTCAAACAACAGTCTCCTGAAACTGAATTGTGGAATGGATCAAGTATAATAGTTAATATTGCAGAGTATATCACCTAAATCCGACAAAACCATTATTTAGGAGATCAACACAGGTTGTTACCAAGCACAAGCAATACTGTCATTATGATCTATCCTATTCCTAGACCAACTGGTCTGAAATGCTGTCAAAAGGCATGCACAACATGCATTATGAAAGGCTACTGAGACTGCTTGTCTGGTAATGAATTGCTGGTATAGAACTAATCCACCTCCATGAATATGCAACATCAATATTGAATAAACTTGAATTGTACCAACCTGATCTGTGTAATTTAATGTATGGTTGTAAAACCATATCCAGTAGTCTAGTTTTGCTGTCAATTTCTTGCTTCAAGGTACAAGCTTCATCTTCATATGCTGCTACAATTTGTCCAACGGTGCTAAATATCTCTTCTGCAGCTGCAGATAGTCGCTCAGTGACCAAGGACTTCAGTGATTGTAGTAAAGCCATTTCTCAAATGTAACTCTCAGAATTTCTCTGACAAATACACCACCCAAGAGTTCTGCTCCCAACAGAGACTAAAGTGAAACCAAACAGAAGCAGAGCCCTAAATACAAGATCACAGAAGGGGGTGGGGCTCCCCTTTAACAACCGACAAGTCCTGGCACATCTGAGTACAATTAAACTCCAACAGTCAATTACATTTTGCCATGATCACCCACAAGTATTGGTAACATTTATAAGAAACTGGTATGATCTATAGCTGTCAGGGTAACAGGAAAGTCAGATCCAGCTCAGACCTAGAGTATAGACAGAGTTATTGCCAGTATGCCCATACCTTTAAACTTTCCTACTACTTTTTTTTACTGCCATGATGTATTTTTATTTTTTTAAATACAACAATATCTTATTGATGCAAACTAGGATAAAATAATCATAATATATTAAAAATATATATTTTGGGGACACCTTAATATAATGAATGTACATGTTCTAGCCCTATATTTTTGGCGGCATTATACTTACTTTCTTTAGAATTAAAGGCTAAATGTCAAGGGTTAAAAAACACCAAGTGCACTTTGAAGGTCCAGAGATGTTTTTAATTGTGTTAATTGCGGCCTCTGTGTGTGTGTGGGGGGGGGGGGGGGGGGGGGGGGGGGGCTGGGGGGTATCTCTATGCAAATATCATGACCAATTGCAATGAAAATGCTAATATACAATACATTCAAAAGGCAAAAGGCCTTGAGCTAAAATACAATTGGTAGGAATTCCACACCTGGTACACCTGGAGTGCTGGTGCATTCCTTCATAACAATAGAAGCTGGTGTTCTATGGAGGAATAATAACTTGCTACACTTGGGGAGACAAGTGGTCTTACCTGTTAAACTACACATTAACAGATCAACTTCAAGCCTGGCCCTGTGCACCCATGGGGGATTGGTTTGAGGTGAACTTTGCCCAATTAATCGGCCTAGGCAAACGAGTGATTGTGTACAACACGCTGTGACCTCTCCTTCTGTAACATTCTCCTTGACACTATGTGACGCCGCCTGTTGGAAACCGATGCCCGTTGTGTGTCTTCATATTACAGGCTGTCGTCTCTCACCAAGGCAGTACAGTGAGGATCAGCAGCAGCACCTGTGAGTCGAAGTTTAAAGTGAAGTGGTAAGTGTTGATGTGTTGTTCCATTTTATTTTGTTTTGTTTTGTTTTGTTTTGTTTTGTTTTGTTTTGTTTTGTTTTGTTTTGTTTTGTTTTGTTTTGTTTTGTTTTGTTTTGTTTTGTTTTGTTTTGTTTTGTTTTGTTTTGTTTTGTTTTGTTTTGTTTTGTTTTGTTTTGTTTTGTTTGCTAATGTTTCCTACTAGTGCGGTGACCATATAAGGAGGACCAGAGTCTCCAATCACCCAACTCACTGAATGCTCCTTTAATTGAACAATGAATGACTATGAAATTATTATGAGATGATTATATATGACCTTGAATACAGAATGCATTATGAATAGTTGTAGAAAAGGCCATCAATACTTTTTAAATGTTGAACTGTTTTACATGTCATTTGTGTCCCTAGACCTTTATCCCATCTCACAGCATCTGTTTATCAGACTCATTGTTTATCCAGTTCATCCATTATTTATTAACATCTCCAGTATCAGCTGTAGGCTACTCTTCCATTCTGGGCTCCATGAACAATAAGTCAAAAACAATAAGCCACAATAGAGGGTATGCAAGGGTGCGTGTGACATCAACATTATTAGCGAGAAGTTGTGGGTACAGGTACACCTGAGTGGCAAAAAATTCTACATTCTGGCCTTCACAGGGCCATACATCTACACATAACAGAAAAGTATTGGTCACTGATTGCATTAAACAATGTTAATTTCACTTTGA
Organism: Benthosema pterotum; assembly: GCA_039105355.1. Taxonomy (NCBI): domain Eukaryota; kingdom Metazoa; phylum Chordata; class Actinopteri; order Myctophiformes; family Myctophidae; genus Benthosema; species Benthosema pterotum. The sequence goes on from CM076967.1 coordinate 53,890,978, forward strand.
CTCACAGATGTTTCATACCTTCTACCTAGATTGACAGAAGAGCTTTCTTCACGACATTACAGAATAATTGATAACTTAATGTGTAGCATTTGACTTACTGTACATCCTACTAATCCGTAAATGTTGTGCAACAAGTAGTGGATCTAGCTGAAGTACAAGCTTGCTTTTTGCTGCACTGTGAGCTTGTAGATTGTCTATATTCATTAAAAATGTCTGAAATGTGTGAAAGTGGTTCAGAAATAATTGTTCAATCTCCCTTTTCTTCCAGGGATCACCATGGAGGCCACAGACGTCATCCGGCAGAACAGGACGAGACTTCAACACGTTCTGACGCCGCACATTCTCTTCGTCCTCCGGTGCATGCGCGAGGAAAAACTCCTGGCAAAATCCGAGTACGCAAACCTGAAAAGCACGTCTCCGCCGTCCAAGGCGGCCGCCGACCTCGTGGGCAAGATGGTTTCCGAGGGCGAAACAGCGTGCCGGCCGTTCCTGCGGCTGCTGCGGGACGCCAGGCTAACCGACGTGTGTCCCGGCCTGAAGGCGATGCCCTGGTGCAAGAAGCCTCCGTCGGAGGAGGTCGACGCGTCGGACTGCGGACACACGGAGGAGCGTCGCCTGTTCTGTGAGGATGAACGGAGACTCGTGTGCCGCGCCTGCGACCCCTCCCACCACCCCGGCCACACGCTGATTCCGGTGGAACGGGCCGTCGAGAACGCCAAGGACCAGCTGGAGTCGGACCTCAGGACCCTGAAGGACAAGATGGACAAATACGAGCGCTTCAGGAGCAGGTACGCCGAGGAGGTGGTCCGACACAACGAGGAGCAGGTTCGGGCCGCGGAGAGGCGGATCAGGGCCGAGTTCGAGAGGCTCCGCCGGTTCCTGGCAGAGGAAGAGGAGGCCAGGCTGGAGGCCCTGAGGGACGAGGGGAGGCGGAAGGCGGAGATCGTCCGGGTCGCCGAGGAGCAGATCTCCTCGCTCGCCTCCTCCATCTGCGCCGTGGAACGGGAGCTGCTGGAGGAGGACGGCGGTGGCGCGTCGTTTCTCTGCGGTTACGAAAACACCCGGGGCAGGACTCAGGTCCTGTGCGAAACGCTGGCGGACCCGCCGGACCCGGCGGAGACCGCAGGGGCCCTGGTCGACGTGGCCAAGCACCTGGGCAACCTGGCCTTCGACGTCTGGGAGAAGTTGATGAGGGAGAGGGTCGAGTTCGCGCCCGTCGTCCTGGACCCGAACACGGCGTACGCCTACCTCCGTCTGTCCGAGGACCTGACCGCCGTGAGGAACGCGGACGGAGTGCAGTGGCACCCCGGCAACCCGGAGAGGTTCGTCAACGGCGCCGACGTCCTGGGCTCGGAGGGGTACGACTCGGGGACCCGCAGCTGGGACGTGGAGGTGGGGGACCACCCCTGCTGGAACGTAGGCGTGGCCAAGGAGTCCGTCGAGAGGAAGAGCGATTCGTACTCCTCGCCGGAACACGGGATCTGGTGCCTGTGCCGGAAGGACGGCCGCTACAGCGACGGGCGCAGTGTCGCCGTCCCGATGCAGAGGAGTCCGGCGAGGATCCGAGTCCGGCTGGACTACGCCGGCGGGGAGGTGTCCTTCTACGACACCGAAGACATGAGCCACATCTATACCCACAAAGACGCGTTCAACGATAAGCTCTACCCGTATTTCTCTGTCGGAGAGGCAGGTGATGCCCAGACTGCCGATATCAAAGTGTGTCTGGTGCCAGGGATGGAAGAAGTGCTCAGGAGGTTTTTTACCTAATATATTATTGAATAAAAGGGTATATGTTGATGCAGTGGTGGACTGGCCAAAAAAATCGGCCCGGACATTTTTAGTGTGATTTGGCCTAGACCGGCCCGCCACAATTCTACATGGTATAGTTGGTTAACCAGATGTAACTCTTTGAGAGCGTTTGAGAGTGTTTGAGAGCGTTTGAGAGCGTTCATGTTAGCCCAAGTCTAGCTAGAAAATGTAGAAGATTAATGCACATTTTCATCTGTATGTTTGACTGTTTTGTTTCCCAAATCCAGCCTGGAACTGTGGACCAAAAAGCAAAATAAATTCTGTTGCTGCTAAGATGTTATCAAATGGTGGCTCAAAATTCGGAATGAATAGTGGGCCCTGGGTTCAAAAAGGTTGAAAACCGTTCCGTATAATACGGAATCGTTCCTTAATTGAACACTAAATTATGCGTTCCGTATTGAATCGATACGGAACGCGGTTTGTTCCGTATTTCCATAAATGCCTCCCATGCGATCCGTCGCACAAACATCAACACTGAATTTAACAGTAGTGAACAAAATAAAGCAGGAGGTATATTTAAGACAGCACAATTGCTCTGTGGCGAGTGCACACAGGACTTCTCACGAGCAGAAACCAAACCAAAACCTCCCCGTGGCTGCAGATCTGCATGTGTGTGTGCGTGGTGCGCTGGTAGCGCTGCTGCTCTGTGTGCCAATCCTGCCGTGCCCAGAGCCATAGAGTAAGAGAGTTCCGCAAACTCCCAGAGCCATAGAGTAAGAGAGTTCCGCAAACTCCCACAGCCTGAGAGTTATGCAAATCCCCCACAACAACTGTCATAGACTCAGTCTTTTTTTAAATAATAATAATTAAAGCTGCTGATGTGGGTATATGCCTATAGCCAGGCTATTTCAGTAGGCTAATATGGTTGACGGTTTATTAGTAGTTATTAGTCTAATAAATGTGTGCGTATTCAATACAAATTTTGCCCTTTAAAAGGGCAAAAAAACTTCTTTCAAATCGGGATTCTTAATGTTATAAAGACAATGGACTACTTGTTCATAATTAATTAACATTTACCGGTATACAGCACAATAGGCCTACCAGCCTATTCTTCCTTACTGACCACAGTAAACAGGCCTTAACTGATCCCAAAGGTTAATATGGTATGTGAAATCATCCTTCCACCTTCAACCGCTTACGGCAACGGCTCCACCAGAAAACCGCAGACTTAACTAACCTAATAACCGCGCTGCTTCGCCGCGTGGTCGTAGAAGTGTTCCTTATTCCAAGATCTCAGAGTTGGCAACCCTAGCCCTGGGATCAAAAAGGTTGAAAACCAGTGCTTTAAATCATACCGTGATACCACCAGCCCCCTAATGGTCGTGACCCACCGGGAGACCTCCCGCAAGGTTGCCGGTTCGATCCCGGGCTCCCGCAGAGTTAGTGTCGAAGTGTCCTTGAGCAAGACACTGAACCCCTAATTGCTCCTGATGTGCTAGTATGTACCTTGCATGGTTTCCACTGCCATAAGTGGATGAATGTGTGTGTGTGGGAATGTGTGAATGTGATGCACAAGCTATGTAAAGGGCCTTGGATAAAGGCGCTATATAAATGCACCATTTACCATTTATCTGTGCATTTATGCAGCGCTCTCACAAAGCGTCTGCTAAATGCCTAAATTGTAAATGTAAATTACAATGTGAAACAATTAAATACTGGGCTGTTGACCAAGGAGAAGGGCTACCATTGGACTGGCCCCACGAAGTGAGCAGAGTTTGCGTTGACCTATCTATATTATGTTTACAGTATTTCTGTACAGTATGCAATGCCACTGCCGCTATTCTAATACATTTTCAAATACATTTTAAAAATTGCATCTGATCATATGTTTGGTCTAGTTGCAGTGGCTCTCAACTCAAGGCAGAAAAAGTTGACTGTATATTCCTGACAGCAAATCCCTCAGTTGCAATGTAACAGTTCTGTGCACACATAGGCTACCTTCTATTCAATCCCAATTATACATGCAATGTTTTGCAGTGTTTTTGAACTTAAGATGTGTTATGTAGACTTGAAGCAATTGTGTTCTCCTATAAGTCTCCTTGCATAGTTTTGTGTGCTTTTATTCTAATACAGGATGGTTAAAATTGATACTTGTGTAAACATCAAACTATTCTAAAACAGTATAAAGGAATGAGCAGCAGGGATGAATAACACATAATGATGATGGTTGATGAATAACGAAACAACACTGAAACTGTAGTAATCAACATGTTAATGGCCAGTTAGTGTGTGGGTTTCAATAGCTCTGGGACTTTCAGTTTCTGTTAGTTGTTGCCCCACCCACTGCCCAGAATGGCCAATCTGACACTCCTGTGAGTATTTAGAAGGACTCTGTTCATTTCGGAGACAATTTAGTCTCTTGTTGTTCAGGGTTAAACCATCTTCTCTTGGTTGGTGTATTTGTCACAGACATTCAGAGAGTGAAAGATTTTTTAAATGGCTTTGCTACAAACACTGAGGTCCTTGGTCAATGAGCGACTATCTGCAGCTGCTGAAGAGATATGTGAGACTGTTGGACAAATTGTAGCAGCGTATGAGGACGAGGCTTGCTCCTTGAAGCAGGAAATTGACCGCCAAAGCAGACTACTGGATGTGGTTTTAAAACCGTACATCAAATTGTACAGATCAGGTTGGTAAAATTAGCCTAGGCCTTCTGTAAATACAATGGCATTCAATTGTAAGAACATTTGCTTTAATGCAATTGTGATATTCCACTGGCTTTAAAATCCACAATGGAGTTCTCCGCTTGAATTAGTTAGTTGGATTGGTTAAAGGGGAATTACACCCATTTTCAACATTCTAATATGCCATTAGTATATCCCAGAGGTGCTGGGTGGACATGATAAAAAAAAGTTCCCCCCCATTCTGTGTTCCCAAAAATGGTGGTCTGAAGAAAACCACTAACATGGTGAAACATCTTGTACATCATCAAGATGTACAGTATTTTCACCTAATGGATTTCTTTAGATGCTTCTTTTTCTGAGAGCGTACAAATGGAACCAAATGAACCTGCTATGGTTCATTTGGTTGCATTTGTACACTCTCAAACAAAATGTTTAAAATGGGTGGAATTCCCCTTTAATTAATTAATGGTGGTTCCTCCCTTGTTTTCTGTGCTCAACAACCCACAGATAGTTGTATCTGATTATTTCAGAAAACAGGCAGTTCAATGTGGTTTAAACAGCAGGATTTCTTCCAAACACAACAGTTATACTTGCATGGGTAAATATGTAGTTCAAGCATTTTAATGTGTTTTTCTATTTGTTGTTTTTGTTTTTTTTGTCTAGACATCAAGAACCTGTCTTTGCATCAAGAGCGGGATTATCTTGAACAGAATATGAACTCCAGTCTAGCCCAGGAGGAACCACAACCTGTGCAGCTTGAAGTGGAACAAGAGGAGCAACTCACAAAACCAGAGGATGGGTTTATATTGCCAGCAGTGAAAAACAAATATCATGGTGAAAGCAGAGAGACCGAGGTTGAACACTCAGAAACACAAGATTACTGTGGAATAGCACAACCCTCTAGTGATGACCAGCTACTCTCACACTGTTCACAATCTGACACTGAAATCAGTCCCGATTGGGCGGAGACCAAAGAAGATCAGTCATATTTAAACTCACTGAAACCACACAAATCACAACATGTGAAGTGTCATACATATAAGAACAAGTTTAGTTGCAACGACTGTGGCAAAATGTTTAATCGTAAGAGCCATCTGAAAATTCACACAATCATTCATACCGGTGAAATGCCCTTTACTTGTGAAATTTGTGGCAAAGGCTGTGTCGATGCAAGTAATCTAAAAACACACACAATGATTCACACAGGTGAAAGACCCCTTACTTGCAAAGTCTGTGGCAAATGTTTCATCAAAACATGCAATCTAAAGGCACACATGAGGACTCATACAGGAGAAAAGCCATTTACTTGTACCGTTTGTGGCAAGGGCTGTAGTCAAAGAAGTATTCTAAAACGACACATAATGACACATACAGGTGAAAAGCCCTTTGCGTGTTCAATTTGCGGCATGGGCTTTAGTAGAAGAGGCAATCTAGAAAGACACATGATGACACATACAGAGGGGACATAACCTTGTTTGGGATATAGCTTATATATTCATCAGGCTGGACTGAAAACTGACACATGCAGCAGCATGTGTTTACATCTGCTATGTTGACGTTTCTTGTTATTTTTCGTGTCATTATGAATTGAAATGTGAACACCCAGGACCTGAATTGAAACACGGGCACAATGACTTTTTTGCGATTCCTTTGGTAGTGTGGCTGTTCCCTGTACTGATTACACTTCTGCCAATGAAGTATAATCAATCAATGACACACAGAAGTAGTGTGTGAATATACTATCAAAGTTAATGTCTTACCACAACTGACACCTGAACCACGTTGAGACCTGCTGTCTCTCACTCTGACTGCGACACATGCTCCTTATTAGAGCAGAGGGAGGTTGGCAATAGAATACCTACTAGTAGTGAAACATGAATGTAATGGTGGAAGCACAGAGAGAGTTGAAACGCTGTAACTTTTGAAAGCAATCTGGTGTAGAGGAATGTGGGACATCACAACTCTCTTCACACTGTTCTGACTGTTCTGTTCTGTTCTGACACTGAATTCATAATAAGTGGGAAGAGACCCAAGAATACCAGCTTACATTCAAAGTTTGTGGTAAAGGCTTTGTAAAGATAATTAAAACACATAATGACTCATACAGGGGGGTGGTTATGTACTTTTATAGTTTTTGGCAAAGGCTTAACACACACATGGCAATAATAACACATTAACACAAATAATAATAACACCACAAACTGTTTACAGTTGGTGGTGATATTCAAACAAAATTAGTCTAAGACTATTTAAGAGTAGTCAGACTGTTCCACTGCTTGGATTAATCAAATATTGTAATTTTACTTCACTACAATTAGCCAGTGCCATATACACTTCACTACAATGCCATACACATATAGTGCCATATACACACTATTCTGTGTGTGTCTCTTTGTGGCACTTACAAGCCCCTCACAAAGAAGCCCAATGAAACCGACTGAAACCATGCATACCAATGCATAATTCTAATGAGACATGAAATAACAATAACTCTCTTGTGAGCATTTAGCAGGGCTTTGTTTTTGTTTGGTTTCACTTTAGCCTCTGCGAGTCAATGAGCGACTATATGCAGCTGCTGAACAGATACCTGGGACTTTTGGCCAAATTGTACCACCAGCAGTAGTAACATTAGTAGTAGTAGTACCATACATTTATTACTGTATTTGTATCTTTTATACGTAATTATTATATTTTTCTAGATAAGAAAACAAGATAATTTCTAAATATAATGAATTAATTGAATTAGTGCTTATTGACACCAAATTGGGCAAACCCCTCTAGGCCTGACTTGTAGAGACAGCATATCAAGGCTAGAGGAAGGAGGAGTGGACTCAGGGCTTTAACCAGGCCAGCCAGAGGATGTCACAAAGAAGTTGTGTTTGTTCTAGAAATGCACTTTAGAAGTAAATGCAGGCTAAAAGGAACTCAACTGTGGACATTGATTTTTTTCCTGCGTACAGCAGTGCACAAATATTTAAACCACCTTTGTACATTTTGACTCCATGTTTTCAAATGTTTTGATTCTTACACAATATTTTAGATCTTGCTCCTGATTCATATAATATTCTGTATTACTTCATATAAATGTCATGTGCAAATTCTTGAAAATGGTAAATTGCTTATAAGACCCTGATTCACAAAAATAAGGAAATAAAAAATAATTATAATCGAATGAGGTCATGCAACAGACACATTCTATTATGGAAGATAAATGCCAAACTCTTGAAAGCAGCACCTTTCATACAAGCCACTTTAAAAGAAAATACTATGGATCTTACATCTGTTTTGTATGTCATACATAATTCTGAACCTGGATGGAATTAAACTTAGAGATCACATTTCTTTCAAGTGCTTCAAGTGCACTTTAGAGATCATTACGTGAATTGTAAACTCACTATCTGTAGTATGTTAGTTAGTAGGGCACTGCAGTTGATTAGTCAACTTTCCTTTTAACATTATTCATTTTACTTCTAGGGACTTCAATACTTTTGCTAAAAATCTGTAAAACCTGTAGATCCACTATAGCTGATCTATTGAATGCCAGACAAGCTGCCATTAGCACCTTGGGTCACTGTATTGTTGGATGTGTTGTCTAACTAATTGTGTTGTCTAACTGTTAGACATCATATTGTGACAATAGGCCACTAACTAATCACCAGCCATCATAATGTGACCTATTTGCATTTTTAAGCACAATAGGATTCTCTTCCCCAATTGGCTCCACGATGGTAATGCAAACGGCCGGTCATTGGGGTCATTGCTATAAGTAGCAGCACCAACCTGCAAAGAATCAGATCACCTGAAGACACAGCACAGAGAGGACACCTTACATCAGGTTGTTACAATGAACATCAGCGGACCTATAACCAGATCAGCTTCACGGAGGCTAAAGCGTTCAGCATCATCAGCCTCTGAAGACCAACCACCAGCTAAGCGTTTGGTGAGTTTAATTACATAGATAAATAAACCTATTACATAAACCTATTGTTAACATTTGCACATACCCAATTAAAGACACATGTTGACAATAACAAAGTAATACAAATATATATGAAAAATATATATTTTATTTTTCATTAAATGTAATGCCAAATGACATGATCTAACCATTTTCTCTTCATAACGCAGGCTGCTGAGGAAATGCCTGCAATGATTTTGCTAGATGAAATAGATGAAATGACCTGGAGCAGGCAAACAACGACGTCATCATCACTGTGGCAAGAGAAAAAAATGGTGAGTTTGTACAGAACATGTAATTATGTATATGCTTCAGCTTCACTATTATAATGTTTTATGTTTGCTAGTGCCAGTGTTCATCTGTTTTCATCTTGAACTTTTCTTTTTATTACAGGCTAAGTTGTCTGAGCAGCAAAAAAGGAAGGCCAATACAGAGGATAGTCTGATGGCCTTCAAGAAGCCCTCGGTGACACCACATATCCAGAATGCTGCTGTCCTACCAGAATGCCGCCCTGTCGCCCAGATCTCTTCCCCTGGACGAGAGGCACCTGCAAACGTTACCTCAGAATCTGCAATTGATCCCTTGCTGAATGGTTCCCCAGCTAAACATGCACAGAAGCAGAGTCTGGGTGACTCTGATGGGCCTCTGGAAGCACGATTCACACAGAACACTGCCATCCTGCCAGACTGCTGTACCAGCCCCGGTCTCTCCCTTTCCCCTGAGCGGGAGACACTCATAAGCGTTGCCTCGGATGATCCGGACCTTCTGATCCACGGCCGCAGTGTGGCAGAGTACCAGCAGCTGTACCATTCAGCGGTGGATGGGCTGGTGAGGCGCAGAGAGCACATAAACACAAGCAAGAAGATCAAGAGGCGGCTGTGGTTTCAGCTCTTCCGTTCCACTGGCCAGCCAGACCCTGAATCTGGGGCTACTTCAGTCTACAGTGCACACAATGAGTTTAATTCACTAAGGTTTTATACAGAATGATGATGATATTTATATTATACCAGTAGACAAGACAGGTCTTGTTGTACGCTTCTTCAAAGAAGCAATAAGGCATGTATTGCTCGCCATGTAAACAGAGGGTTGAGCATCATAAGTGGTGAGCATACAGAAACACTGCCATACACTGCTGGCAGTATCAGCTGGACAGATGTGCTGGCACCAAACCCACAGAGGTGTGGGCATGTGGAACATGTTGTATTGAGCAGACAATATAACTGAAATGTTGTGTTTATTAAAGATGTGGAGACAGTGAGACAATTCATGCAAGTTTATATAAGGGAACGATGAAGTTTGTTGCAGGCAAGTTAATCCCTTCTGCCACATAGGTTATTTGTAACAGGAAGAGCACATTTTTGATATGCTATGTATATATTTTCTTCCTTACATTTCACCTGATGCTGGTGCACACACATTGTTTTTTTTACACATTGACAATAAAGTCATGTATACTTTGGCATAATATGAAAGCTTGATTTGTTTAATAAAACACCATCTTAACATATATACTGTATATTTTGCATTGTGAGCCGTGTGAACTATTTTTCAAGCCCATATGGAGATTATCTTTTACGTCATTCCCAGGACGTCCTCGACAATTCAAATAATAAAGCTATAGTTAAGCTATTCTTGGCCAGATCTGACTAGTTATGATTGGTTTAAGTTAGTCTGTCCTCAACCTGACTCTCTGATTCATGCACTGACGTCTGTTTTTTCAGTGGGCAGGATTTGTGCAGGTTGAAATTGGGTTAAAATTTGTCTAGTCTTGGATTGCCATGATCTGGCCACCATCCAGAATCCAGAAGTCACTAATTCGTCTTGGTCCCGCCTGTGTTTGCTGGGTTGCATGAGTTGTGCATAACATGTTTGGCACTAATGTGATCTCTGAATATGATCCCATAAACTTAAGGTTTAGGTTTGTAGGTGTGAGAGAATTAAAACTAACAAAAATGATAAACAGCTAAGCAGCTCCTGTTGCGTAAATGATTTGGCTCAGATCCACACTACAGACTATTACTTTATTGGTAGCACCAGCTTTGTCCTGTAGACCTAAATTCAGAGAGGCACCAAGTGCACATGGTTACTTTTTTTTTTACCCCATCACCCAGTCGATGTGTGTATTCTACACTTACTCTACAAGTACACTGTAAATATATAAGTATGCTATAAAGAATTAGTATGGACATTACTAATACCTATATTACATGTATAATTCCACATCTTACTATATGGAGTGCCTTTATCCAACTTAGAGTATTACTACTCTGGTTATTAATTTACAATTGGGTGGAGATTGATAAATGCCTTAGAGTCAGGTTAAAGGAGTACAGTGTGCAATGCATACAGCACTCAAAATAGAAACACATGACAAGGCTCAGTAAAGTTTATAAACACATGTGAATCTCTGAGCATGTGACTCTCATTGTAAATTAATAGACCTCATTAAGAGTCTGCTCATGTAATGTAACAATCTGTTCCTCTTCCGGGATCTATTGAAGGAGATGAGCAGCACTCAGGTGTGGAATTCCTTCCAATTGTGTTTCATTTCAAGAATGAATTATTCAAAGTCATCCCACATTCCCCCATAAGAATAGAAGTTAGGATTCTGTGGTGGCACACTATTGCTGAACTGTACAAGTCTTCTAATTAACATTCTTCCATATTGTTGTTTGTGTTGCAGTATTGTATATAGCATGAATGGCATGAACATTGTTTACATTTGTACCAATGGAATGTAAAATACATACTTATAGTAATGTATGGCTCCAAAACTTCATGTGGTAAAACATGATTTTTAGGTCTTAGCATTGCAACCTGGTAAACTATGATTTTGTTTATACTTCACTACAATGATTTGAAACTACCATATGCCTATTGTCCCCAAATATAAGGTGACCCTGGCTAGACCCCCCCCCCCCCCCCCCATAAAAACCCCCATAAAAAACACTTATTAGGTCTTAGGTCTTATATTCAGACCAACAGGGGAGTTAAAACTTCTTTGAAACTGTAAATTATTATTACAACGCATACATAAATTTCAGTCTGTATCAGGGCTTGTACATTCACTATGAAGAAAATAGGGAATCAGATTAGCTATAGCTACATAATTACAATGGGATATTGAGAAACCATTAATCTGTTGGTGCAAGATTACTCTGCTATATAAAATGTGTAGGCCTATATCTCCATATACATTCAAATAGTTCAATCCAAAATATAGTGCTGTTGCACAATTATGAATGTTGTATTTCCATTTACAAACAATGAATGAATGAATTAATTAATTACCTTGTATAGTTTTGTCTCGACATTAACAAATTGAAATTCAAAATTGGGCAATGCAAATCAGTAGCTTTAATCCAAGTAGTTGAATGTGACATTCTGCCTTGTGGTAAATGTGAATAATGCTAACCGTGACCGTAATGTCAGGCCAGGAATTTGTGAAACATGTAACCCTGTAAACACTCTGACTGTGACTGTAACTTCTGTGTGCGTGTAAGCCTGCTGGCCGCTATATTACATAATATACTTGTTATAACAGTTTCTTAAAGGGGTATTCCACTTTAAAAAAATGTTTATTTATTATTTTAAAAATAAATAAAAACAGTAAATGAAATTCCACCGCCCTCTCACGTATTCCAAGGACAATATCAGTCACCAGAAAAAAGATTGGTTGTTTTTGAATAATCTGTCATGGTTAAAATGGAGTTTTAGGTTATAATGGGTTTCTATGGGAAGGAGCTGGAGGCGCTAAAATGAACATCAAATATCTAAATACTGAAAGGAGTAACTTATAAACTGTCTGGTGTGTTCACATGAGGCTGAGTAGACCATAAAATGACCAAAAGTTTTTTTTGAAAGTGGAATACCCCTTTAATTACCTATAGTGGTTGGTTTTAAACACACACACACACACACACACACACACACACACACACACACACACACACACACACACACACACACACACACACACACACACACACACACACACACACACACACACACACACACACTAGTCATGCCAAAATATAGGCCACTTAGGGAGTATAATTGGATGCAAATATGTCCCAGCACTTGTGGGCGTTGCCCTGGTGTTGCCCCACCCACCCCATCCTCTGATTGGGCCATAATCAGCTCTTGTGAGTATTTGGCAGGGCTCTGTTTGTGTTTGGGTTCACTTTAGTCTCTGTGTGAGACCCCCACAAACAGTGAAATAGTATTTTCTTTGCAAATGGGAATGCACTTAAAGAGTTAAAAGTGTTTTCCTGTACGTTTATCATTTTTCTTATTCATATGGTTTCCAGCCAAATAGTATCAGCAGTAAGTATTGGCTACTAGGTCACTAGGATGATAAACGGAACCTTTCTGTCTCTGCGTGTGTTTCCAGGTGCTCCCTCTGTAAGGTTTACAAGGATAGGCTACTTCCGTTCATAGATATTATATCTACAAAGAGATTCTACATAAAGATGGGATACTTCCATTTGAGTCCCATAGAAACCACGAGCCCCGGTGCCTCCGCCATATTGGAGTGATGACGTAGCTCCCTGTTGCTCTTAAAAGACTGAGCGGCATTTGCCGCCATTTTGGAGTGGAGCTGCGCCATCTGGTGGTGGTGAGTCCAATCATTGCATAGTGTCGCCTCTTTATATAAAGCCTCTTTACCTCCGTTCATAGACATAACGGCTTCCGTTCCTCTCAGAGGAGTTTTGGGAATGAAAGCAACTGGTTCAGTGTTCTTCATCTCTGATTTCCAGGTTAGTACGTGTAAAACATTATCACTACTTATCTACTTATCTGATCTCCCTAGGTTTCATAGTCTGTGTGAAGTGACAGAGTGTTTATCACGTTGCTGAGTTTATCACGTTGCTTTATATGAATCCACAACATTACTACTGCTGGTTACCTGATTACTTGACAATTACAAAATATTAGGTGAAAGGTTTTTGCAGTGCTTATAGCCAGCTCTCCTAATTTAATTAAGCCACATATACACATTTATACAATCTATGAGGTGTCTATTTTAATTGGGTGTCTGGCTGGTTATGTAACAATTTTATTTATATATATATATATATATATATATATATAATATATATATATATATATATATATATATATATATATATATATATATATATATATATATATATATATATTTTTTTTTTTTTTTAAATCCTACAACCGAGTAGTGAGCTTGCAGCTCGGCTATGTTCACTGAACAAAGTTAACGTGACTACCAATAATAATACCGTAATTAAAAAACAAATGCCGGACAAGGTAGGCCTATTATATTGTTATTGTTAATAAGCGTCCTTGAATAATACAAAGAAGTGTTCATTGCCGTGAAACATGACTGTCATGCATGTGAAGCATGGCTTTAGTAGGCCTAGCCTTTGTCAGCAGGGACAGTGCAGCTCTCCATTAAAAAAGACCCATACAGCAGCATATGTAAATTAATTAAATAAACATGGGTCATGAAAAAAATCTGCAGAAGTTTCACTATGGAAGCAATTGAAGCTTGTTCCTTCAAAACAGTAGGCTATATGATGCATCATTTGTATAGCTGTCAAAATCACCTTTCCATTCTGTGTGTATACAATGTCTATTCCTCATAGCTTGTCCTTAAGGTATGTTGAGCACAAGCCTCATCTTTTCATTAGGTTTCCAGGCAAACGTTAAACTTTCTAATTCATTAAACTTGTGAATTGTCATTCACAACATTAAACTATGGTTCAGCTTGCCGACCAGCAGAACGGTGGGGCGGTGATCAGAGAGCGGGGGATCCTATGACGCGTTGTTGTTCCCCTCTATACTTCACATGTTCAAATATTTGTGATTAATGGTTTACTGTCAGCTATGTGGTTTATGACAAGTGAGCCTTTAGTGTGTTTATTGTTGATTTAAACATTATTTTATTTTCCATTATTATTCCCATTTGTAATGATTTCAAGATGTTTTGAAAAGACAATTGCTGAGTACTAACTACTAAGTGCAGCTTAAATGTATGTTGTAAAGTCATATTGCACTATAGGCAACCATACTGTTTAACAGTATTAATTGCACTGCTATATGAAACCAGTCCTGGTTAATGGTCTTATTGAAGCCAAAGCGTTAAACTGGGTGTGAGAATAGCTAAGGCATTTGGACAGAGTTATATGGTTATGTTGGGTATGGTAATAGCTTTGTAGTTACTGTAAATGTTGGAAGTTGGAAATCTACACAGACACAGACACACAAGTACAATCCATATTCACCTACTTGACACATTGACACACACACACACACACACACACACACACACACACACACACACACACACACACACACACACACACACACACACACACACACACACACAGACACACACCTGAGAACTGTACACACATTCATACCCAACTTGCACCTGAAACTTGAAAAAAAAAGGCACTGTTTCAGATTTTGGGAATATTTTATGGGGTGATTTATTGATTGATTATTTTACTGAATTATTGTGAAAAGAGGAGTTTTGGAAATGAAAGCAACTGGTTCAGTGTTGTGATCATTCACTCTGTTTTCCAGATCCTGCTACCTGTGAGACACTGAACGCACCATTCAATCTTCTTCAATCTGTATCGGTGAACCCGGCCCAGCTTGGGACCTGTTACATCTGCAACTTGTTGGGAGCAGAACTTGCATCTCTTGGTCGGTATATTTGCAACGGAAATCCCGTGAGCTACATTTGAGAAATGGCTTTACTACAGACACTGAGGTCCTTGGTTTCTGAGCGACTGTCTGCAGCTGCTGAAGAGATATGTGGGAGTTTTGGAGAAATCGTAGCAGCGTATGAGGACGAGGCTTGCCGTTTGAAGCAAGAAATTGACCGCCAAAGCAGACTACTGGATATGGTTTTAAAACCGTATATTAAATTACACAGATTAGGTTGGTGAAATTGCTTTGATTCATATTACCTCAATAATGGTTTTAAATTCAGATGAGACAATGTACAGTAATAACTAGTATACTTGATCCATCATTCTGTTTAAAGGGGAACTCCACCCATTTTCAATATTTTACTATGCCATTGATGTACCTTAGAGGTGTTGGGTAGACATGATAAAAAAGTTCCCCCATTCTATGTTCCCAAGAAATGGAGGTCTGAAGAAAATCATTAACATGGTGGGTTTCTTTAGATGCTTCTTTTTTATGAGAGCGTACAAATGGAACAAATTGGTTGCATTTGTACACTCTCAGAAAAAAAATGAAAATGGGTGGAATTCCCCTTAAGGAGAGGGATGTTTGAGTGTTCATATTTTAAACTGGTTTGGCGTTGATATGAGAACCTTTAGCAATATGATTTTGGACTTTGTACTGACAAATGACCCCCCCCCCCCCCCCCCCCCCCCTCATTAAATGTACCCCCCCTCATTTTGTCTAGATGGTCTGGTAAAGGATGAACCACAGCAGCCACAGATTAAACCAGAACAAGAGGAGATACTTCTTAGACCAGGTAGAGATGTGCCTTTATTAGCAGGTTGGGAAAATCACTTTAACTCATATTGCGAGTTTATTTCAAGTAAACAACTGATGTTTGTCTCTGTTTATTCCACCAAACTACTAACTGTTGTACTTGATTCATCATTCAGTCTAACCCTAAAGGCCTATTCAGAGATGGATTTTCGGTGCCCACCACGACCACCGTTGCCTACAATATGACGTCATACCACCGCAACCATCGCACTTTCCAGCCCTCCTCTCGGATTTTACTAACCAACGCACCGCACCGCACCGCACCGCACCGCACCGGTTCTTGTTTTTAACGGCTGGTTTAAAAAAAAGAAAACACACAACACACCAGTGCGGTGCGGTGCTGGTAGTGGACTTTGGAATAGCGGTGGTCGCGGTGCTCTGAGCGGTGCTCGCGGTGGCCACCGAAATTCCAAACTCTGAATGAGCCTTAACCCTAACCCAAGGAGAGTGTTCATATTTCTGACTGGTTTGGTGTTGATATGTGAGCTCATACTGGAAGCCTTTATTAAAACAAATATATACTGTATGTTTTTGGACTTCATATTGATGAATGCATCCCCCGTCATTTTGCCTTTTGTCTAGATGGTCTGGTAAAGGATGAACCACAGCAGCCACAGATTAAACCAGAACAAGAGGAGATACTTCTTAGACCTGAACAGCATATGAACTCCAGTCTGCTCCAGGAGGAACCACCGCTTCAGCAGGTTAAAGAGGAACACGAGGAGCTACTTCTAAGACCAGATGGAGGTGTGCCTTTATTAGCAGTGAAACATGAGTGTGATGGTGAAAGCAGAGATGCAGAAGCTATAACAATCAACTCACCTAAACATTCAGAAACCCAGGCTGATGCAGAGGACACTGGGACACCACAACTGGCTATTGATGACCAGGACCACTCTTCACGCTGTTCTGGATCTGACACTGAAGTCTGTGATGAGTTGGAAGAGACTAAAGAATACCAGTCGGGTTTAAACACACGGAAATCACACACTTCCCAGCATATGGACATACAGAACAATTCTTTAGGGAATAACCAGGCCCCAGACACGACATCATCAAAACAAGTGACTAAAAATGAAAGGCCATTTACTTGTACAGTTTGTGGTAAAGGCTGTTGTCGACAGCATGATCTAAAAATACACATTATGACTCACACAGGAGAAAGACCCTTTAATTGTAAAGTTTGTGGCAAGGGCTTCATTCAAAAGGGTCATCTAAAACCACACATGATTACCCATACAGGGGAAATGCCCTTTACTTGTATAGTGTGTGGCAAGAGTTGTCGCAGAAAGTTTGATCTAAAAGTACACATGATGACTCACACAGGAGAGATGCCATTTAATTGTGATGTTTGTGGCAGGGGCTGTGTTTCTGCAAGTCATCTGAAAAGACACAAGATGGTGCATACAGGGGAAAAGCCATTTACCTGTACAGTGTGTGGCAAAGGCTTTACCAACACTAATAGTTTAATTACACACATGAAGACTCACTGACCTTTTGTTGATGTCCAGCCAAAGGAGACAGCTGACTGTTGCCATTCTGACCATTCTCACCATATGGTAATGAATTGAATTTTCAGCAATTGTAAACTATGCTTGTGATGGACAGACATGTGCCAAAATCATTCATTTCAAATAGAAAAACAAAAAAAACAAAAACAAAAAAAAAAAAACGTTTTTGACAATTGTTAATATAATGCAGAGCCTCTGTTCTGGAACCAGGTATAAACCGCATGTGATTTTTATTTTTAAGTGTGTTATTCAAATAAATTATATCCAGCTTTAAAATGGGATCTGGGTGCAAAAGTAATATAAAAGTAATATGTAATATACTACATATTAATTTTGTCTTCAAATAAGTAGTGTAATAACATGACTTTTCTAAATTGGTAGTAAGTAATAAGTAATTTACTACTTTCCTAAGTAATATTGCCGAACACTGGTTATCAATATGTTTGGCTGTTTGTGGGAAAATTACTACCAATAGCTTTCTCTGGGCTTGCATGTCCAGAAAAACGTGTATGGCTCTCTCGGCTTGGTCTGTCTTGCAAATTACGTATTATACTTGATTAAGTTATGTGTGGTTATAATACACATATAACGACATGTGACTAAATAACAATAATTGCATTGATAATATCTTAATATACAGGGTATATATAATATACTTTTGCTCCCATTTTTCAGGGGATGGACTTAAAGACCTAAAATTAATTCCAGATATACAATATTACCAAATAATCCATCCCACCTCACAGGTGTGCCACATCAAGATGCAGATGTGACATCATGGTTAGTGCACAGGTGTTAGACTGGCCACAATAAAAGGCCACCCTGAAATGTGCGATTTTTTTGTTGCCTTATTGGGGGTATGGGACTACGAACCAGAAATGGTTATAATGTGGTAATAATGTGTTATTACCATTTTGACAGTGTGTACCAGTTCCCACTAATATCCAGCAACTTAACATAACCATTGAAGAGGAGTGGACGAACATTCCACAGGCCACAATTGACAATCTGATAAACTCTATGCGAAGAAGATGTGTTGCACTGCATGAGGCGAATGGTGGTCACACCAGATACTGACTGTTTCGGAGGCCCATACACCCAATAAGGCACAACAAAATTGCACATTTCAGGGTGTCCTTTTATTGTGGACAGTCTAAGGTACACCTGTGCACTAACCATGATGTCACATCTGCACCTTGATGTGGCACAACTGTGAGGTGGGATGATTATAAAGCAGATAAAGCAGAAGTGCTCAATATCACACATTTAGGCAGATTTGTGGACAGTGTTTGAGAGAAATGGTAATATGGTATATCTGGAATGAATTTTAAGTCCATCCCCTGAAGAATGGGAGCAAAAACAAAAGTGTTTATATTTTTGTTGAGTATATTTATCACACATTCACATGATGAATGCTGAATGAAATGCTTTTATCAAGCCAAAATATCATTACTCTGCTTAATAATTTAAAAGAGTGCAGGTTTAAACAAAATGTAAGGATAGGCTACTACACATAGATTAGTGACATACAGGAGAAGGTTCAGTGTAGTCTTGTACACATTTTGACCTCTGAACATTTGACTAATTATAAATGAAAGGCCCTCATTGAACAGTCTCCTCACATAATGTAACAATCTGTTCCTCCTCCAGCATCCCGATATGGAGGAGATGAGCAGCACTCAGGTGTGGAATTCCTTCCTATTGTGTTTCATTTCAAGGACCTTGAATGTACCTATTCAAAGTCATCTCACACACCTAAGTACCGTACATTCCTCCACAAAAATAGAAGCTAGTATTCTATGGAGGAACACTGTTGCTGAACTGTACATGTCTTCTAATTAACTTTCTTTCATATTATTGTTGTTTGTGTTGCAGTATTGTATATACTGTAGCATGAGCAATGTAATGAGTAATGTAAAATACATACTTATAGTAATGTATGGTTACAAAACTGCATGTGGTAAAACACGTTTGTTTTTAGGTCTTAGCATTGCATCCTGGTAAACAATGCTTTTGTTTTACTTATACTCCACTACAATTATTTGAAACTAGACCTACTTTGAAACTGTAGATTAATATTACAAAACATAGGCCTACATTACATTATTTCAGTCCTATAGAGATGCGCAGTGACGTCACCGCCCCGGTTCCGGAAGTCTTTTCCCAATTCATTTTTCTCATAGACTTTTCGAAAATAATTTATATCAAGACGATTACGCCACGGACAAAGCCAACTCGGGTCGTGACGAATCATGATGACACACACAAACTTTTGGGACAATAAAATAATTTCTAAGATGAAAAACGAAACAAAAAGTCTTGTATCATGCCGTTTTCTACTTCTTCCCAATTATATATTATATGACGATATTGTGTTTGCTGTCATGATTTGTCACGACCTGAGTTGGCTTTGGCCGCGGCGTAATCGTCTTGATATAAATTATTTTCGAAAAGTCTATGAGAAAAATGAATGGGGAAAAGACTTCCGGAACCGGGGCGGTGACGTCACTGCGCATCTCTATATCAGTAAGTCATTATCGGTCAGTACAGTGATGCCAACTGCCAAAAATCCAAAATGCACTAGTTGCACTTCCAGAATTCA
This sequence comes from Benthosema pterotum, assembly GCA_039105355.1. NCBI lineage: Eukaryota > Metazoa > Chordata > Actinopteri > Myctophiformes > Myctophidae > Benthosema > Benthosema pterotum. Next base: position 53,910,994 of record CM076967.1, read on the forward strand.
CTAGAGTAGTGTTTTTCAACCATTTTCATAACAGGGCCCACTATTTATTCTGCATTTTAGCCACGGAGGACCATCATTTGATGTTGAGTTTAGTCTCTCGGACTAATTTTGCTGACAAAATGTTGGTCAAAATAGCAATTCTTCTACATTTTCTAAATGTGTAGATTCTTGAAAATTAAGTAATTCAGATGGTTAAATAATATGATTTAACTCTTGAGAGTGTAAAATGAGTGTAACATTTTTTTTAATTATTTATTTTATTTTTTTTTATTTTAATTATTTAATTGTATTTATTTTATTTATTTATTTATTTATTTATTTATTTATTCGTTCATTCATTCATTCATTCATTCATTCATTCATTCATTCATTCATTCATTTATTTATTTATTTATTTATTTATTTATTTATTTATTTCATTTTTCTCAAGAGTTACTTACAGATCTAGAAGGAGGAATCTATCATAGGAGGAGAAATGGTGAAAAACAAGGGTTTTATCTCTGGCTCCTGTCAACATATTTCACCGCAACTCACCAGCAAAAAAACACCAGATTTTCTGTCAGGAGTTTTTCCACTAAAACTAAATATAGCGACAAATGCGCCAAGTTGGCAACACTGTCGGTCACTGGGATGAGAAACGGAACCTTTCCGTGTTCCGATCATCTATGCCGTCCCCCTCCTCAGAAGAGCTTTAGAAATAAAATCAACTGCTTCGGTTTTCTTCATTTCTGTGATCATTCACTCTGTTTTCCAGGTTAGTACAACGTGTAAATAACATCAACTTATCTCCTAAGGTTCCATAGCCTGTGTCAACTTACTGAGCGAGTGTTTATGGCGTTGTTGAGTGCTTTATGTTGAGTAAAACACCGCGATGTTCGCGGACTGTTCTGTTGCTGTTGTTACATGGGGCGGATTGGCACATATTTTCCCACCGGGACAATTTTGCTTTTGCCAGGCCACCGTGGGGGGGGGGGGGGGGGGGTTAAGCAGCAGCAGCTGCTTAACCAGATGTAACTCTTTGACAGCGTAAACATGAAACCAAATGGACCCACAAGGGTCCATTTGGTTTCATTTTTACACCCTCAAGAGTTAAAATATTCATCATGTGAATTAGCCCAACTTAGTCCACACAACTAGAGAATGTAGAAGATTAATGGTCATTTTGATCTGTATGTTCCAGGCGAGCATCTAGCGCATTCTAGTGCATTTTGGAAGTGCCACTAGTGCATTTTGGATCTTGTCCATCAGGCCACTAGGTGGCGCAGGCCACCGGGAAAACTCCCTGTACTCCAGATGACCAATCCGCCATTGGCCAATTCCACCCATGTTCAACATTCTAATATGTCATTAGTATACCCTAGAGGTGCTGAGTGGACATGATGAAAAAGTTCCCCCATTCTGTGTTCCCAAGAAATGGAGGTCTGAAGAAAACCACTAACATGGTGAAACATCTTGATGACATATGTTTATTTATTATGGTAATAGCGGTAATATTGCTGGATGTATAGGTGTATGAATATATTCTTTCATTTTTTTCTCCCTTCTTTCATTTTTTTCTGTTCCTTAGGTCTTTTTTTGTTTCTTTTTCAATGTAGATTAGAAGACTTGTGTGATTTCTAGATTTATTTAATTCTGTATATGTAATAGGGTGGGCACTGGGCAATATAAGCCTTGGCTTCAGCCCAAACCCTTTTGGTCAGATAGGCAAATGTTGATGCCTAAATGAAATGCTGTTATTCTCTCTGCTTTATTTTTATACTCTTTTGACCAAATAAACTAAACTAACTAACTAACTAACATAATCAAGATGTACTTTCACCATGATAATGGATTTCTTTAGACACTTCTTTTTTTCTGAGAACGTACAAATGGTTGCATTCAGAGGCGTCATCTTGCATCCGTCCTCATGTAGGCTGTGAGTATAGCTCCACAAATCTTCCACCACTACTCATTGTTTGTCAGTTACCATGCAAGGGCGATTTTCCCCTACCCTGAATTGATTCCTGGGCCAGCAAATTAAGTTGGGACCACAGCCACTGTGAAATCCTACTGAAATACTCAAACTCTACGCGCCTGGTTGCATTTGTACACTCAGAAAAAATGTTGAAAATGGGTGGAATTCCCCTTTAATCCACAACATCACTACTGCTGGTTACCTGATTACTTTACAATTATATAATATTAGGTGATTATGGTATTTTTTTTCTTTTGCCTTGATTATAGAGTGAAACATAAACGTCCTTAATGTTTCACTTTTAGCCGCTCAGTCCCTGGTGGTGGGAAGTAGGGCAATAGGAGAGACATATCAATCACTTTGCTATAGCGACATGACAGGCTTGTAAAGAGTGACTTTCTGTGTGATTATACAGTAGCCGATCTCAAAAAGCAAGTACACACCTCCCAATTCTCCAAATACATGATATATCTTCACTGTTAAAAAGTGACGAAATGAAACTTCGATACACTGTGAAGTAGTCACTGTCCGTACCTACAGCTCGGATAAAGGGTACATTTCATTTCCCTCCCAAAATAACTAAAACACAGCCATTAATATTGCTCTGCATGTGCACTCAACTTCTTTGGCGAGGCCTGTTCTGAGTGGAAACTGTCCTTTTAAATCGCTGTATGCTCTTGGCTACGGTGCTGCAGCTTAATTTCAGGATGATGGCAATCTTCTTATAGCCTTAGCCCAGGTTATGTAGAGGTTATGTGTTAACCAAGTGACCAATATGAGATAATAAATTAATATGGGTCATTAAAAAATCTGCAGAAGTTTCGCTATGGAATCAATTGAATTGTTCCTTCAAAACAGTAGGCAATATGATGCATCATTTGCACAGCTGTCAAAATCACCTTTCCCCATGTTTTAATTAGTTTTCCATGCAAACTTTAGTCTGCAAAAGAGTATTCTATTCAACTAGAGAGCAGGGTGGGTTCTATGACGCGTTGTTGTCCCCTATTGTCTATACTTACTGTATTTCTACACTTTACCTGCCCAAATATTTGTGATTAATGGTTTACTGTAAACTAAGTGGTTTATGACACGTGAGCCTTTAGTGTATTTATTGTTGTTGGAGTGATTTGAACATTCTTTTATTTTCCATTATTATTCCCATTTGTAATGATGCCAATGTGGTTGAAAGTACTATTACTGAGTAATAAATGCAGCTTAAAGCTAAACAACATTATTGCAAAGTCATATTGCACTATAGTTGTTACGCAACCATACTGTTTTACAGCATTAATTGCAGTAGTTAATGGGATGTATATGACACCAGTCCTGTTATGTTGAGTATGGTAATAGCTTATGTGGGAAAATGGAACAATAGCACAGATACAACTATAATCCATACTCCCATACTTAACATGTTAATAGCAATACATACATTCAGACATACCTATCTAGCAGCAACTGGTTCAGTGTTCTTCATCTCTGTGATCATTCACTCTGTTTTCCAGGGACTGCCACCTGTGAGACACTGAACCCACCATTCAATCTTCAATCTGTATCGGTGAACCCGGCCCAGCTTGGGACCTGTTACATCTGCAACTTGTTGGGAGCAGAACTTGCACGGAGTATTTGTGACGGAAATCCAGCGAGCTACTTTTGAGAAATGGCTTTACTACAGACACTGAGGTCCTTGGTCACTGAGCGACTAACTGCAGCTGCTGAAGAGATATGTGGGAGCGTTGAACAAATCGTAGCAGCGTATGAGGACGAGGCTTGCAGTTTGAAGCAAGAAATTGACCGCCAACGCAGACTACTGGACATGGTTTTAAACCCGCACATTAAATTACACAGATCAGGTTGGTAAAATTGCTTTTATTCATATTGAAAGTGTATTATTATAAATAAATAATCAATTGACAAATGTCTCAGTTTATTCCACCAAACAAACACTTGCTAAGTAGCCTCAGAATGTATGTTTTCTAAGCCAGCAGCATTTAAGAGCAATACTAATAAGAACAATAATAACTAGTATACTTGATTAATCATTCTGTTTAAGGAGAGCCTTATGTGGGTGTTCATATTTTAAACTGGGTTGGTGTTAAGTTATGTGAATTCATACTGGAAGCCTTTATCAATATGATTTTGGACTTTGTACTGACAAATGTACCCCCCCCCCCCCCCCTCCTCATTTTGTCTAGATGGTCTGGTAAAGGATGAACCACCGCAGCCACAGATTAAACCAGAACAAGATGAGATACTTGTTAGACCTGAACAGCATGTGAACTCCAGTCTGCTCCAGGAGGAACCACAGCTTCAGCAGGTTAAAGAGGAACAAGAGGAGCTACTTCTAAGCCCAGATGGAGGTGTGCCATTATTAGTAGTGAAACATGAGTGTGATGGTGAAAGCAGAGAGACAGAGGCTGTAACAATCTACTCACCTGAACATCCAGAAACCTGGGCTGATGCAGAGGACACTGGGACACCACAACCAGCTATTCATGGCCACGACCACTCTTCACGTTGTTGTGGATCTGACAGTGAAGTCTGTGATGAGTTGGAAGAGACTAAAGAATACCAGTCTGGTTTAAACATATGGGAATCACACACTTCCCAGCATATGGACATGCAGAACTTTTTGTTGGGGAATAACCAGGCCCCGGACCTGACATCATCAAAACAACTGACGACAAATGAAAGGCCATTTACTTGTACAGTTTGTGGTAAAGGCTATCGCCGACAGCGTGATCTAAAAATACACATTTTGGCTCACACAGGAGAAAGACCCTTTAATTGTAAAGTTTGTGGCAAGGGGTTCATTAAAAAGAGTTATCTAAAACAACACATGATAACCCATACAGGGGAAATGCCCTTTACTTGTACAGTGTGTGGCAAGGGCTTTCGTCAAATGAGTAATCTAAAAGTACACATGATGACTCACACAGGAGAAACACCCTTTAATTGTAAAGTTTGTGGCAAGGGCTTCACTCAAAAGATTCATCTAAAAGCTCACATGATTTCCCATACAGGGGAATATCCGTTTACTTGTTCAGTGTGTGGCAAGAGTTGTCGCAGAAAGTTTGATCTAAAAGTACACATGAGGACTCACACAGGGGAGATGCCATTTACTTGTGATGTTTGTGGCAGAGGCTGCATTTCTGCAGGTATTCTGAAAAGACACAAGATGGTGCATACAGGGGAAAAGCCATTTACCTGTACAGTGTGTGGCAAAGGCTTTACCAACACTAATAATTTAAAAACACATATGAAGACTCACTGACCTTTTGTAGTTGATGTCCAGCCAAAGGAGACAGCTGACTGTTGTCATTCTGACCATTCTCACCAGTCCAGGATGGTAATGGCAAGTGTTACCAAATAGATGCATTAAAGCTGTTATGGTTGATACTGTAATTGAATTTTCAGCAATTGTAAACTATGCTTGTGATGGACAGACATGTGCCAAAATCATTCATTTCAAATAGAAAAAAAGACAATTGTTAATATAATACAGAGCCTCTGTTCTGGACCCAGGTATAAACCGCATGTGATTTTTTTTTTTTTAAGTGTGTTAGAATGACACATATCATGGTTGTCTGATTGGTGACTCTTTTTGTTTTTCTTCATATTCAAATAAATTATATCCAGCTCTAAAATATGCTGACAGATTGTGTATTTGTACTTCCATTTTTTTCAGGGATCTGGGTGCAAAAGTAATATAAAAGTAATATGCAATATACTACATATTAATTTTAGTGTAATAGTTGTGTAATAACATGACTTTTCTAATTTGGTAGTAAGTAATAAGTAATTTACTACTTTCCTAAGTAATATTGCCCAACACTGGTTATCAATATAATTGGCTGTTTGTGGGAAAATTACTACCAATAGCTTTCTCTGGGCTTGCATGTCCAGAAAAACGTGTATGGCTCTCTCGGCTTGGTCTGTCTTGCAATTTACGTAGTATACTTGATTAAGGTATGTGTGGTTATAATACACATATAACCGCATGTGACTAAATAACAATAATTGCATTGATAATATCTTAATATACAGGGTATATATAATATTTATCACACATTCACATGATGAATGCTGAATGAAATGCTTTTATCAAGCCAAAATATCATTACTCTGCTTAATAATTTAAAAGAGTGCAGGTTTAAACAAAATGTAAGGATAGGCTACTACACATAGATTAGTGACATACAGGAGAAGGTTCAGTGTAGTCTATGTGCACATTTTGACCTCTGAACACTTGACTAATTATAAATGAAAGGCCCTCATTGAACAGTCTCCTCACATAATGTAACAATCTGTTCCTCCTCCAGCATCCCGATATGGAGGAGATGAGCAGCACTCAGGTGTGGAATTCCTTCCTATTGTGTTTCATTTCAAGGACCTTGAATGTACCTATTCAAAGTTATCTCACACACCTAGTACCGTACATTCCTCCACAAGAATAGAAGCTAGTATTCTATGGAGGAACACTGTTGCTGAACTGTACATATCTTCTAATTAACTTTCTTTCATATTATTGTTGTTTGTGTTGCAGTATTGTATATAGCATGAGCAATGTAATGAGTAATGTAAAATTCATACTTATAGTAATGTATGGTTACAAAACTGCATGTGGTAAAACACGTTTGTTTTTAGGTCTTAGCATTGCATCCTGGTAAACAATGCTTTTGTTTTACTTATACTCCACTACAATTATTTGAAACTAGAACTACTTAGGAACTCTAGATTAATATTACAAAACATAGGCCTACATTACATTATTTCAGTCCTATATCAGTAAGTCATTATCGGTCAGTCCAGTGATGCCAACTGCCAAAAATCCAAAATGCACTAGTTGCACTTCGAGAATTCGCTAGATTAGTGTGTTTCCACCATTTTCACAACAGGGCCCACTATTTATTCTGCATTTTAGCCACGGAGGACCATCATTTGATGTTGAGTTTAGTCTCTCGGACTAATTTAGCTGACAAATTGTTGGTCAAAATAGCAATTCTTCTACATTTTCTAAATGTGTAGATTCTTGAAAATTAAGTAATTCAGATGGTTAAATAATATGATTTAACTCTTGAGAGTGTAAAATGAGTGTAACATTTTTATTATTTATTTATTTATGTATTTAGTTTTTTTTTTTTTTTTTTTTTTTTTCATTTTACGATCTCAAGAGTTACTTACAGATCTAGAAGGAGGAATCTATCATAGGAGGAGAAATGGTGAAAAACAAGGGTTTTATCTCTGGCTCCTGTCAACCAATTTCACCGCAACTCACCAGCAAAAAAACACCCGATTTTCTGCCAGGAGTTTTTCCACTAATTTCGGCGCTAGGGGGATCTAGGGGGAAAAAAAGCTAAATATAGCGACAAAAGCGCCAAGTTGGCAAGACTGTCGGTCACTGGGATGAGAAACGGAACCTTTCTGGGTCGGCGTTTGTTTCCAGGTGCTCCCTCATAGGGGTACTTCCTCTCCGTGTTCCGATCTATGTCGTCCCCCTCCTCAGAAGAGCTTTGGAAATAAAAGCAACTGGTTCGGTTTTCTTCATTTCTGTGATCATTCACTCTGTTTTCCAGGTTAGTACAACGTGTAAATAACATCAACTTATCTCCTAAGGTTCCATAGCCTGTGTCAACTTACTGAGCGAGTGTTTATGGCGTTGTTGAGTGCTTTATGTTGAGTAAAACACCGCGATGTTCGCGGACTGTTCTGTTGCTGTTGTTACATGGGACGGATTGGCACATATTTTCCCACCGGGACAATTTTGCTTTTGCCAGGCCACCGTGGGGGTGGCAGCTGCTTAACCAGATGTAACTCTTTGACAGCGTAAAAATGAAACCAAATGGACCCACAAGGGTCCATTTGGTTTCATTTTTACACCCTCAAGAGTTAAAATATTCATCATGTGAATTAGCCCAACTTAGTCCACACAACTAGAGAATGTAGAAGATTAATGGTCATTTTGATCTGTATGTTCCAGGCGAGCATCTAGCGCATTCTAGTGCATTTTGGAAGTGCCACTAGTGCATTTTGGATCTTGTCCAGGCCACTAGGTGGCGCAGGCCACCGGGAAAACTCCCTGTACTCCAGATGGCCAATCCGCCCCTGCCTGTAGTTGTATTAGGCCTAAGACACTGAAGTTGGCGCCGTTATGCTAAACACAGGGAGAGAGATTAAAGGGGAATTCCACCCATGTTCAACATTCTAATATGTCATTAGTATACCCTAGAGGTGCTGGGTGGACATGATGAAAAAGTTCCCCCATTCTGTGTTCCCAAGAAATGGAGGTCTGAAGAAAACCATCTTGATGACATATGTTTATTTATTATGGTAATAGCGGTAATATTGCTGGATGTATAGGTGTATGAATATATTCTTTCATTTTTTTCTCTCTTCTTTCATTTTTTTCTGTTCCTTAGGTCTTTTTTTGTTTCTTTTTCAATGTAGATTAGAAGACTTGTGTGATTTCTAGATTTCTTTAATTCTGTATATGTAATAGGGTGGGCACTGGGCAATATAAGCTTTGGCTTCAGCCCAAACCCTTTTGGTCAGATAGGCAAATGTTGATGCCTAAATGAAATGCTGTTATTCTCTCTGCTTTATTTTCTACTCTTTTGACCAAATAAACTAAACTAAACTAAACTAAACTAAACTAAACTAAACTAAACTAAACTAACTAACTAACTAACTAACTAACTAACTAACTAACTAACTAACTAACTAACTAACTAACTAACATAATCAAGATGTACTTTCACCATGATAATGGATTTCTTTAGACACTTCTTTTTTTCTGAGAACGTACAAATGGTTGCATTCAGAGGCGTCATCTTGCGTCCGTCCTCATGTAGGCTGTGAGTATAGCTCCCCAAATCTTCCACCACTACTCATTGTTTGTCAGTTACCATGCAAGGGCGATTTTCCCCTACCCTGAATTCCTGGGCCAGCAAATTAAGTTGGGACCACAGCCACTGTGAAATCCTACTGAAATACTCAAACTCTACGCGCCTGGTTGCATTTGTACACTCAGAAAAAATGTTGAAAATGGGTGGAATTCCCCTTTAATCCACAACATCACTACTGCTGGTTACCTGATTACTTTACAATTATATAATATTAGGTGATTATGGTATTTTTTTTTTCTTTTGCCGTGATTATAGAGTGAAACATAAACGTCCCTAATGTTTCGCTTGTAGCCGCTCAGTCCCTGGTGGTGGGAAGTAGGGCAATAGGAGAGACATATCAATCACTTTGCTATAGCGACATGACAGGCTTGTAAAGAATGACTTCCCATGTGTTTATACAGTAGCCTATCTCAAAAAGCAAGTACACACCTCCCAATTCTCCAAATACATGATATATCTTCACTGTTAAAAAGTGACGAAATGAAACTTCGATACACTGTGAAGTAGTCACTGTCCGTACCTACAGCTTGGATAAAGGGTACAATGGTACATTTCATTTCCCTCTCAAAATAACTAAAACACAGCCATTAATATTGCTCTGCATTGTGCACTCAACTTCTTTGGTCAGCCATGATGAGTGGAACCTGTCCTTTTAAACCACTGTATGCTCTTGGCCACGGTGCTGCAGCTTAAAGGGGAAGTCCACCCATTTTCAACATTCTAATATGTCATTAATATACCTGGGCAGACATGATAAAAAGTTCCCCCATTCTGTGTTCCCAAGAAATGGAGGTCTGAAGAAAGCCACTAACATGGTGAAACATCTTGATGACATCATCAATATGTATTTTCACCATGTTAATGGATTTCTTTTTTTTTTTTGCTTCTTTTTTTCTGAAAGCGTACAAATGGAACCGAATAGGGTTTATTTGGTTCCATTTGTACACTCTCAGAAAAAAAAAGTTAAATGGGTGGAATTTCCCTTTAATTTCAGGATGATGGCAATCTTCTTATAGCCTAGGCCCATGTTATGTAGAGCAAAAATCCCTTTTTCGGATCCTCAGAGAGTTCTTTGCCATGCATTGCCATGTTGACCAAGTGACCAATATGAGATGTAGGGGGGCGATATTACCAGACGTGATTAAATAAATATGGGTCATGAAAAAAATAAATGTGCAGAAGTTTCGCTATGGAATGCAACTGGTTCAGTGTTCTTCATCTCTGTGATCATTCACTCTGTTTTCCAGATCCTGCTACCTGTGAGACACTGAACCCACCATTCAATCTTCAATCTGTATCGGTGAACCCGGCCCAGCTTCGGACCTGGTACATCTGCAACTTGTTGGGAGCAGAACTTGCATCTCTTGGTCGGAGTATTTGTGACGGAAATTCAGAGAGCTACATTTGAGAAATGACTTTACTACAGACACTGAGGTCCTTGGTCACTGAGCGACTATCTGCAGCTGCTGAAGAGATATGTGGGAGCGTTGAACAAATCATAGCAGTGTATGAGGACGAGGCTTGCAGTTTGAAGCAAGAAATTGACCGCCAACGCAGACTACTGGACATGGTTTTAAACCCGCACATTAAATTACACAGATCAGGTTGGTAAAATTGCTTTAATTCATATTGAAAGTGTATTATTATGAATAAATAATCAATTGACAAATGTCTCAGTTTATTCCACCAAACAAACACTTGCTAAGTAGCCTCAGAATGTATGTTTTCTAAGCCAGCAGCATTTAAGAGCAATACTAATAAGAACAATAATAACTAGTATACTTGATTCATCATTCTGTTTAAGGAGAGCCTTGTGTGGGCGTTCATATTTTAAACTGGTTTGGTGTTGATAAGTTATGTGAACTCATACTGGAAGCCTTTATCAATATGATTTTGGACGTTGTACTGACAAATGTAACCCCCCCCCCCCCCCTCATTTTGTATAGATGGTCTGGTAAAGGATGAACCACAGTCGCCACAGATTAAACCAGAACAAGATGAGATACTTGTTAGACCTGAACAGCATATGAACTCCAGTCTGCTCCAGGAGGAACCACAGCTTCAGCAGGTTAAAGAGGAACAAGAGGAGCTACTTCTAAGACCAGATGGAGGTGTGCCTTTATTAGTAGTGAAACATGAGTGTGATGGTGAAAGCAGAGAGACAGAGGCTGTAACAATCTACTCACCTGAACATCCAGAAACCTGGGCTGATGCAGCGGACACGGGGACACTACAACCAGCTATTGATGACCAAGACCACTCTTCACGCTGTTCTGGATCTGACACTGAAGTCTGTGATGAGTTGGAAGAGACTAAAGAATACCAGTCGGGTTTAAACACACGGCAATCACACACTTCCCAACATATGGACATGCAGAGCAATTCTTTAGGGAATAACCAGGCCCCGGACCCGACATCATCAAAACAACTGACTAAAAATGAAAGGCCATTTACTTGTACAGTTTGTGGTAAAGGCTATCGCCGACATCATGATCTAAAAATACACATTATGGCTCACACAGGAGAAAGACGCTTTAATTGTAAAGTTTGTGGCAAGGGCTTCATTCAAAAGAGTCATCTAAAAGCACACATGATTTCCCATACAGGGGAAATTCCGTTTACTTGTACAGTGTGTGGCAAGAGTTGTCGCAGAAAGTTTGCTCTAAAAGTACACATGATGACTCACACAGGAGAAACACCCTTTAATTGTAAAGTTTGTGGTAAGGGCTTCACTCAAAAGAGTCATCTAAAAGCACACACGATTACCCATACAGGGGAAATTCCGTTTACTTGTACAGTGTGTGGCAAGAGTTGTCGCAGAAAGTTTGATCTAAAAGTACACATGAGGACTCACACAGGAGAGATGCCATTTACTTGTGATGTTTGTGGCAAAGGCTGCATTACTGCAGGTAATCTAAAAAGACACAAGATGGTGCATACAAGGGAAAAGCCATTTACGTGTACAGTGTGTGGCAAAGGCTTTACCAACACTAATCATTTAAAAACACACATGAAGACTCACTGACCTTTTGTAGTTGATGTCCAGCCAAAGGAGACAGCTGACTGTTGTCATTCTGACCATTCTCACCAGTCCAGGATAGTAATGGCAAGCGTTACCAAATAGATGCATTAAACTGTTATGGTTGATGCTGTAATTGAATTTCCAGCAATTGTAAACTATGCTTGTGATGGACAGACATGTGCCGAAATCATTCATTTCAAATAGAAAAAAAAAAAAAAAACATTTTTGACAATTGTTAATATGATACAGAGCCTCTATTCTGGAACCAGGTATGAACCGCATGCGATTTTTTAGCGTGTGTTAGAATGACACATATCATGGTTGGCTGATTGGTGACTCTTTTTGTTTTTCTTCATAATTCAAATAAATTATATCCAGCTCTAAAATATGCCGACAGATTGTGTTTTTGTACTTCCATTTTTTCAGGGATCTGGGTGCAAAAGTAATATAAAAGTAATATGTAATATACTACATATTAATTTTGCATTCAAATAAGTAGTGTAATAACATGACTTTTCTAAATTGGTAGTAAGTAATAAGTAATTTACTACTTTCCTAAGTAATATTGCCCAACACTGGTTATCAATATGTTTGGCTGTTTGTGGGAAAATTACTACCAATAGCTTTCTCTGGGCTTGCATGTCCAGAAAAACGTGTATGGCTCTCTCGGCTTGGTCTGTCTTGCAATTTACGTATTATACTTGATTAAGGTATGTGTGGTTATAATACACATATAACCACATGTGACTAAATAACAATAATTGCATTGATAATATCTTAATATACAGGGTATATATAATATACTTGTTTTTGCTCCCATTTTTCAGGGGATGGACTTAAAGACCTAAAATTCATTCCAGATATACAATATTACCATTTCTCTCAAACACTGTTCACAAATCTACCTAAATGTGTGATATTCAGCACTTCTGCTTTGTTAAAATAATCCATCCCACCTCACAGGTGTGCCACATCAAGATGCAGATGTGACATCATGGTTAGTGCACAGGTGTACCTTAGACTGTCCACAATAAAAGGCCACCCTGAAATGTGCGATTTTTTGTTGCCTTATTGGGGGTATAGGACTCCGAACCTGTCAGTATCTGGTGTGACCACCATTTGCCTCATGCAGTGCAACACATCTTCTTCGCATAGAGTTTATCAGATTGCCAATTGTGGCCTGTGGAATGTTGGTCCACTCCTCTTCAATGGCTGTGTGAAGTTGCTGGATATTAGTGGGTACGCGCTGTCGAAATGGTAATAATGTGGTAATAATGTGTTATTACCATTTTGACTATCAATCATCATTACTCTGCTATCAGATATCATTACCCTGCTTAATAATTTAAAAGAGCACAGGTTTAAACAAAATGTAAGGATACTACACATAGATTAGTGACATACAGGAGAAGGTTCAGTGTATAGTCTATGTGCACATTTTGACCTCTGAACATTTGACTAATTATAAATGAAAGGCCCTCATTGAACAGTCTCCTCACATAATGTAACAATCTGTTCCTCCTCCAGCATCCCGATATGGAGGAGATGAGCAGCACTCAGGTGTGGAATTCCTTCCTATTGTGTTTCATTTCAAGGACCTTGAATGTACCTATTCAAAGTTTAGAACCTATTCAAAGTTATCTCACACACCTAAGTACCGTACATTCCTCCACAAAAATAGAAGCTAGTATTCTATGGAGGAACACTGTTGCTGAACTGTACATGTCTTCTAATTAACTTTCTTTCATATTATTGTTGTTTGTGTTGCAGTATTGTATATAGCATGAGCAATGTAATGAGTAATGTAAAATTCATACTTATAGTAATGTATGGTTACAAAACTGCATGTGGTAAAACACGTTTGTTTTTAGGTCTTAGCATTGCATCCTGGTAAACAATGCTTTTGTTTTACTTATACTCCACTACAATTATTTGAAACTAGAACTACTTTGAAACTCTATAAACATAGGCCTACATTACATTATTTCAGTCCTATATCAGTAAGTCATTATCGGTCAGTCCAGTGATGCCAACTGCCAAAAATCCAAAATGCACTAGTTGCACTTCCAGAATTCACTAGAGTAGTGTTTTTCAACCATTTTCATAACAGGGCCCACTATTTATTCTGCATTTTAGCCACGGAGGACCATCATTTGATGTTGAGTTTAGTCTCTCGGACTAATTTAGCTGACAAATTGTTGGTCAAAATAGCAATTCTTCTGCATTTTCTAAATGTGTAGATTCTTGAAAATTAAGTAATTCAGATGGTTAAATAATATGATTTAACTCTTGAGAGTGTAAAATGAGTGTAAATTTTTTATTATTTATGTATGTATGTATGTATGTATGTATGTATGTATGTATGTATGTATGTATGTATGTATGTATGTATGTATGTATGTATGTATGTATGTATGTATGTATGTATGTATGTATGTATGTATGTATGTATGTATGTATGTATGTATTTATTTATTTATTTATTTATTTATTTATTTATTTATTTTTTTTTACCCCCCCCCCCCCCCCCCCATTTTTCTCAAGAGTTACTTACAGATCTAGAAGGAGGACTCTATCATAGGAGGAGAAATGGTGAAAAACAAGGGTTTTATCTCTGGCTCCTGTCAACATATTTCACCGCAACTCACCAGCAAAAAAACACCAGATTTTCTGTCAGGAGTTTTTCCACTAAAACTAAATATAGCGACAAATGCGCCAAGTTGGCAACACTGTCGGTCACTGGCATGAGAAACGGAACCTTTCTGGCTCGGCGTGTGTTTCCAGGTGCCCCGTCATAGGGGTACTTCCGCTCCGTGTTCCGATCTATGCCGTCCCCCTCCTCAGAAGAGCTTTGGAAATAAAATCAACTGCTTCGGTTTTCTTCATTTCTGTGATTATTCACTCTGTTTTCCAGGTTAGTACAACGTGTAAATAACATCAACTTATCTCCTAAGGTTCCATAGCCTGTGTCAACTTACTGAGCGAGTGTTTATGGCGTTGTTGAGTGCTTTATGTTGAGTAAAACACCGCGATGTTCGCGGACTGTTCTGTTGCTGTTGTTACATGGGGCGGATTGGCACATATTTTCCCACCGGGACAATTTTGCTTTTGCCAGGCCACCGTGGGGTGGCAGCTGCTTAACCAGATGTAACTCTTTGAGAGCGTAAAATGAAACCAAATGGACCCACAAGGGTCCATTTGGTTTCATTTTTACACCCTCAAGAGTTAAAATATTCATCATGTGAATTAGCCCAACTTAGTCCACACAACTAGAGAATGTAGAAGGTTAATGGTCATTTTGATCTGTATGTTCCAGGCGAGCATCTAGCGCATTCTAGTGCATTTTGGAAGTGCCACTAGTGCATTTTGGATCTTGTCCAGGCCACTAGGTGGCGCAGGCCACCGGGAAAACTCCCTGTACTCCAGATGGCCAATCCGCCCCTGCCTGTAGTTGTATTAGGCCTAAGACACTGAAGTTGGCGCCGTTATGCTAAACACAGGGAGAGAGATTAAAGGGGAATTCCACCCATGTTCAACATTCTAATATGTCATTAGTATACCCTAGAGGTGCTGAGTGGACATGATGAAAAAGTTCCCCCATTCTGTGTTCCCAAGAAATGGAGGTCTGAAGAAAACCACTAACATGGTGAAACATCTTGATGACATATGTTTATTTATTATGGTAATAGCGGGAATATTGCTGGATGTATAGGTGTATGAATATATTCTTTCATTTTTTCTCCCTTCTTTCATTTTTTTCTTTTCCTTAGGTCTTTTTTTGTTTCTTTTTCAATGTAGATTAGAAGACTTGTGTGATTTCTAGATTTCTTTAATTCTGTATATGTAATAGGGTGGGCACTGGGCAATATAAGCCTTGGCTTCAGCCCAAACCCTTTTGGTCGGATAGGCAAATGTTGATGCCTAAATGAAATGCTGTTATTCTCTCTGCTTTATTTTTATACTCTTTTGACCAAATAAACTAAACTAACTAACTAACATAATCAAGATGTACTTTCACCATGATAATGGATTTCTTTAGACACTTCTTTTTTTTCTGAGAACGTACAAATGGTTGCATTCAGAGGCGTCATCTTGCGTCCGTCCTCATGTAGGCTGTGAGTATAGCTCCCCAAATCTTCCACCACTACTCATTGTTTGTCAGTTACCATGCAAGGGCGATTTTTCCCCTACCCTGAATTTCTGGGCCAGCAAATTAAGTTGGGACCACAGCCACTGTGAAATCCTACTGAAATACTCAAACTCTACGCGCCTGGTTGCATTTGTACACTCTCAGAAAAAATGTTGAAAATGGGTGGAATTCTTCTTTAATCCAAAACATCACTACTGCTGGTTACCTGGTTACTTGACAATTATATAATATTAGGTGAGTAAGGTATTTTTTTTTTTTTCTTTTGCCGTGATTATAGAGTGAAACATAAACGTCCCTAATGTTTCGCTTGTAGCCGCTCAGTCCCTGGTGGTGGGAAGTAGGGCAATAGAGTTGCGCAGTGACGTCACCGCCCCGGTTCCGGAAGTCTTTTCCCCATTCATTTTTCTCATAGACTTTTCGAAAATAATTTATATCAAGACGATTACGCCGCGGACAGAGCCAACTCGAGTCGTGACGAATCATGATGACACACACAAACTTTTGGGACAATAAAATCATTTCTAAGATGAAAAACGAAACAAAAAGTCTTGTATCATGCCGTTTTCTACTTCTTCCCAATTATATATTATATGACGATATTGTGTTTGTTGTCATGACTTGTCACGACCTGAGTTGGCTTTGGCCGCGACGTAATCGTCTTGATATAAATTATTTTCGAAAAGTCTATGAGAAAAATGAATTGGGAAAAGACTTCCGGAACTGGGGCGGAGACGTCACTGCGCAACTCTATAGGAGAGATCGATCAATAACTTTGCTATAGCGACATGACAGGCTTGTAAAGACTTACTTCCTGTGTGATTATACAGTAGCCTATCTCAAAAAGCGAGTACACACCTCCCAATTCTCCAAATACATGATATATCTTCACTGTTAAACAGTGACGAAATGAAACTTCGATACACTGTGAAGTAGTCACTGTCTGTACCAGCCATTAATAATGCTCTGCATGTGCACTCAACTTCTTTGGTCAGCAATGGTGAGGCCAGTGAGGACAGTAGTCAAATATTCACTTTGTTTTTATGCTGATATATAAATGCAAACTTTTGCAAACTTTAGTCGGAAACAGACTATTCTATTTGACTAGAGAGCAGGGTGGGTTCTATGACGCGTTGTTGTCCCCGTCTATACTTACTGTATTTCTACACCTGTCCAAATATTTGTGATTAATAGTTTACTATAAGTGGTTTATGACACGTGAGTCTTTAGTGTATTTATTGTTGTTAGAGTGATTTGAACAATATTTTATTTTCCATTATTATTCCCATTTGTAATGATGTCAATATGGTTGAAAATACTATTACCGAGTAATAAATGCAGCTTAAAGCTAAACAACATTATTGCCAAGTCATATTGCACTATAGTTGTTACGCAACCATACTGTTTAACAGTATTAATTGCAGTAGTTAATGGAAGGTATATGACACCAGTTCTGTTATGTTATGTTGAGTATGGTAATGGCTTATGTGGGAAAATGGAACAATAGCACAGACACAACTACAATCCATACTCCCATACTTAACATGTTAATCGCAGTACATACATCCACACATACCTACTGTATCTAGCAGTAACTGGTTCAGTGTTCTTCATCTCTGTGATCATTCACTCTGTTTTCTAGGGTCCTGTGAGACAGTGGACCCACCATTCAATCTTCAATCTGTATCCCAGCTTGGGACCTGGTACATCTGCAACCTGTTGGGAGCAGAACTTGCATCTCTTGGTCGGAGTATTTGTGACGGAAATTCAGAGAGCTACATTTGAGAAATGGCTTTACTACAGACACTGAGGTCCTTGGTTTCTGAGCGACTGTCTGCAGCTGTTGAAGAGATATGTGGGAGCGTTGAACAAATTGTAGCAGTGTATGAGGACGAGGCTTGCAGTTTGAAGCAAGAAATTGACCGCCAAAACAAACTACTGGATATGGTTTTAAAACCGTACATTAAATTACACAGATTAGGTTGGTAAAATTGTTTTAATTCATATTACCTCAATAATGGTTTTAAATTCAGATGAGACAATGTACAATAATAACTAGTATACTTGATCCATCATTCTGTTTAAGGAGAGCACGCCGCTGTTTGAGTGTTGATATTTTAAACTGATTTGGTGATTATATATGAACCTTTATCAATATGATTTTGGACTTTGTACCCCCCCTCCCCCTCTCTCATTTTATCTAGATGGTCTGGTAAAGGATGAACCACAGCAGCCACAGATTAAACCAGAACAAGAGGAGATACTTCTTAGACCTGAACAGCATATGAACTCCAGTCTGCTCCAGGAGGAACCACAGCTTCAGCAGGTTAAAGAGGAACAAGAGGAGCTACTTCTAAGACCAGATGGAGGTGTGCCTTTATTAGCAGTGAAACATGAATGTGATGGTGAAAGCAGAGAGGCAGAGGCTGTAGCAATCTACTCACCTGAACATCCAAAAACCTGGGCTGATGCAGAGGACACTGGGACACCACAACCAGCTATTGATGACCAGGACCACTCTTCACGCTGTTTTGGATCCGACACTGAAGTCTGTGATGAGTTGGAAGAGACTAAAGAATACCAGTCGGGTTTAAACACACGGACATCACACACTTCCCAACATATGGACATGCAGAACAATTCTTTAGGGAATAACCAGGCCCCGGACCCGACTTCATCAAAACAACTGACTAAAAATGAAAGGCCACTTACTTGTACTATTTGTGGTAAAGGCTATCGCCGACAGCATGATCTAAAAATACACATTATGAGTCACACAGGAGAAAGACCCTTTAATTGTAAAGTTTGTGGCAAGGGGTTCATTCAAAAGAGTTATCTAAAACCACACATGATAACCCATACAGGGGAAATGCCCTTTACTTGTACAGTGTGTGGCAAGAGAGTGGCAAGAAAAGGTGATCTAAAAGTACACATGAGGATTCACACAGGGGAGATGCCATTTATATGTGATGTTTGTGGCAAAGGCTGCATTTCTGCAGGTAATCTGAATAGACACAAGTTGGTGCATACAGGGGGAAAGCCATTTACCTGTACAGTGTGTGGCAAAGGCTTTACCAAAACTAATAATTTAGAAACACATATGAAGACTCACTGACCTTTTGTAGTTGATGTCGAGCCAAAGGAGACTGTTGCCATTCTGACCATTCTCACCAGTGCAGGATGGTAATGGCAAGTGTTACCAAATAGATGCATTAAAGCTGTTATGGTTGATACTGTAATTGAATTTTCAGCAATTGTAAACTATGCTTGTGATGGACAGACATGTGCCAAAATCATTCATTTCAAATAGAAAAAAAAAAAGACAATTGTTAATATAATACAGAGCCTCTGTTCTGGAACCAGGTATAAACCACATGTGATATTTTTTGTTGTGTGTTAGAATGACACATATTATGGTTGGCTGATTGGTGACTCTTTTTGTTTTTCTTCATATTCATATAAATTATATCCAGCTCTAAAATATGCTGACAGATTGTGTATTTGTACTTCCATTTTTTCAGGGATCTGGGTGCAAAAGTAATATAAAAGTAATATGTAATATACTACATATTAATTTTGCATTCAAAAAAGTAGTGTAATAACATGACCTTTCTAAATTGGTAGTAAGTAATAAGTAATTTACTACTTTAGTAATATTGCCCAGCAGTGGTTATCAATAGGTTTGGCTGAAAATTACTACCAATAGCTTTCTCTGGACTTGCATGTTCAGAAAAACGTGTATGACTCTCTCGGCTTGGTCTGTCTTGCAATTTACGTAGTATACTTGATTAAGGTATGTGTGGTTATAATACACATATAACCACATGTGACTAAATAACAATAATTGCATTGATAATATCTTAATATTCAGGGTATATATAATATTTATCACACATTCACATGATGAATGCTGAATGAAATGCTTTTATCCATCCAAAATATCATTACTCTGCTTAATAATGTAAAAGAGTGCAGGTTTAAACAAAATGTAAGGATACTACACATAGATTAGTGACATACAGGAGAAGGTTCAGTGTAGTCTAGGTACACATTTTGACCTCTGAACATTTGACTAATTATAAATGAAAGGCCCTCATTGAACAGTCTCCTCACATAATGTAACAATCTGTTCCTCCTCCAGCATCCCGATATGGAGGAGATGAGCAGCACTCAGGTGTGGAATTCCTTCCTATTGTGTTTCATTTCAAGGACCTTGAATGTACCTATTCAAAGTTTAGAACCTATTCAAAGTTATCTCACACACCTAAGTACCGTACATTCCTCCACAAAAATAGAAGCTAGTATTCTATGGAGGAACACTATTGCTGAACTGTACATGTCTTCTAATTAACTTTCTTTCATATTATTGTTGTTTGTTTTGCAGTATTGTATATAGCATGAGCAATGTAATGAGTAATGTAAAATTCATACTTATAGTAATGTATGGTTACAAAACTGCATGTGGTAAAACATGTTTGATTTTAGGTCTTAGCATTGCATCCTGGTAAACAATGCTTTTGTTTTACTTATACTCCACTACAATCATTTGAAACTAGAACTACTTTGAAATTGTAGATTAATATTACAAAACATAGGCCTAGGCCTACATTACATTATTTCAATCCTATATCAGTAAGTCATTATCGGTCAGTCCAGTGATGCCAACTGCCAAAATCCAAAATGCACTAGTTGCACTTCCAGAATTCGCTAGAGTAGTGATTTTCAACCATTTTCACAACAGGGCCCACTATCTATTTATTCTGCATTTTAGCCACGGAGGACCATCATTTGATGTTGACTTTAGTCTCTCTAATTTAGCTGACAAAATGTTAAATTGACAAAATAGCAATTCTTCTATTCTTGAAATTCTTGAATTAAGTAATTCAGATGGTTAAATATGATTTAACTCTTGAGAGTGTAAAATGAGTACAACTTTCTTTTTCTTTTCTTTTTTCTTTTTTTTTTTTCATTTTACGATCTCAAAAGTTACTTACAGATCTAGAAGGAGGAATCTATCATAGGAGGAGAAATGGTAAAAAACAAGGGTTTTATCTCTGCCAGGAGTTTTTCCACTAATTTCGGCGCTAGGGGGATCTAGGGGGAAAAAAAGCTAAATATAGCGACAAAAGCGCCAAGTTGGCAAGACTGTCGGTCACTGGGATGAGAAACGGAACCTTTCTGGGTCGGCGTTTGTTTCCAGGTGCTCCCTCAGGGTACTTCCTCTCCGTGTTCCGATCATCTATGCCGTCCCCCTCCTCAGAAGAGCTTTGGAAATAAAAGCAACTGCTTCGGTTTTCTTCATTTCTGTGATCATTCACTCTGTTTTCCAGGTTAGTACAACGTGTAAATAACATCAACTTATCTCCTAAGGTTCCATAGCCTGTGTCAACTTACTGAGCGAGTGTTTATGGCGTTGTTGAGTGCTTTATGTTGAGTAAAACACCGCGATGTTCGCGGACTGTTCTGTTGATGTTGTTACATGGGGCGGATTGGCACATATTTTCCCACCGGGACAATTTTGCTTTTGCCAGGCCACCGTGGGGGTGGCAGCTGCTTAACCAGATGTAACTCTTTGACAGCGTAAAAATGAAACCAAATGGACCCACAAGGGTCCATTTGGTTTCATTTTTACACCCTCAAGAGTTAAAATATTCATCATGTGAATTAGCCCAACTTAGTCTACACAACTAGAGAATGTAGAAGATTAATGGTCATTTTGATCTGTATGTTCCAGGCGAGCATCTAGCGCGTTCTAGTGCATTTTGGAAGTGCCACTAGTGCATTTTGGATCTTGTCCAGGCCACTAGGTGGCGCAGGCCACCGGGAAAACTCCCTGTACTCCAGATGGCCAATCCGCCCCTGCCTGTAGTTGTATTAGGCCTAAGACACTGAAGTTGGCGCCGTTATGCTAAACACAGGGAGAGAGATTAAAGGGGAATTCCACCCATGTTCAACATTCTAATGTCATTAGTATACCCTAGAGGTGCTGAGTGGACATGATGAAAAAGTTCCCCCATTCTGTGTTCCCAAGAAATGGAGGTCTGAAGAAAACCACTAACATGGTGAAACATCTTGATGACATATGTTTATTTATTATGGTAATAGCGGGAATATTGCTGGATGTATAGGTGTATGAATATATTCTTTCATTTTTTCTCCCTTCTTTCATTTTTTTCCTTTTCCTTAGGTCTTTTTTGTTTCTTTTTCAATGTAGATTAGAAGACTTGTGTGATTTCTAGATTTCTTTAATTCTGTATATGTAATAGGGTGGGCACTGGGCAATATAAGCTTTGGCTTCAGCCCAAACCCTTTTGGTCAGATAGGCAAATGTTGATGCCTAAATGAAATGCTGTTATTCTCTCTGCTTTATTTTTATACTCTTTTGACCAAATAAACTAAACTAACTAACTAACTAACTAACTAACTAACTAACATAATCAAGATGTACTTTCACCATGATAATGGATTTCTTTAGACACTTCTTTTTTTCTGAGAACGTACAAATGGTTGCATTCAGAGGCGTCATCTTGCGTCCGTCCTCATGTAGGCTGTGAGTATAGCTCCCCAAATCTTCCACCACTACTCATTGTTTGTCAGTTACCATGCAAGGGCGATTTTCCCCTACCCTGAATTCCTGGGCCAGCAAATTAAGTTGGGACCACAGCCACTGTGAAATCCTACTGAAATACTCAAACTCTACGCGCCTGGTTGCATTTGTACACTCAGAAAAAATGTTGAAAATGGGTGGAATTCCCCTTTAATCCACAACATCACTACTGCTGGTTACCTGATTACTTTACAATTATATAATATTAGGTGATTATGGTATTTTTTTTTCTTTTGCCTTGATTATAGAGTGAAACATAAACGTCCTTAATGTTTCGCTTGTAGCCGCTCAGTCCCTGGTGGTGGGAAGTAGGGCAATAGGAGAGACATATCAATCACTTTGCTATAGCGACATGACAGGCTTGTAAAGAATGACTTCCCATGTGTTTATACAGTAGCCTATCTCAAAAAGCAAGTACACACCTCCCAATTCTCCAAATACATGATATATCTTCACTGTTAAAAAGTGACGAAATGAAACTTCGATACACTGTGAAGTAGTCACTGTCCGTACCTACAGCTCGGATAAAGGGTACATTTCATTTCCCTCTCAAAATAACTAAAACACAGCCATTAATATTGCTCTGCATGTGCACTCAACTTCTTTGGCGAGGCCTGTTCTGAGTGGAAACTGTCCTTTTAAATCGCTGTATGCTCTTGGCTACGGTGCTGCAGCTTAATTTCAGGATGATGGCAATCTTCTTATAGCCTTAGCCCAGGTTATGTAGAGGTTATGTGTTAACCAAGTGACCAATATGAGATATTAAATTAATATGGGTCATTAAAAAATCTGCAGAAGTTTCGCTATGGAATCAATTGAATTGTTCCTTCAAAACAGTAGGCAATATGATGCATCATTTGCACAGCTGTCAAAATCACCTTTCCCCATGTTTTAATTAGTTTTCCATGCAAACTTTAGTCTGCAAAAGAGTATTCTATTCAACTAGAGAGCAGGGTGGGTTCTATGACGTCTTGTTGTCCCCGTCTATACTTACTGTATTTCTACACTTTACCTGTTCAAATATTTGTGATTAATGGTTTACTGTAAACTAAGTGGTTTATGACACGTGAGCCTTTAGTGTATTTATTGTTGTTGGAGTGATTTGAACATTCTTTTATTTTCCATTATTATTTGTAATGATGCCAATGTGGTTGAAAGTACTATTACTGAGTAATAAATGCAGCTTAAAGCTAAACAACATTATTGCAAAGTCATATTGCACTATAGTTGTTACGCAACCATACTGTTTTACAGTATTAATTGCAGTAGTTAATGGGATGTATATGACACCAGTCCTGTTATGTTGAGTATGGTAATAGCTTATGTGGGAAAATGGAACAATAGCACAGATACAACTATAATCCATACTCCCATACTTAACATGTTAATAGCAATACATACATTCAGACATACCTACTGTATCTAGCAGCAACTGGTTCAGTGTTCTTCATCTCTGTAATCATTCACTCTGTTTTCCAGGGACTGCCACCTGTGAGACACTGAACCCACCCTTCAATCTTCAATCTGTACCGGTGAACCCGGTACAGAACTTGCATGTCTTGGTCGGAGTATTTGTGACGGAAATTCAGAGAGCTACATTTGAGAAATGGCTTTACTACAGACACTGAGGTCCTTGGTCACTGAGCGACTATCTGCAGCTGCTGAAGAGATATGTGGGAGTGTTGAACAAATCGTAGCAGCATATGAGGACGAGGCTTGCAGTTTGAAGCAAGAAATTGACCGCCAACGCAGACTACTGGACATGGTTTTAAACCCGCACATTAAATTACACAGATCAGGTTGGTAAAATTGCTTTAATTCATATTGAAAGTGTATTATTATAAATAAATAATCAATTGACAAATGTCTTAGTTTATTTCACCAAACAAACACTTGCTAAGTAGCCTC
This sequence comes from Benthosema pterotum, assembly GCA_039105355.1. Taxonomy (NCBI): domain Eukaryota; kingdom Metazoa; phylum Chordata; class Actinopteri; order Myctophiformes; family Myctophidae; genus Benthosema; species Benthosema pterotum. Next base: position 53,935,537 of record CM076967.1, read on the forward strand.
AGAATGTATGTTTTCTAAGCCAGCAGCATTTAAGAGCAATACTAATAAGAACAATAATAACTAGTGTACTTGATTCATCATTCTGTTTAAGGAGAGCCTTGTGTGGGTGTTCATATTTTAAACTGGTTTGGTGTTGATAAGTTATGTGAATTCATACTGGAAGCCTTTATCAATATAGATGGTCTAGATGGTCTGGTAAAGGATGAACCACCTCAGCCACAGATTAAACCAGAACAAGAGGAGATACTTCTTAGACCTGAACAGCATATGAACTCCAGTCTGCTCCAGGAGGAACCACAGCTTCAGCAGGTTAAAGAGGAACAAGAGGAGCTACTTCTAAGACCAGATGGAGGTGTGCCTTTATTAGTAGTGAAACATGAGTGTGATGGTGAAAGCAGAGAGACAGAGGCTGTAACAATCTACTCACCTGAACATCCAGAAACCTGGGCTGATGCAGAGGACACTGGGACACCACAACCAGCTATTCATGGCCACGACCACTCTTCACGTTGTTGTGGATCTGACAGTGAAGTCTGTGATGAGTTGGAAGAGACTAAAGAATACCAGTCTGGTTTAAACATATGGGAATCACACACTTCCCAGCATATGGACATTCAGAACTTTTTGTTGGGGAATAACCAGGCCCCGGACCCGACACCATCAAAACAACTGACGACAAATGAAAGGCCATTTACTTGTACAGTTTGTGGTAAAGGCTATCGCCGACAGCGTGATCTAAAAATACACATTATGGGTCACACAGGAGAAAGACCCTTTAATTGTGAAGTTTGTGGCAAGGGGTTCATTCAAAAGAGTCATCTAAAACGGCACATGATAACCCATACAGGAGAAACACCCTTTAATTGTAAAGTTTGTGGCAAGGGCTTCACTCAAAAGAGTCATCTAAAAGCACACATGATTTCCCATACAGGGGAAATTCCGTTTACTTGTACAGTGTGTGGCAAGAGTTGTCGCAGAAAGTTTGATCTAAAAGTACACATGAGGACTCACACAGGAGAGATGCCATTTAATTGTGATGTTTGTGGCAGAGGCTGCATTTCTGCAGGTAATCTGAAAAGACACAAGATGGTGCATACAAGGGAAAAGCCATTTACCTGTACAGTGTGTGGCAAAAGCTTTACCAACACTAATAATTTAAAAACACATATGAAGACTCACTGACCTTTTGTAGTTGATGTCCAGCCAAAGGAGACAGCTGACTGTTGCCGTTCTGACCATTCTCACCAGTCCAGGATGGTAATGGAAAGTGTTACCAAATAGATGCATTAAAGCTGTTATGGTTGATACTGTAATTGAATTTTCAGCAATTGTAAACTATGCTTGTGATGGACAGACATGTGCCAAAATCATTCATTTCAAATAGAAAAAAAAAAGACAATTGTTAACATGGGCGTCGCCGCCATTCACTATGCGGGTGCCTCAGCACCCGCAATTTTTCACGTCGGAAAAAAAATGATGCGAAAAAGTGGGGGTGCTGGCCAAATCGCAACTGTCCATGCTGCGGGAGAGGCAGAGCCATATGAACCATATAGTGTAGACAGAGTTACGACAACTCCGTCCACTCCAAGAGGCAAGTTCAATGGCGGCTTTTCTACTGAGACTCAAATCGGGAATGGGGACAACAAATAGGGACAAGTCCTGGACCTGAAGTAGGCAGTAATGCAACGGCCTCCGGCAACAGCCTTGCAACAGCCCCTTGAAAGCATGCATAAAATAGCTCTTATTTGCGCTGTCGCCCTCATTGAAAACAATGCATTTCCAACTCCAGTTTGTCCCTATTCAGGCTGCATGAACAGCAGCGCGAGCGTTCAGTTTGTGACCCATCAATGTCGCAACTCTTCTACTAGATGGCACTGGCAGGCACTGATCTGGGAAGGAGGGAGACGGGGTGACTGGCCGCTTGCATTCATTGCTTTGATATGAGTTGCACAGTCGGCGACGGTGCGGTTTTGAAACTTTTTCGTCAATCCACTACATTCTCGTCTCGACACGTCACGTCAACCATAACTCACAAACGTCTCATCATATTTTAGTCATCATAGATAGCCGTTTTATCTTGTCACAGTCAGTCTTGTACTGCATTATAACACTGCTTCATTGAAGTGTGTAACCATTACATTTATTGTGAAATATTAGTAAAAAGTGTTTTAGAGGGGGAAAAAAAGCCCAAATTTTTTCGCGGCCGCGCCGCAATTTAACCCTAAAGCGAAATCAGCACCCGCATCTTTCCAGACGTGGTGACGTGCCTGATTGTTAATATAATACAGAGCCTCTGTTCTGGAACCAGGTATAAATCGCATGTGATTTTTTTTTTAAAGTGTGTTAGAATGACACATATCATGGTTGTCTGATTGGTGACTCTTTTTGTTTTCCTTCATATTCAAATAAATTATATCCAGCTCTAAAATATGCTGACAGATTGTGTATTTGTACTTCCATTTTTTCAGGGATCTGGGTGCAAAAGTAATATAAAAGTAATATACTACATATTAATTTTGCATTCAAATAAGTAGTGTAATAACATGACTTTTCTAATTTGGTAGTAAGTAATAAGTAATTTACTACTTTGTGTATTTGTACTTCCATTTTTTTCAGGGATCTGGGTGCAAAAGTAATATAAAAGTAATATACTACATATTAATTTTGCATTCAAATAAGTAGTGTAATAACATGACTTTTCTAATTTGGTAGTAAGTAATAAGTAATTTACTACTTTCCTAAGTAATATTGCCCAACACTGGTTATCAATATGTTTGGCTGTTTGTGGGAAAATTACTACCAATAGCTTTCTCTGGGCTTGCATGTCCAGAAAAACGTGTATGACTCTCTCGGCTTGGTCTGTCTTGCAGTTTACGTAGTATACTTGGTTAAGGTATGTGTAGTTATAATACACATATAACCACATGTGACTAAATAACAATAATTGCATTGATAATATCTTAATATTCAGGGTATATATAATATTTATCACACATTCACATGATGAATGCTGAATGAATGCTTTTATCAAGCCAAAATATATTTACTTTGCTTAATAATTTAAAAGAGTGCAGGTTTAAACAAAATGTAAGGATACTACACATAGATTAGTGACATACAGGAGAAGGTTCAGTGTAGTCTAGGTGCACATTTTGACCTCTGAACATTTGACTAATTATAAATGAAAGGCCCTCATTGAACAGTCTCCTCACATAATGTAACAATCTGTTCCTCCTCCAGCATCCCGATATGGAGGAGATGAGCAGCACTCAGGTGTGGAATTCCTTCCTATTGTGTTTCATTTCAAGGACCTTGAATGTACCTATTCAAAGTTATCTCACACACCTAAGTACCGTACATTCCTCCACAAAAATAGAAGCTAGTATTCTATGGAGGAACACTGTTGCTGAACTGTACATGTCTTCTAATTAACTTTCTTTCGTATTATTGTTGTTTGTGTTGCAGTATTGTATATAGCATGAGCAATGTAATGAGTAATGTAAAATACATACTTATAGTAATGTATGGTTACAAAACTGCATGTGGTAAAACACGTTTGTTTTTAGGTCTTAGCATTGCATCCTGGTAAACAATGCTTTTGTTTTACTTAATACTCCACTACAATTATTTGAAACTAGAACTACTTTGAAACTGTAGATTAATATTACAAAACATAGGCCTAGGCCTACATTACATTATTTCAGTCCTATATCAGTAAGTCATTATCGGTCAGTCCAGTGATGCCAACTGCCAAAATCCAAAATGCACTAGTTGCACTTCCAGAATTCGCTAGAGTAGTGTTTTTCAACCATTTTCATAACAGGGCCCACTATTTATTCTACATTTTAGCCACGGAGGACCATCATTTGATGTTGAGTTTAGTCTCTCGGACTAATTTTGCTGACAAAATGTTGGTCAAAATAGCAATTCTTCTACATTTTCTAAATGTGTAGATTCTTGAAAATTAAGTAATTCAGATGGTTAAATAATATGATTTAACTCTTGAGAGTGTAAAATGAGTGTAAAATTTTTATTATTTATTTATTTATTTTTATTCCCCCCCATTTTTCTCAAGAGTTACTTACAGATCTAGAAGGAGGACTCTATCATAGGAGGAGAAATGGTGAAAAACAAGGGTTTTATCTCTGGCTCCTGTCAACCAATTTCACCGCAACTCACCAGCAAAAAAACACCAGATTTTCTGTCAGGAGTTTTTCCACTAAAAGTAAATATAGCGACAAATGCGCCAAGTTGGCAGCACTGTCGGTCACTGGGATGAGAAACGGAACCTTTCTGGGTCGGCGTTTGTTTCCAGGTGCCCCGACATAGGGGTACTTCCGCTCCGTGTTCCGATCTATGCCGTCCCCCTCCTCAGAAGAGCTTTGGAAATAAAAGCAACTGGTTCGGTTTTCTTCATTTCTGTGATCATTCACTCTGTTTACCAGGTTAGTACAACGTGTAAATAACATCAACTTATCTCCTAAGGTTCCATAGCCTGTGTCAACTTACGGAGCGAGTGTTTATGGCGTTGTTGAGTGCTTTATGTTGAGTAAAACACCGCGATGTTCGCGGACTGTTCTGTTGCTGTTGTTACATGACGCCAGGCAGCCTGTAGTTGTATTAGGCCTAAAACACTGAAGTTGGCGCCGTTATGCTAAACACACAGAGAGAGAGAGAGAGAGAGAGAGAGAGAGAGAGAGAGAGAGAGAGAGAGAGAGAGAGAGAGAGAGATTAAAGGGGAATTCCACACATGTTCAACATTCTAATATGTCATTAGTATACCCTAGAGGTGCTGTGTGGACATGATGAAAAAGTTCCCCCATTCTGTGTTCCCAAGAAATGGAGGTCTGAAGAAAACCACTAACATGGTGAAACATCTTGATGACATCATCAAGATGTATTTTCACCATGATAATGGATTTCTTTAGACACTTTTTTTTTTTTTTTTTTTTTTTTTTTTCTGAGAGCGAAAAAATGTTGAAAATGGGTGGAATTCCCCTTTAATCCACAACATCACTACTGCTGGTTACCTGATTATTGACAATTCTATATTATATATTCATATATATAATATTAGGCGATTAAAGTATTTGTTCTTTTGCATTGATTATAGAGTGAAACAAAAACGCCCATAATGGTCGCAAACATGTTTCGCTTGTAGCCGCTCAGTCCCTGGTGGTGGGAAGTAGGGCAATAGGAGAGACTGATCAATCACTTTGCTATAGCGACATGACAGGCTTGTAAAGAGTGACTTCCCATGTGTTTATACAGTAGCCTATCTCAAAAAGCAAGTACACACCTCCCAATTCTCCAAATACATGATATATCTTCACTGTTAAAAAGTGACGAAATGAAACTTCGATACACTGTGAAGTAGTCACTGTCCGTACCTACAGCTCGGATAAAGGGTAAATTTCATTTCCCTATCAAAATAACTAAAACACAGCCATTAATGATGCTCTGCATGTGCACTCAACTTCTTTGGTCAGCCATGACGAGGCCTGTTCTGAGTGGAACCTGTCCTTTTAAATCGCTGTATGTTCTTGGCCACGGTGCTGCAGCTTAAAGGGGAAGTCCACCCATTTTCAACATTCTAATATGTCATTAATATACCTGGGCAGACATGATAAAAAGTTTCCCCATTCTGTGTTCCCAAGAAATGGAGGTCTGAACCAAACATCATTACCAAACATGATTAAATAAATATGGGTCATGAAGAAAAAAATCTGCAGAAGTTTTGCTATGGAATCAATTGAATTGTTCCTTCAAAACAATAGGCAATATGATGCATCATTTGTAAAGCTGTCAAAATCACCTTTCTTCATCTTTTAATTAGTTTCCCATGCAAACCTTAGTCTGCAAAAGAGTATTCTATTCAACTAGAGAGCAGGGTGGGTTCTATGACGCGTTGTTGTCCCCGTCTATACTTACTGTATTTCTACACTTTACCTGTCCAAATATTTGTGTTTAATGGTTTACTGTAAACTAAGTGGTTTATGACACGTGAGCCTTTAGTAATAAATGCAGCTTAAAGCTAAACGTTATTACAAAGTCATATTGCACTATGGTTGTTACGCAACCATACTGTTAAACAGTATTAATTGCAGTAGTTAATGGAAGGTATATGACACCAGTCCTGTTATGTTGAGTATGGTAATAGCTTATGTGGGAAATTGGAACAATTGCACGGACACAACTATAATCCATACTCACCTACTTGACACGTTAATGGACAGTACATACATTCACACATACCTACCTAGCAGCAACTGGTTCAGTGTTCTTCATCTCTGTAATCATTCACTCTGTTTTCCAGGGACTGCCACCTGTGAGACACTGAACCCACCATTCAATCTTCAATCTGTATCGGTGAACCCGGCCCAGCTTGGGACCTGTTACATCTGCAACTTGTTGGGAGCAGAACTTGCATGTCTTGGTCGGAGTATTTGTGACGGAAATCCAGCGAGCTACTTTTGAGAAATGGCTTTACTACAGACACTGAGGTCCTTGGTCACTGAGCGACTAACTGCAGCTGCTGAAGAGATATGTGGGAGCGTTGAACAAATCGTAGCAGCGTATGAGGACGAGGCTTGCAGTTTGAAGCAAGAAATTGACCGCCATCGCAGACTACTGGACATGGTTTCAAACCTGCACATTAAATTACACAGATCAGGTTGGTAAAATTGCTTTAATTCATATTGAAAGTGTATAAATAAATAACCAATTGACAAATGTCTCAGTTTATTCCACCAAACAAACACTTGCTAAGTAGCCTCAGAATGTATGTTTTCTAAGCCAGCAGCATTTAAGAGCAATACTAATAAAAACAATAATAACTACTACACTTGATTCATCATTCTGTTTGAGGAGAGCCTTGTTTGGGTGTTCATATTTTAAACTGGTTTGGTGTTGATAAGTTATGTGAACTCATACTGGAAGCCTTTATCAATATGATTTTGGACTTTGTACTGACAAATGTACCCCCCTCATTTTGTCTAGATGGTCTGGTAAAGGATGAACCACCGCAGCCACAGATTAAACCAGAACAAGAGGAGATACTTCTTAGACCTGAACAGCATGTGAACTCCAGTCTGCTCCAGGAGGAACCACAGCTTCAGCAGGTTAAAGAGTAACAAGAGGAGCTACTTCTAAGACCAGATGGAGGTGTGCCTTTATTAGTAGTGAAGCATGAGTGTGGTGGTGAAAGCAGAGAGGCAGAGGCTGTAACAATCTACTCACCTGAACAATCAGAAACCTGGGCTGATGCAGAGGACACTGGGACATCAAAGCCAGCTATTCATGGCCACTACCACTCTTCAAACTGTTGTGGATCGGACAGTGAAGTCTGTGATGAGTTGGAAGAGACTAAAGAATACCAGTCGGGTTTAAACATGCAGGAATCACACACTTCCCAACATATGGACATGCAGAACTTTTCGTTGGGGAATAACCAGGCCCCGGATCCAACATCATCAAAACAACTGACTACAAATGAAAGGCCATTTACTTGTACAGTTTGTGGTAAAGGCTGTTGTCGACAGCGTGATTTAAAATTACACATGATGATTCACACAGGAGAAAGACCCTTTAATTGTACGGTGTGTGGAAAGAGTTGTCGCAGAAAGGGTGATCTAAAAAAACACATGATGACTCACACAGGAGAGATGCCATTTAATTGTGATGTTTGTGGCAGAGGCTGTGTTTCTGCAGGTATTCTAAAAAGACACATGATGGTGCATACAGGGGAAAAGCCATTTACCTGTACAGTGTGTGGCAAAGGCTTTACCAACACTAATAATTTAATTAGACACATGGAGAAACACTAACCCTTTGTAGTTGGTGTCCAGCCAAAGGAGACTGTTACCACTCTGACCATTCTCACCAGTCCAGTTTAATGGAAAGTGTTACCAAATGGCTGCATTAGAGCAGAGTTATGGTTGGTACTGTAATTGAATATTTTCAGCAATTGTAAACTATGCTTGTAATGGACAGACATGTGCCAAAATCATTCATTTCATGATAACATTTGAACTTTGACAATTGTTAATAGTTAATAGAGCCTTTGTTCTGGAACCAAACAGCATTTGATTAAAATATGTGTTAGAATGATATATTTGAAGAGAGAGTATCCCCCCCTCTAGGGGAATGGCACATCCAGCCAAGTAGCATATCACCACTCTGGTTATTCCATTTGTTCATTGGTTTTGGACTCTTGAGTCTGCTGCTGATTCAGTCTACGCTGAACACAATGAGTTCCCTATTTTTTTTTCCTTTTTTACAGAATAACAATGATGATATTAATATTATACAGACAGCAAGCAATAGGGCTGCACTACCATATAAACAGAGGGTTGAGCATCATAGTATGCACACAGTGGTGAGCATACAGAAACACGGCCGGCAGTATCAGCTGTTCAGATGTGCTGGTACCAAAAGCAAAGAGGTGTGGGCATGTGGAAAATTTTGTATTGAGCAGACAATATAACTGAAATGTTTTTAAAGACTGAAACGTTATTAAAGATGCAGATATACTGACAATATGTTAATCATGCGTGGCATTAAAATGTTAATATATTTTAGTATTTTTTTCTAATGTGGGATGCTTGTATTCATCTATCTAAATGCATTCATTCATCTTCGCCTGCGTATCTGTAGTCGTGAGGTGGGGGACAACAGCTCCACCAGAGAGCTCCAGTGTCACCCAATTGACATATATTCATGGTTGGCTGATTGGTGACTTTTTATTTTTCAAATTTAAATCAATTATATTCAGCTCTAAAATAAGCTGACAGATTGTGTAGTTGCTCCCTTTTTCAGGGATCTGAGTGCAAAGTAATGATATACTACATATTAATTTTGCATCCAAGTAATGTATTACTAAAGTAGTGTAATAATACTTTTCTAATAGTAATATTTGTTTCTAATTCTAATAATTAATAGAAATATTGCCCAACACTGGTTATCGATATGTTTAGATGTTTGTGGGGAAATTACTACCAATAGCTTTCTCTGGGCTTGAATGTCCAGAAAAATGTCTATGGCTCTCTCGGCTTGGTCTGTCTTGCAGTTTACGTAGTATACTTGGTTATGTATGTGGCTATAATACACATATAACAACATTTTACTAAATAACAATTAATTAATGCATTCAATGTATGTCGATTATTTGTGTTTATTTCAATATTCATCACACATTCACATGGTGAATGCTAAATGAATGCTTTTATTCAGCCAAAATATCACTACTCTGCTTATTAATTTAAGAGTGCAGGTTTGAACAGAATGTGTGAGGATACTACACATAGATTAGAAACATACAGGAGAAGGTTCAGTGTAGTTTAGGTACACATGTTGACCTCTGAACATTTGACTCTCATTATATATGAATGGCCCTTAATTAAAGTCTCTTCACATAATACAACAATCTGTTCTTCCTCCAGCATGAAGGAGATGATCAACCAGGGGCGGTTTTAGGCATGGTCATTATGGGCAGCCGCCCAGGGCGGCATTGTGAGGGGGGCGGCATAGCGAAGCAAAAAAAAAAAGAAAGAAAAGAAATCCGCTATTCCGTCATTTATTGTCATTCCACGGATCTACAAGTATTGCGCCCACTTGCGCAGCAGGCGCCAGCAGGGGATTTCGCCCAGGGAGTTTGACTTTGAACTCCCAGCGTGGGAACTGCAGCCTTTCCCACGGTCCAGCCCGCCATTGTTCTCCGCATCTTTTCTCCATTTTCTATTTCCCCCTCACATCTGCAGCAGAGTGGACACGGCAGGAGGACGCTGTTTTATGGTAAGTTTTTGTTGTTTCTGGTACTTTGTGATGAATATGTTATGTAGGCCTACGTGTATTCTATAATACCGTTCAAAATTTGTACGTTTGGATCTGCGAGTACAGAACAGGGGCGGATGTAACTTTACCCAATTGGGGGGGGGGTATGGGGGCGGCTTCACGAACTTCATGAAGATGAAGTCGCACCAATACCTCTTTCAGTTACATGACTTTTATTAGTCAAGTAAAGCATCAATAATAACATCAGTTGTTGAAGTTGCAACAGACACGCAGCATGCATTAAGCTAAAGGTCTGACTCAGAGAGTTTTCTGTTTTCAATGATGAAATGCTGTTAGTTTAGTGGTGACACAGCTGTAGTAGCAGTAGTAGTAGTGTTTCAACTCATTTTAAATATAGGCACTTTCATTTGAAATACCCTGGGTTGTTTTGCGTGTCATCATGTTTGGTGGGGCAGTCAGGGCCCCCCCCCCCCCCCCCCCCCCCCCCCCCCCCATGCCCATGCCTAGATCCGCCCCTGGTACAGAGTTCCGCAAACTCCGTTCACTTCTTCGCGGCTCTTTTACATCGACTTCGATTAAACAAAATGGGACAACTAGAAGTTACAAAGTGCATTATCCGTGGGCTCGTGGGGTGGGAATACATGAGCGGTGACGTGACGCACTTTGTCCCGCATTTCGGGTCGTGGAAGAATGACAGCGTGTTGTGATCATTCTGCAGTGACTGCAGTCATGACCCAACTAGCGAGTGACTGCCCCTACGACCACATGTAGGTCCAGGAAGTGACGGCCAGCCCTAGTTGATCTACCCATGCGATTGTGCCCAACGACATTGAGGGGGCAGGAGAGGCGTCCCAATGCATTGGATTGAATGGGTGTGAATGGGGAGAAAAAAAAAGTTGTCACGCCTGTTCTGTTCTAAACATCACCGACGGCATCTTTATCAGACGATGCGATGGGACTAATAGTTGGATTAAAGAATGAAATCTACATTTCGTCGTGTTACGCGCCGTCGTCGTGATCCACGTGGGGATTCTAGCGGTAAAACAACAACGAGCGCGTGATCCGCGTACAAATAATTAATAACCCTCTTAGATGATAATCCCATTGAGAAATGTTTTTACTACCAGAACTTGCATTGAGAAGACGGAGAATGTTCATGGAGTGGGACACACCAGACCTAGTACAGCATTACCTACAGCCTCACTTCACCGTGGAACAGTGCCAGGATAAAGCCATCCTCACTGCTTTACATTCCCGCTCCTCTCCCTGCTTGCTAGATGATGCATGTTGCGCATTCCAGCATCTAGTGAGGGCGCATTCAGCGCATTCAGCTGATCCGCGCACAAAGAATTAATAACCCTCTTAGATTAGATGATAATCCCATTGAGAAATGGACCTTCGCTCTCCACGGTCACAGAGCGGTCGGAAACGACCCAACTATTTAGCTACATGTTAAAAAAAATAAAATAAATTCAGCTCTGATATTTATTTCTTACTGGGATATTTACTCATTTAGCATAAAAATTAAATTAAATGTTTTTTTTCCTTATCTTATGAACAGTTAGTCTTTCTCCAATGACTCCTCAGTTAGAATCGGTCATAAATGAGCAGGAAATATATCATATAATGATGTGTTTTGCCATGAACAGGTGTGCAATCACAAACAATAAATTGTGATTTCCTGATCGCTCATGCATATTATGCATATTACGATTTGATTGGCTGAGACAAGTGAAGACAGAAAGCTGGGGAGGTGATTGGCAGGCGTAGGATGATGTGTGATGATTAGAGCACCTCCCACTTCACATGGGTGTGATTTCATTCATTCATTCATTCATTCATTCATTCATTCATTCATTCATTCATTCATTCATTCATTCATTCATTAAAGGACCTTACAGCATGCAGGGAGCTGTCCTTTCAGCACCACTACAGTATGCAGGGAGCTGTCCTTTCAGCACCACTACAGTATGCAGGGAGCTGTCCTTTCAGCACCACTACAGTATGCAGGGAGCTGTCCTTTCAGCACCACTACAGTATGCAGGGAGCTGTCCTTTCAGCACCACTACAGTTACAGCATGCAGGTAGTAGCTGTCCTTTCAGCAGTACTATAGATAGTAGTGATGTGCGGGCCGGCCCAAACCCGGCGGGTCCCGCGGACCCCCGCGGGGGGCGGGCGGACGGGTTCATGATTTTTAAGTAATTATCACACCGCGGGCGGAGCGGGCTGACCCCGCTGCACATGCAAAAAATAAAACAAAGAAATCACATGCTCTCGTTTTGTTTTTATTACCCTCTCAGTGGTGGTCCTCAGACCACCTGTTGAAAACCCCTGAAATAGACGAAAATATGAGCCTAATTTGACAGGTAATTAGTGATGACGGGCAGTTGTTTTTACTACCAGAACTTGCATTGAGAAGACGGAGAATGTTCATGGAGTGGGACACACCAGACCTAGTACAGCATTACCTACAGCCTCACTTCACCGTGGAACAGTGCCAGGATAAAGCCATCCTCACCGCTTTACATTCCCGCTCCTCTCCCTGCTTGCTAGATGATTCATGTTGTGCATTCCAGCATCTAGTGAGGGCGCATTCAGCGCATTCAGCTGATCCGCGCACAAAGAATTAATAACCCTCTTAGATGATAATCCCATTGAGAAATGGACCTTCGCTCTCCACGGTCACAGAGCGGTCGGAAACGACCCAACTATTTAGCTACATGTTAAAAAAATAAAATAAATTCAGCTCTGATATTTATTTCTTACTGGGATATTTACTCATTTTGCATAAAAAATAAATTATTTTTTTCCCCTAGATGCATTCCAGCATCTAGTGAGGGTGCATTCAGCTCAGCTGGTCGTGTGCTTGAACTTGAAGCGCGTAGAAATAGATTAAATTCTGGAGCCCTTGATTCCATTCTTTTTCTGCACAGCGCAGCCGGCCGTCGCAAAGGAGACTGGCTTGGACGCACAGCTAGTAGAGTATTAAGCCGTATGGTTTCGTATGTGCGTTCTCGCCTGTCTACTTACGACACGAGAGTGACCCTTCACATGCTGTGGCAATGCGCGGTGATCTGGTTGTCTTGATTAAAGAGATGGCAAGATGTCTATCATCGCTGTATGCTCTACTTTAGATGTAGCCTATGGTTCAATAAATCAATGCGAAATAATCGCTGCATAAATGTTTAAATGACCCATTATAAGCGACAGGTCTTAATTGTTGATACAGAGTTTAATTTGTTTTGTGTTATATAGGCTATTCTGTTTTATCATTTTCGATCCATCACCGACAGCCGCCTTTTATTTATTTTCCATGTGTTTTAGAAAGACATAGCTATTTAGAGCCAAGACTGTCGATTTTACTGTCATTACAGAACCAGTCTGAACAACATGCTTGTTTATTCAGCCCATGACAATATCATTTATATAGCTGCTATAGTATTTTAAAGCTTGGGTACTCACAAGAACATGCGCTAATCATTATATCATTTTTATTTAATTGCGGGCTGCGGGCTGGGGCGGGCCGTTGATTAAAATTTTGCGGGGCGGGCTGCTGCGGACGGGCTGGGACAATTGGCGAAGCGGACTGGGGCGGGTTGTAAAAAAAAGCCGGTCCGCGCATCACTAATAGATACAGTATGCAGGGAGCTGTCCTTTCAGCACCACCGTAGATACATTATGTGGGGAGCTGTCCTTTCAGCACCACTAGATACAGTATGCAGGGAGCTGTCCTTTCAGCACCACTACAGTATGCAGGGAGCTGTCCTTTCAGCACCACTACAGATACAGTGCAGGGAGCTGTCCTTTCAGCACCACCACAGATACAGTATGCAGGGAGCTGTAGCCTATGGTTCAATAAATCAATGTGAAATAATCGCTGCATAAATGTTTAAATGACCCATTATAAGCGACAGGTCTTAATTGTTGATACAGAGTTTAATTTGTTTTGTGTTATATAGGCTATTCTGTTTTATCATTTTCGATCCATCACCGACAGCCGCCTTTTATTTATTTTCCATGCGTCTTAGAAAGACATAGCTATTTAGAGCCAAGACTGTCGATTTTACTGTCATTACAGAACCAGTCTGAACAACATGCTTGTTTATTCAGCCCATGACAATATCATTTATATAGCTGCTATAGTATTTTAAAGCTTGGGGTACTCACAAGAACATACGCTAATCATTATATCATTTTTCTTTAATTCAGAATATCATTTTTCTTTAACAGATACATCATGCAGGAAGAAGACCAGAACGACGAAAAAAGTGTGCCACTAGCGCACTTTTGTGCAACTGTAATGTGCAACTGTAACAGCATGAAGTGGTGTGAAGGTGCTAAGGTGCTACACTGGAGATTTTTCTTCCTTTCTGACACTTTCGGTAATGTACTATATCAGGGGTTTTCAACCAGTGCTCTGGGGACCACCAGTGGTCCTTGAGAGGGTTGTAGAGGTGTAGAGAGGAGAGGAGTGTCCATTTGGTTTCATTTTTACACTCTCAAGAGTTAAAATATTCATCACGTGAATTAGTCCAAAATTTACACAATTAGAAGATTAATAGGCATGGTGAGAAGCAAAAGAAATCTTTAGTTATGGGATCTGTGGGGATAAAGTGTCATCAAATGGTGGTCTGTGGCTCAAATTCTGAATAAATGGTGGGCCCTGGGATTTAAAAAAAAAAAAGTTGAAAACCCCTGTACTATATCATGATGGTTTAGGACTTTTGGGGTTATTTTGAATTACTGAGAAAATGAATAAGCCTGTTGTTAATAACAGTGAGAACGACTGTGTGCCCCACTGTTATTCACTGTTGCCTCTTTTTCATGGGCCCCTGGGCCTGGGGCCCAACCTACCCGTTGGATAATCCTCCCCTGGCTTATATACTGTACACATATTATTCATAGTGAAACCAATCTAATTGGCAGGGTATAGTCTGTGTGTTTGTTCTGGGGTTTCCGTCTCTGGTGCTAAAACTAAAAGTAAAAAAACACCTCCATCCTCCCACGGCACTGTTACTGCATAACGAACACAACAAACATTATGGCAGGTAGAAACAAACATTAGAGCTTGTAGATTTACTATTTAAAAATGGGAAATCATGTTAGCTATTCTCATAGCTACTGTATATAAGAAAGCTAACTAGCAATGAGCCTATTTCACAGCCAGCACGCGCTGGCCTTTAGTGGGGATAATGGGGGGACACCGACACAGGGGGGGACCCGACCACTGACTGTCATTGCACAAACGGCCATTGTTTTGTGCAATGACAGTCAGTGGTCGGGTCCCCCCCTGTGTCGGTGTCCCCCCATTATCCCCACTAGAGGGCAGCACGCGCTGGCTGTGAAATAGGCGTATTGGGAGTGACGTCGTTAAGTGGCGGCCATCTTGTGAGAGGATAGAATAACATTGTGTCTATGAGCATTCTTTTTAAAGGATAACTCTCATTTTTCAACCGATTTTCAAACGGATTGGTTTGTTGAAAACGTCAGATACGTTCGCATAACATGAGCCGTCATATGATGTTTTCGTTAACATAATAACATTTAGCAAAAAGGATATCCACGTTGATAACCTTCATAATAATGCAATCATTTTGTAAATCCCTCAAGTTTTGAGCGAGTTCTAGCCCTATGGTTCTAGCTGTATTTGTTTGTTTGGGCTGCCATAGAACATAGTGTATTTAGTCCTCTCACAAGATGGCCGCCGTGAACGACGTCAGATGCTCCGCCTCAAGTAAAGCCATCTAGCTTTCTTATATATATCTATGGTCGCCACTATGTCTAGGTCTATACTCTATGGCTCTGGCTTGAACGACGTTGACCCGGAAGTTAATGCGTCTTGTTTCTTCTCGGTTGTCTTGGCATCAGGCGGTGGTGTGAGCAACAAAGAGCTGTGTGTTAAGATGTCTCCTAAAGGAGGTGAAATGTTCCAAATAGAGTCAGTACGGCTGTCTATAAATGAACACATGGCGTCGGTGAGAGAGGAGATATCGTGTGTCGTCAACGAGCGTCTCAGTTCGGTGGAACAGTTCATGTTCAACCTCTTCCAGAGAGAGATGGAGACACTGGTAGAAACTCTGCTGGAGAGACGAGACATTTTACACGGAGCAGGTTGGATGTTTAAGTTGCATTTCAATCTCTCGCTCTCTTTCTCGCAGTGTTGACAACTTGGCGCATTTGTCACTATATATATATATATATATATATATATATATATATATATATATATATATATATATATATATATATATATACCGTATTGTCCCGAATATAAGACGACTCGTTTATAAGACGACCCTCATTTTTCAAGACCCATTTACAGAAAAGAGAACATTGAGTGTCAAATAGTATAGCCCCTGAATATAAGACGACTCCATTTTTGGGATATTTCCATTCGGAAAAAAACATAGTCTTATATTCAGGCCAATAGGGTGTATATATATATATATATATATATATATTTTTTTTTTTCTTCTTCTTCCCAGACCCCCCTAGCGCCAAAATTAGTGAAAAACCTATCTAGTGCTTTTTTTGCTGATGAGTTGGGGCGAAATTGGTTGACAGGCGCTGATGGACCCTTATACTGTAGATCTGTAACTCTTGAGAGCGTGAAACCAAATGGAGCCGTAATACTTCTCTGCATGTGATGCTTTTACTGGAGTACTGGAGTTTGGAAGCGCTCATCATTAGTCACTGAATGGCCCTATGCACCAACTTTTTAGAATTTTCACATAATGCAGGAGGCACCAGCCCAACAGAGTGCCTCTCAAGTCCAGCATTTTTATTTACTGACAGTTGTGGATTTTTTTAGTTCAAACAAATGCTATGCAGATAGAGGATAATTCAACATTTTCCATACAGCTGCAATGTTGGTGAGTTAAATTTATATGGATAGTACTAGAGCTACGATGGGAGAGGCTATCTGTGTGTTTGTGATTATTGGTCCTCTTTTTGTAGCAGTAAAGAAACTTAAAAGTGACTAGACGAAGCCTGTAGTTCTGGCTGAGTGATAGCCTAGTTGGTCAAGTTACCACTATATTGTGTCTGGTTACATTAACCATACCTGCGTGTAAAAACATAACATGGTTATCCTATTCTATTCTATTCTATTCTATTCTATTCTATTCTATTCTATTCTATTCTATTCTATTCTATTCTATTCTATTCTATTCTATTCTATTCTATTCTATTCTATTCTATCACACATTTATATAACTGCTTTGTTCACTTAAATCATTTTTTCTGAAAATAAGAGTGAACAAGTCAAGACACGAGTGAGGACTGAACATGGTTGTTTCACAGGGGACTGTAAATACAGTAACTTCCAACAACCATTGATCCATTGCTCCCATCCCAAGTGTAAAGTGTGACTGTGTTGCGTCCAATTTAAAGGGGATTCCACCCATTCTCAAAATTTTACTGAGAGGATACATGTGAAACAAATGGACCCTAGCGGATCCATTTGGTTCCATTTGTACCCTCTCAGGAAAAAAAAATGGTCTGGAAGAAAAAACATCAACATGGTGAAACACACAAGGTTCAAGGTTTCTTTTGTTTGCCATTTCAACAAGTTGAATTGGAATTTGTCTTGCTCATATGGGGGGATACCCAGGCTGTACTGAGCGTGTCCACAAGCAGTGCAGCACCAACATAATACAGGCTGGGCGGGGTGGGGGGGGGGGGGGGGGGGGGGGGGGTGAAGGAGAACACAAGGGAGAGATTCAAAAAAGCATGCAACATCACGTGTCATATACTCATGGAATTGAAGTCATAACAAGGACGTGGCAATACAAAAAACACCTCCAAAACACAAGACAAGTTACAGCAGAGGGGGGGGGGGGGGGGTAGGAGGCAGCATGTGTAGTTATCAGTCCACGTTCCAGGGCTTTCACAGGGCCTACTTTAACAAGTGCTTCCAATCTCTTGGCGCACTGCTCCTCCTTGTGGATATGGGGAGCTCTGTCTTACTGAGACATCATGTAGACCAAGGACGGTGGCAAGAGGATGCAAAGACACCTATGGTGGAGCCTATAGTGGTTCATGGACCAACCATCCTTGGTACTCTTCCAATTGGGAAATTGTCCCAAATGTTCTATGTTCAACTTTTTTTTCTCAAAATAGTTGAAATTTATTTGTTTTTGAAAGTGTATCAATCAATGAACCAGTTAGTTGATGTAGTTAACCAGTTAGTTGGTGTATTTGTAAAAAAAAAAAAAAAAAAAAAAAAAGAAAAAAAAAAAAGTCTTGAGATTCTTAAAGGATCACTTCACCACTTTTTAGTACATCTTCCTATAATAAGTCCTCACTAATGTACATGACAAATACCACTATTTTTCTCTGAAACCAGTCCTCCTGTGACATCATCAATGGGCAATCCAAATTCCAAGCTAATAGAAACTGCAGACTTTCTATTCCTGAAAATATGCAATGCAAAAATGGCATCCGAGGCTAAAATTTGTTAGGTTTCCAAACAAATCTTACTTAGTGGCAGTAGCAGATACACAACAGCTCACAGCAACACATATTGAGCTGACAGAGGTCTATTTCTAATGTGTTTGCCCACAGTTGTTTGTGTGTTTTTTGCATCATGTATGTGTGTACAGCTGTCTGATCAGTGAGACGAGATAGGTTTTTATGATTTTGTCTCTCATTATGTCTTTTGTCTAGACTTCCTCCACCTCCCTGTCTATAACGAGGAAGTTCCACCTGAACAGGAGAGGAGCTCCAGTCTGGTCCAGGAGGAACCAGAA
The DNA here is from genome assembly GCA_039105355.1 of Benthosema pterotum. NCBI lineage: Eukaryota > Metazoa > Chordata > Actinopteri > Myctophiformes > Myctophidae > Benthosema > Benthosema pterotum. Next base: position 53,954,080 of record CM076967.1, read on the forward strand.
CCTCCACACATTAAAGAGGAACAGGAGGAGCTGCTTCAAAGACCAGAGGAGGCTGATGACTCAGTGTTAGCATTACTAGAAGTGAAAAGTGAATGTGATGATGAAAACGGGTACACAGAGGCTGTAGCCAGCACCTCAACTCGGAGCATGAATACACAAGGCTTGGTAAAGGACTGTGGAACATCACAGCCCACTGGTGATGACCAGCTCCTCTCTTTACACCGTTCTGAATCTGATATCACTGAAGACAGTGATGAGTGGGAGGAGGAGACCAGGGTGGTCAGTCAGACAGATTTGGAAACACTTAAGTCACATGTGCCACAAAATGTTAAAGGAGAAAGAAAAACGTTGGGCAGTGATAACATGAGTAATGTAAAATCACACATGAAGACTCATACAGGGGATTTGCCCTTTACTTGTACGGTTTGTGGCAAAAGCTTTTCTCGTAGGACTAATCTAAAAGTGCACACAAGGACACATACAGGGGAAAAACCCTTCAAGTGTAAAGTTTGTGACAAAAGCTGTACTAATATAAGGTTACACATGTTGACACATACAGGGAACATGCCCTTTACTTGTACAGTTTGCGGCAAAGGCTTTTCTGGTATGACTAATCTAAAAATGCACACAAGGATACATACAGGAGAAAAACCCTTTGCTTGTACCGTTTGTGGAAAAGGCTTTATTCAAAGTTCGCAGCTAAAAACACACTTGTTGACTCATACAGGGGAAAAGCCCTTTACTTGTAAAATTTGTGGCAAAGGCTTTGGTCTAAGGCATAATCTAAAAGTGCATATGAAGATACATACAGGGGAAAAGCCCTTTACTTGTGAGGTTTGTGGCAAAGGCTTTGTTCAAATGTGTCAGCTGCAAACACACATGCCGACTCATACAGGAGAAAAACCCTGTATGTGTACAGTTTGTGGCAAAGGCTTTATTCATTTGAAAAAACACATGTTGACCCATACAAAGGAAAAGCCCTTTACTTGTGAGGTTTGTAGAAAAGGCTTTGGTCAAAGGAATGATCTAAAAGTGCATATGAGAACTCACACAGGGGAAAAACCCTTTATTTGTGAAGTTTGTAGCAAATGCTTTGTTCTTAAGGGTAATCTAAAAGCGCATATGAGAATTCACACAAGGGAAAAGCGCTTTACATGTACATAGGCTGCACTAATCTAAGATCACACATGGTTACCGTATTTTCCGCACTATAAGGCGCACCGGATTATAAGGCGCACCGGATTATAAGGCGCACCTTTTAAAACTGATTTCATATATAAGGCGCACTGGATTATAAGGCGCAGAGAATAGAAGCTACTACAGTTAACATAGAATAGAAGCACCTGCAGTCAACCAATCCATATATAAGGCACACTGGATTATAAGGCTCACTGTGGATCTTTGAGAAAATTAAAGGCTTTTAAGTGCGCCTTATAGTCCGGAAAATACGGTACTTATACATAGAAACAGCCCTTCACTTAAAGTTTGTAGCAAAGGCTTTGGTCAAAGGAATCAACTAAAGCTTCATTTGACTGATCAGTAGCTGTTCAAGAAAACATGCACAGATTGGCACTTAGAATATATGATATAATATGGACATGAGATGCAACAAGTTAAGTCATGTTGTTTGTGGCAGATGTTTTGACCAAATGTTATAGCTTTTTTTTGCATTGTTATTAAGTCATCTGAGGTGATAAGGGATATTGCAGTACACAGTACATACTAATTTACAAAGTATGTATGTGTGTACGCACGTACATACAGTACATACTTCATTTGTATACACTATAATGTCCAATGGCAGTGACAAGTTAATACTAATAGATATGGCAATTAGATTTGAATAACTATCTCAGGGGTGCCCACACTTTTTTGAATTGAGAGCTACTTTCAAAATGACTGGCTCAACAAGATCTACATGTCAAATATGTGATTGTTCCATTACTGAAAATCCATTTCAAGGCCCCCTATGAAGTTTGAGTTTTGAAATAGGGGTGATGGTGTTACGTACTGTTATAGTGTTTATGAATAATGCACTTATAATGAAAAATAGAGGGGGAGAATTGGAAGCTTTTCCTGTAAATGCTATTACTGACGTTTGAAAACAGTATTTGGGGTTTGAGTTGACAGTTTGTGATGTTGATTTTAGTCTCTCGCACTCAAAACTAAGAACTTTCATGTTTTTGGGGAGGAGAACTGTCAAAACGTTGGTAAAATATATAATAAAATATAATTATATAATATAAAAATATAATTATATCATTATAATTATATAATATAAAAATATAATTATAATATAACATATATTATTCTCCATTTTCTAATTGTGTGGACTCTTGAGAGTGTAAAATGACTCAAGAGTTACATATCTATACATTTTAGGGGACTGTCATGTGATCTACCTGCATGGCCTGTGTGATCTACTGGTACAATCTACCTTTTGGGCAGCCCTGAACTAGATGGACTTGTTTTTGTATTGTTTCTGTCATTTTTGTTATTAGTTTATTTGTGTGATCAGCACCTTAATTAAATTTAATATGTTAAAGCCACAGTATCAATGTGACAACAGCAGGCTATATTGTTTAAATTAAATGCCTTAATGTGCTGTGTAGTAGTCTGTTTCAGAAGTTGTCTTCATGTTTTTTTTTTTTTTTATGTACAGTATATACAATAAAGTAAAGTTGCATGATATACCCTATAAAAAGGGGTTGTCTAATATTTGGGGACCATATACTTTGACATTCAGTGTTCTTTACACAAATGAGCCTTGAAAAATGGGTATTGTCTTATAACCAGGGTGATCTTATATTTGGGACGATACGGCAATTGACCTGCTTATCCAAGGGATTGTAACATCTAGTCCTATTAAAACTGGCAAACTTACTTCTAACATAAATGTCAATGGATTTGTATGGCTACAGCAGTTTCCTCCTTTGATGTAGAAAAAACTATGTACAGGTTGTTGAAAATAATGATTTAATTATCTAAATTAATTTAGTTGATTAATACGATTTAATGCAATTAACTCTAGCGAGCCAGGATCATATAGCCTCGCTTACTGGCTTGTGCACATACTGCTTGAAAAGCCCATAATGCCGATTGAGGAGGGTGAGCTACTGTATATGTTAAAACGTGGCTATAAGTTTTCTGAAACAGTGCACTGATTGCATTGTGCTCCCCGAACAAAGCAAATCTGTAAAAATATCAATTATATGCTATTATGTGCCATGAAATGCTGACATTAAGTGGGATCTACGACTGCACGCGGGTTGGTCCCTCCACACAGAAGTACACCCCTGCGGAGCTAATCAAGTTGAGTCCATATACAACCACCAATGTTGAATTAACAATGTAAAAAGTCATTGGATTGGCCTACTGAACAGCAAAAACGGGATTAGGTTAAACCTGACTGTTAGCCTGGTCTGGAGCAGGCTAAGTGCATATTAGTTTCCATGGGAAATAATGTGTCATTACTTTCATGAAATCAAATCAAGCCTCAACATATCGAGGTTAACTGGGTCAAGTTAATCTTGTAAGATTAACCAGTTTTCATTCATTCAGTTTTCAACCGGTTGATCACTGATCCAGGATATAATAAACCAGGATGCCAATTAAATCCTGGTTTATTCCCTAATCCACTTTTCCAATCCACGTTTACAAAGAGGCTCTGCATAGTCACGTGACGTACCACGTGACCAAGCTGCTCCGTTCTAGTTTCTGATACCAGAGCCTTGGAAATAAACAGAGTTACGCCAACTCCGTTCACTTCATGGGGCCAGTACAGACATAGACTTCTGTTGGATAGTGACATGAATAGTGACAGCCGGAAGTTACTGAATGCATTGGAATCTATGGGCTCGCGCGAGTACATGAACCACGTGACCAGGCTGTTTTCTGACCCCTCAATGGCGCAACTCTCCCACTAGATGGCTCTGTCGGGTACCTCTGGCTTTAACGACGTTGACCCGGAAGTTAATGCGTCTTGTGCGATAGCCGGTGAGCAGAGCAACAAAGAACGCTGCGTGAAAATGTCTCCTAAAGGAGGTGAAATGTTCCAAATCGAGTCAGTACGGCTGTCTATAAATGAACACATGGCGTCGGTGAGAGAGGAGATATCGTGTGTCGTCAACGAGCGTCTCAGTTCGGTGGAACAGTTCATGTTCAACCTCTTCCAGAGAGAGATGGAGACACTAGAATCTATGCTGGAGCAACGAGACAAACTACTGGAGATGATCTTACAACCACACGTCAAACTACACAGAACAGGTTCGTCATTTAAGTTGCATTTCTCTCTTACTCTGAAATCTATTATGTAATGTTTATAGTCAACAGACCTACACCCCCCCCCCCCCAAACTTTCAACTGCAATTTACTTGTATTAAACGTTAAACTCACAAACTTTGCAGCTGTATGGAAATATTGAATTATCCTCTTTCTATCTGCAGCATTTGTTTGATAAAAAATTATCTTAGACATGTTATGAGCTCGCTGTCATAAAGGCATGTGAATCCCTTGACTCCTTCAAAACTGCTCTCAAAGGGCACCTACAGATGGCTGCAATTCGAAACTGGCCTCTGTAAAACAAAAATGTATATAAAATCTCCCCACCCACCCCGCCTCTCCTCATTGTACATTTCTCTTTTCCCTTTTTACCTCCACTATGATTTTACCTCCATGATTTACTGCTTCTGATTTTACTGAAGTAGTTGTTATGTATGTACGGTATTTGAATGCCTTAATGAAAAGAACAAGTTGGCCACTATTGTAAACATGTGTATGCTTAACTAGTGTGTCCAATCAGCTCTGTCAGATTTGATGTAGTTGTACTTGAATTGTACTGTAATTCTCCAAGCTGTTATCAGTTTTGTTGCAGTGTGTACTTGACTTGTACTGTACCTCTCATCTCTGTTAATAAAAATTTCATTCATTCATTCATTCATTTAGCTACTTTCTGTCAGTACTCTCTGCTTGCCATTCTCTGCATGTGATCCTTTTTCTAAGTACTGGAGTTTGGAAGCGCTCATCATTAGTCACTGAACGGACCTGTGTACCTTTTGTGTTGACACACAGTGTTGTAGTGGTACTTTTAGAAGTGGGGGGACGCCTCTGAAAGGGGAATTCCCCCCATTTGATTTTTTTCCCCGAGAGTGTACAAATGTGAACCAAATGGACCCTAGCGGGTCCATTTGGTTCCATTTGTACACTCTCAGAAAAAAGGAAACTCATTAACATGGTGAAACACATGTTGATGATGTCATCAAGATGTATTTCACCATGCTAATGATTTTTTTCAGACCCAAAAATATTTTTAGATGTGAGAAGTGGGGGGACCCCGTCCCCCCGCGTCCCCCCTCCACTACACCCCTGTTGACACATATGGCAGAGCCCAACCCGTTAATTCAAACAAGTGCCTCCCAAGTCCAGCACTTTTATTTACTGACGGAAAGTAGCTCATAACACTGTGGATTTTTATCAAATAAATGCTATGCAGATAGAAAGGGGATAATTCAACCTTTCCATACAGCTGCAATGTTGCAGCTGAAATTGCGGATGAATTTCTTGTTGTGGGGGAGTCGACTGACCGAATTGCAACTCTAGATTCAGCCCCTTTTATAAAAGAGTTGCATTGCGGCTACTGTGGCTACACTACGGTAAGCCTACCGCTGGCGGTCAAAGTATTAATTTTGCTCGCAAAGCCGTTGTAAATGACACTCCCGTGCAGACTTCTATAAACGCTTTGTCCATTGAAATCATTTTATCCGAAAATAAGGGTGAACAAGTCAAGACAGACTGAACAGCGTTATTTCACTGTGGACTGTAAATACAGCAACTTCTGCCAAACAACCGAAAAAGGATGGGAAACAAAGCCCCTATGGTGGAGTCCATACTGGTTTATGGACCAACCATCCTTGGTCCCTCTCCTTCCATGGACCACATAGAAATTGTTCCAAATGTTCTAAACATCATAAAATCTTCTAAACATCTATCAGATAACCAGTTAGTAGATGCATTAGATTCACTGAAATTCAATGATAGAACCGCAGACCTATTGGTTTATTATTATGATTATTAATTGTTACCTATAATAGGATTAATTTTTGATTTGATTAACAATTAACAGCCCTAATTCCAAATCTGTCTCATGTAAATTTTAGATATGCACAAACTATATTTATAGGACATCAAGTCATACCTTCCTGTACATACAAGGACCTCATATGTACATCAAAGCCCTTGTTATATTCCTTCATTCCAGACCAGTTTCTGCAGACCAGCCTGCAGGTGAAGATGAGTTCTCCACAACCATCTGTCAAAGAGGAACCTGAAGACCCTCTGGACAACAGTAAGTTTCAGGCTGTCACTTTCTTTTATTAAATTATTTTCTGTTGTAGGTCTACCTCCAACCACAAAATCACACACGCACACAAACACTTTAGGTCCAGGCCCGGGTCTGAAATGTATGCAGATCATCATGAACTCGCTTTCCATGAGAAAAAAAAGTATACATATTCAATTATTTTATTACAGTAAAAATAATAATACTGTTCTGTCTGTCTGTGGTATTTATTTATTTATTGATTATGTACCATAGATGGTCCTGACTGGCATTACACTTTTCTCTGCCCGAAATTTTATAGCAGGCGGGGTCAGGCCTAAAATCTAGGATAATTATTCGTGCCGGGCCTTTGGCCTGATCACAGTTACGTCCGGTCCTCAATTTTCAGGCTCATTTAGAATTGCAAATTAATAATCCCTGTTTTAGGCGGTGAAGATCTTAGGTTTCCAAACACAGCTCACAGCAACACATTGTGAGTTGACGGAAGTATATTTCCAATGTGTTTTCACGCGGTTGTTTCTGCGTTTTTTTGCATCATGTATCTGTGTACAGCTGTCTGATCGAGACGGGTTTTTATGATTTTGTCTCTCATTGTATCTTTCGTCTAGACTTCCTGCACCTCCCTGTCTATAACGAGGAGGTTCCACCTGAACAACAGGAGAGGAGCTCCAGTCTGGTCCAGGAGGAACCAGAACCTCCACACATTAAAGAGCAACAGGAGGAGCTGCTTCAAAGACCAGAGGAGGCTGATGGCTCAGCGTTGACATTACTAGCAGTGAATATTGAATGTGATGATGAAAACAGGGACACAGAGGCTGTAGCCAGCACCTCAACTCAACTCATGAATACACAAGGCTTTGTAAAGGACTGTGGAACATCACAGCCCACTGGTGATGACCAGCTCCACTCTTCACACTGTTCTGAATCTGATATCACTGAAGACAGTGATGAGTGGGAGGAAGAGAGTGTGGTCAGTCAGATGGATTTGAAAACACTTAAGTCACATGTGCCACAAAATGTTAAACGAGACAGAAACAAGTTGGGCAGTGGTAACGTAATGAGTAATGTAAAATCACACATGAAGACTCATACATGCACGGTTTGTGGCAAAAGCTTTTCTCGTAGGACTAATCTAAAAGTGCACACAAGGACACATACAGGGGAAAAACCCTTCAAGTGTAAAGTTTGTGACAAAAGCTGTACTAATTTAAGGTTACACATGTTTACACATACAGGGACCAAGCCCTTTATTTGTACAGTTTGTGGCAAAGGCTGTGTTCACAGTGGTGATTTAAAAAATCACATGATGACTCATACAGGAGAAAAACCCTTTGCATGTACAGTTTGTGGCAAAGGCTTTATTCAAAGTTCCCAGCTAAAAAAACACTTGTTGACTCATACAGGGGAAAGGCCCTTTACTTGTAAAGTTTGTAGCAAAGGCTTTGGTCTAAGGTATAATCTAAAAGTGCATATGAAAACACATACAGGGGAAAAGCCCTTTACTTGTAAAGTTTGTAGCAAAGGTTTTGGTCTAAGGCATAATCTAAAGGTGCATATGAGCATTCACACAGGGGAAAAGCCCTTTACATGTACAGTTTGTGGCAAAGGCTGTACTAATCTAAGATCACACATGTTGACTCATACATAGGAAAAGCCCTTTACTTATGAAGTTTGTAGCAAAGGCTTAGTTAATACTAATGGATATGGCAATTAAAAAAATGGGTAGAGCACACTTTTATGGAGACATATAGCAATTTTTTGTTCATTAAATCAGATTAAAACCACAATTAAAGCATGTGCACACTGACTCAACCCACTGAGCAATCAACCCGCTGACACATAACTGTGTGTCTCCCTGTAACCAGAGCCATAGAGTATATTAAGCAATATTAAACAATAATATTCACAATATTAAAAAGAAAGTTTCTTTCTCTTTCTTTTTTCCTCAAATCCTGTGGCGCAAATAAGAGCTATTTTACACATCTATGCAAAAAAAAAATCACACGATGACTCATACAGGAGAAAAACCCTTTGCATGTACAGTTTGTGGCAAAGGCTTTATTCAAAGTTCCCAGCTAAAAAAACACTTGTTGACTCATACAGGGGAAAGGCCCTTTACTTGTAAAGTTTGTAGCAAAGGCTTTGGTCTAAGGTATAATCTAAAAGTGCATATGAAAACACATACAGGGGAAAAGCCCTTTACTTGTAAAGTTTGTAGCAAAGGTTTTGGTCTAAGGCATAATCTAAAGGTGCATATGAGCATTCACACAGGGGAAAAGCCCTTTACATGTACAGTTTGTGGCAAAGGCTGTACTAATCTAAGATCACACATGTTGACTCATAGATAGGAAAAGCCCTTTACTTATGAAGTTTGTAGCAAAGGCTTTGGTCAAAGGAATCAACTAAAAGTGCATATGAGGACAGATCACTGTGACAATTAGTCAAAGTGCTTCATGTGACTGATCAGTAGCTGTACAAGAAAACATGCACAGATTGTCACTTAGATTAAGTCAAGAATATAATCTGCAAATGCACATGAGAAGCAACAGGTTTAGTCATGTTGTTTGTGGCAGATCTTTTGACCAAATGTTACAGATTTTTTTTTTTCATTGTCATGAAGTCATCTGAGGTGATATGGGATATCACACTACACAGTACATACTAATTTACAAAGTATGTGTGTACGCACGTACATGCATACACTATAATCTCCAATGACAGTGAAAAGTTAATACTAATGGATATGGCAATTAAAAAAATGGGTAGAGCACACTTTTATGGAGACATATAGCAATTTTTTGTTCATTAAATCAGATTAAAACCACAATTAAAGCATGTGCACACTGACTCAACCCACTGAGCAATCAACCCGCTGACACATAACTGTGTGTCTCCCTGTAACCAGAGCCATAGAGTATATTAAGCAATATTAAACAATAATATTCACAATATTAAAAAGAAAGTTTCTTTCTCTTTCTTTTTTCCTCAAATCCTGTGGCGCAAATAAGAGCTATTTTACACATTTATGCAAAATGACAGCCGATTCAAATTATTTTACACAAACAACTACAGTCTCTGTAATGTGTATGATGTGCTATTATTAAAAAAAAAGACCTAAAATAAAGGGATTTAAAGTCACTAAAGCTGGGCTGTTACCTAAGTCCAACGCATTTCTGCCTACTTCCCAATAGCACAGAGCTACAGTCTCATGGGAATATCGCGAGAGTGACTTTCATGGAAGTTTCACTTTGTGAGTGCGGTGCTATTTCTCATGCCATTAAAGCTCCTGAATTGAATTGCTATTGAAAACTACTATTTTCCTCTTTCAGGGCATCATGCCGTTTTTCATGACAACATTAGAATGTATTCATTCATCAACTTACTGTTGGGAGAGTGCCCCTATTCCCCTCCTCCAGTAATGCGAGCGGCCACCATTGGACTTGCCCCATGAAGTGAACGGAGTTGTCAGAACTCTGTCCCCAGATGGCTCAGGGAGCATGGAGGAGCCTTATGGTTCTACTTTCAAACCGGAAGTCGTAGGAATTAATGGGATTTAATGTATTTTATTACTCTATTACTGCAGTTACATGCACAAAATCTATTCCGAATAGGCCTAGAGATTTATACCCAACTGTTTACATGGAACACACTCATTCCCTAGGCATTTACATGGACCAAATTACGTGGACTATGTCAAAGAAATTATTGGTAAACATTTGAAAACGTCCCTACTGTTTGTTATTTCAGTTGTGTATGCTCCATTCCTGTTAGGGATGGGGGGTTCCATTTGTTACCATCTGTTGACTGTGTCTAAAGTAGGATTGTCACCTCCTCCTACCATGGGGGTTGGCTCTGGTTGGGTATAAGTTAACGTGCTTCTCCCAGCATCTTTGTCTTGCTTTGACTAAGGGACTGTTTCCCATACATGAATGTAAGTCATTGTCAAACCTTATGATATCATAAATAGAATCACTCATATTTAAGCTCTGGTGTGTTGTCTCATTATTAACATATGTAACTTCTCCTTTTTCCGAGTACTGCCAAATCCGCATTCACAACATTCTCGTTGAAAAGAATGTATTTCCAACTGCAGTTAGGAGCCATAGAGGCTCTGTATAGTCACGTGACGTGCCACGTGACCAAGCTGCTCCGTTCTGGTTTCCGATACTGGTTTCCGTTCTGGTTTCCAAGGGCTCTGGCTTTGGGGAATGATGCCCGAGTCTGAGAATGAGGAGGAGTTGGAATCTGAGCCTGAGTTGGTCAGACAGAAAGAGAGAGAAAGAGAGGAGGCATGGAATTTCTAGGAAAAGAAGGAAGGAAATGTATAGTGAGAAAAGTGACGATGAAGACGAGAGATTTGTTGTTGGGATGATTGCAGAAACACAAATTAATGGAGTGTTTGGTGATGCCACAAGGTTGGGTTGGAGGGAGTTGGTTGAAGGAGTGGTTGGAGAAGTGAAGTCTCTAGGAGAGTCTCTAGGAGAGGCATGGTGATTATTGAGTGTCGGAACGAGCAGCAGATGGAAAGAATGCTTGATGTTGAGACTATTGCTGAAAACTGTGCAGTGAACACATTCAAACTGGGTCAGAAAAGAGTTTCGAGGGGTGTGATCTCTGCTTCGGTCTTTAGTTTAAATATTATGTCAATTTAACTACTGTGTGGAGGAAAAAAGCTGTTTATAACTGACTGAAAGACGGGCAAATAGCCTACATTTACTAAATGGAAATGTTTCGTACATTGTTCTTTTGGAAGATTTTCCCTGTTCGTGATGGTTGCTTGCTTTAATTACAGACAGTACATGTGTCAACTTTTATTTACATCACAAGTTATGGGATTTCTATCTAGCGCCTCTGCTGGAACATTCCACCATAGCAGTTCCTGTTTACACTGAGCATGTGCAAACCTCCGGCATCAGCCTGCGCCACGCCCCCGTGCACTATCCTCTTTATTTTTTATCATAGACGTTGACCCGGAAGTTAATGCGTCTTGTGCGTTAGCCGGTGAGCAGAGCAACAAAGAACGCTGCGTGAAAATGTCTCCTAAAGGAGGTGAAATGTTCCAAATAGAGTCAGTACGGCTGTCTATAAATGAACACATGGCGTCGGTGAGAGAGGAGATATCGTGTGTCGTCAACGAGCGCCTTAGTTCGGTGGAACAGTTCATGTTCAACCTCTTCCAGAGAGAGATGGAGACACTAGAATCTATGCTGGAGCAACGAGACAAACTACTGGAGATGATCTTACAGCCGCACGTCAAACTACACAGAGCAGGTTCGTTACTTTAGTTCAGGGGTTTTCAACCTTTTTGATCCCAGGGACCACCATTTATTCAGCATTTGAGCCACGGACCACCATTTGATGACATTTAGCGCCACAGACCCAAAACCCAAAGCTCTCTTCTGTTTTTACCTACAATTCTAGGCTGGATTTTCGGAAACATGACAGGCAAACCTAGATCCCTAATTGTGTAGACTTGGGGCTAATGAATATCGTGACTCTTGAGAGCGTAAAAATGAAACCAAATGGACCCGCAAGGGTCCATTTGGTTTCATTTTTACATTCTCAAGAGTTACACCTAGTTAGCCAACTTTCCATCATTTAGCCTGGGGACCACCTGGAACCCTCTCAAGGACCACTGGTGGTCCCCGGACCACCTGTTGAAAACCCCTGATTTAGTTGCATTTCTGTGTGTGTGTGTGTGTGTGTGTGTGTGTGTGTGTGTGTGTGTGTGTGTGTGTGTGTGTGTGTGTGTGTGTGTGTGTGTGTTTATAACTGTCTTGGATAGGGGAGAGGTGTGTAACTTTTTGCACATTTCTCTCTACTCAGAAATCCTTTAATGTATTGTGTAATATTTGCAGGCAACAAAACCTACACATACCTGCTACCACTTCAAGGTTTATTGATGAAAAAGGTCAGGAGTTATTAAACCGAACTTGGATGCTGTTCCAGTGTTACATTCATTATGTTTCATTGAAGCACCTCTTTAGCACCTCTTTCATCAGTTAAATGGGAACATTGCTTACACAAAAAGAACTTTTGATTAATTGAGTTGTTCAATGCTATACAATCCTAAACTAACTTACAATACACTCTGTAATTGAAAGACATTCTGACTGAGTGTAACATTGGCCAATATGTAAATATTCCATACAATGGTATGCTATGGGATGGCTTACAGTGTTACCAATGAACAAAATGCTTGCCTTGCTTGGAGACAAACAGCTAACCTTCAGGGTTTAAAAACAATGCAGACTATTAAAGCACATAATCCTGTAGAATATCCATGTGAAATTTTAATCTCCAACATCAAAGGAAAAAAAAATGTCCCCAATTTTTCAGTGAATGAATAAAAATCAGTTAAAACGTCCTGGGCACGTAGCCGCAATGCAACAGTAGACTATTTTATAATTGGGCTGAATCTAGAGTTGCAATACGGTCCGTCGACCCCCCGCCCCCAAACTTTAATCTGCAATTTGCTTATATTAAACAATGTTAAACTCACAAACTTTGCAGCTGTATGGAAAGGTTGAATTATCCTCTTTCTATCTGCAAAGCATTTGTTTGATAAATTCCACCTTGGATATGTTATGAGCTACTTTCTGTCAGTACTCTCTGCCTACCATTCTCTGCATGTGATCCTTTTTCTAAGTACTGGAGTTTGGAAGCGCTCATCATTAGTCACTGAACGGCCCTATGTACCACCTGTTGAAAATTTACACATAAGGCTACTGGATGCTGTACACATGCTGACATGACAACATCATGATGGCATTGACCAATGAAGAGATCACCTGCATGTTATTTAATCTGTCAGTTCTGTCTGACAGTAGCCTAATTCAACATTGATTCTCTCAGAACACATGCACACGGCTGCGTTGTACGGCGTAGGGAAACATTTCGGGCTAAAAAAATGAAATAAAAAAAATCGACCAACATGTCGACATTGGGCCTCGACATGTCGAAATTCCAAATATGTGACGATTAACATCCCTACCATGGACCACATAGAAATTGTACCAAATGTTCTAAACATCATAAAATCTTCTAAACATCGATATCAGATAACCAGTTAGTCGATGCGTTAGATTAGCATTAGATTCACTGAAAATCGTTCAATGATAGAACCGCAGACCTTTTGATTTATTAAGATTATAAATTGTTATGTATAATAGTTTTAATTTATGATTTTGATTAACAATTAACACCCCTAATTCCAAATCTGTCTCATGTATTTTTTTATATATATACAGTATATATATATTTATAGGTCATCAAGTCATACCTTCCTGTACCTACAAGGACCTCATGTACATCAAAGCCCTTGTTATATTCCTTCATTCCAGACCAGTTTCTGCAGACCAGCCTGCAGGTGAAGATGAGTTCTCCACAACCATCTGTCAAAGAGGAACCTGAAGACCCTCTGGACACCAGTAAGTTTCATGCTATCACTTTCTTTTGTTCTGTTGTTCGACTACCTGGGGTTGCCAACTCCTATAGAGTTCGGGCCGGACCAACCAGGTCCGACCTTTAGGGCCGGGCCCAGGGCTGAAATGTATACAGATCATCATGGCCCAGGGCTTCATGAGAAAAAATTATACCGTATATATTAAATTATTTTATTACAGTAAAAATAATAGTACTGTTCTGTCTGTCTGTGTTCATTATTTATGTAAATGGTGATGACTGGCATTACACTTTTGCTTTGTGTAAAGTTCTCTGCCCGACATTTTATGCAAGCCTGGTCACGCCTAAAATCTAGGATTTTTTTTTTTCAATTTTCAGGCCCGTTGACAATTCTAGCACACATGCATGCACGTGCACACACATGTACGCATGCATAAATGTACGCATACACATTAGGTTTCCAAACAAATCGTACTTAGTGATGGTAGCAGGTATACAAAAGCTCACAGCAACTCATTGTGAGCTGACAGAGGCCTATTTCCAATGTGTTTGCACGCGGTTGGGCCTCGACATGTCGAAATTCCAAATATGTGACGATTAACATCCCTACCATGGACCACATAGAAATTGTACCAAATGTTCTAAACATCATAAAATCTTCTAAACATCGATATCAGATAACCAGTTAGTCGATGCGTTAGATTAGCATTAGATTCACTGAAAATCGTTCAATGATAGAACCGCAGACCTTTTGATTTATTAAGATTATAAATTGTTATGTATAATAGTTTTAATTTATGATTTTGAATAACAATTAACAGCCCTAATTCCAAATCTGTCTCATGTAAATTCTAGATATGCACAATGTATATTTATAGGTCATCAAGTCATACCTTCCTGCACCTACAAGGACCTCATATGTACCAAATGTATCAAAGCCCTTGTTATATTCCTTCATTCCAGACCGGTTCCTGCAGACCAGCCTGCAGGTGAAGATGAGTTCTCCACAACCATCTGTCAAAGAGGAACCTGAAGACCCTCTGGACACCAGTAAGTTTCATGCTATCACTTTCTTTTGTTCTGTTGTTCGACTACCTGGGGTTGCCAACTCCTATAGAGTTCGGGCCGGACCAACCAGGTCCGACCTTTAGGGCCGGGCCCAGGGCTGAAATGTATACAGATCATCATGGCCCAGGGCTTCATGAGAAAAAAAGTATACCGTATATATTAAATTATTTTATTACAGTAAAAATAATAGTACTCTTCTGTCTGTCTGTGTTCATTATTTATGTAAATGGTGATGACTGGCATTACACTTTTTTTTTTTTTTTTTCAATTTTCAGGCCCGTTGACAATTCTAGCACACATGCATGCACGTGCACACACATGTACGCATGCACAAATGTACGCATACACATTAGGTTTCCAAACAAATCGTACTTAGTGATGGTAGCAGGTATACAAAAGCTCACAGCAACTCATTGTGAGCTGACAGAGGCCTATTTCCAATGTGTTTGCACGCGGTTGTTTGTGCATTTTTTTAGCATCATATATCTGTGTACAGCTGTCTGATCAATGAGACAAGATAGATTTTTATGATTTTGTCTCTAATTGTATCTTTCTAGACTTCCTGCACCTCCCTGTCTATAAAGAGGAGGATTCACCTGAAGAGAGCTTCTCTGTGGATGTGGTTAGAAGTTGTCTTGGTATCAGACGGTGGTGTGAGCAGAGCAACAAAGAACGCTGTGAAACGTTCCAAATAGAGTCAGTACGGCTGTCTATAAATGAACACATGGCGTCGGTGAGAGAGGAGATATCATGTGACGTCAACGAGCGCCTCAGTTCGGTGGAACAGTTCATGTTCAACCTCTTCCAGAGAGAGATGGAGACACGGGTAGAAACTCTGCTGGAAAGACGAGACAAACTGCTGGAGAGGATCTTACAGCCGCGCGTCAAACTACACAGAGCAGGTTCATTTTTTAAGTTGCATTTCATAGAGAGAGAGTGTGTGTGTGCGTGCGTGTGGGCTAGCCGCAATGACTAGGTTCTTTTATAATTGGGCTGAATCTAGAGTTGCAATTCGGTCCATCGATTCCCCCATAACAAATCTTCACCTGCGACTTGCTGGTATTAAATAATGTTAAACTCACCAACATTGCAGCTGTATGGAAAGGAATTATCTTCTATCTGCAAAGCATTTGTATGATAAAAATCCACCACAGACATGTTATGAGCTACTTTCTGTCTGATCTTTTTCTATTTACTGGAGTTTGGAAGCGCTCATCATTAGTCACTGAATGGCCCTGTGTACTACCGGTTTAGAAATTGCACATAATGGCGATAATGCAGGAGGCACCAGCCCAACCTGTTAATACAAATGAGTGCCTCTCAATTCCATCACTTTTATTAATTGACAGAAAGTAACTCATAACTTGTTACATGCATTGTTTTATTTTATTTTTACTTTTCTTCTAATAACGTTGTCTTTTAATCTTGCCCCCCCATCACACACACACACACACACACACACACACACACACACACACACACACACACACACACACACACACACACACACACAGACACACACACACACACACACACACGTAAAGCGTCTTTTAGTACTGAAAAAAAAAAGTGCTATATTTAGCCCCAGATATTATTATTATTATTATTATTATTATTATTATTATTATTATTATTATTATTATTATTATAACATGACTACTGTGGATTTTTTTTCTCCAAACAATTGCTTTGCAGGTTGAAATATGATAATCCATTCTTTTTTGCAATGTTGGTGAGTTTAACGTTTAATACAAGCAAATCACAGGCGAAAATTCTTGTTGGTGGACGGAATTGCAACTTTAGACTCATCTCAGCCTAATTATAAAAGAATCTAGAGTTGCATTGTGGCTACTGGGCATGTAGAGTTGTTTGCTGTACACATAATCCGTCTGATTTATCCATCCGTCTTGTGTGCAACTGTCTGTCCGTGCTAAACTAATCCCAGTGTATCATAATGTCAACTGCTGCCCCGGTCCGACTCCCCAAGATGGAATTATACCTCGCCGTGCCGAGCATGTGCAGAAAATATCTGAACTGCAAGCTAAAATAAGCAGACAGGAAATACTGGGAGCAATACTACAAAATAAAGGTACCAACAGAGTTAACAGAAAAGCAAAAGCAAACAGATCAATGTGAAGCTACAAGTCATGCAACTGTTGTTTAGACAAAACCATCTACTTTATCAGAAATTAGTTATTTGTATACTGTTTATGTACATTATATTATTATTTGTACTGTTTAATATTCAACTCATCACAAGCAGAAAGCTTTCATTGATGCCTAATATGAAGGGCCTGTAACGATTTTGAAAATAATCCAATTTGGAGCTCAAAATTGGTAGCCATTGTGCATTTGATAGTCAAAAATACTAGGTCAAATCAATCTGCAAACAACAAATATGTAACCCTTGGCCAAAATAAGCTCTGAAATGATGTACTATGCATCATTGTAGGTCAAACCATAAAAAAAAGTTTGGGCTCTAAAAATGTTTCCCCGCACTTTGAAAAGTAACCCCGGCCAAATTTGTTTAATAACCTCCTAGATGATAAATCCATTGAGAAAAGGACCTTGGCTCTCCCCAATCACGGAATGGTCAAATTTGACTCAATTACAGGCCGGGTAGGACCTAAACTCTAGGCGGGCCAGGCCTTGAGCCTGATCACAGTTGGGACCTGGCCTCAATTTTCAGGCCAGTTGAGAATTCTAGCACACACGCATGCATGCATGTGCCCACACATGCACGCATGTGAATAATCCCTGTTTTGGTCATTAAGATAAGTTTCCAAACAAATCTTACTTAGTGACACTGGTGACAGTAGCAGATACAGTATACAACAGCTCACAGCAACACATATTGAGCTGACAGAGGTCTATTTCTAATGTGTCTGCACTAGGGCATTAACCAAAAAAATCAATACATCGACTTGAACAACACAAGTCGACTCCCGCAAGCCTTTTTTTTCTCTCGCTCATGTGACTTTGTGTGTGGGCCATGAACACGGAAAGTAACACCCCATTGTATCTTTGGTCTAGACATCCTGCACCTCCCTGTCTATAACGAGGGGGTTCCACCTGAACAGCAGGAGAGGAGCTCCAGTCTGGTCCAGGAGGAACCAGAACCTCCACGCCTTGAAGAGCAACAGGAGGAGCTGCTTCAAAGACCAGAGGAGGCTGATGGCTCAGCGTTAGCATTACTAGCAGTGAATATTGAATGTGATGATGAAAACGGGGACACAGAGGCTGTAGCCAGCACCTCAACTCAACACATGAATACACAAGGCTTTGTAAAGGAAAGTGGAACATCACAGCCCACTGGTGATGACCAGCTCCTCTCTTCACACTGTTCTGAATCTGATGTCACTGAAGGCAGTGATGAGTGGGAGGAGGAGACCAGGGTGGTCAGTCAGACAGATTTGAAAACACTTAAGTCACATGTGCCACAAAATGTTAAAGGAGAAAGAAAAAAGTTGGGCAGTGGTAACATGAGTAATGTAAAATCACGCATGAAGACTCATACAGGGAACAAGCCCTTTACCTGTACAGTTTGTGGCAAAGCCTTTATTCAGAGTTGTAAGCTAAAAACACACATGTTGACTCATACAGGGGAAAAGCCCTTTACCTGTAAAGTTTGTAGCAAAGGCTTTGGTCAAAGGAGTCATCTAAATTTGCATATGAAAACACACTCAGGGGAAAAGCCCTTTACTTGTGAAGTTTGTAGCAAAGGATTTGGTCAAAAGAATCATCTAAAATATCATATGATAACTCATACAGGGGAAAAGCCCTTTACATGTACAGTTTGTGGCAAAGGATTTGCTTTAAGGCATCATCTAAACGTGCATATGAGAATTCATACAGGGGCAAAGCCCTTTATCTGTACAGTTTGTGGCAAAGGCTGTGTTCACAGTAGTGAGTTAAAAAATCACATGATGACTCATACAGGAGAAAAACCCTGTACGTGTACAGTTTGTGGCAAAGGCTTTATCACAAGGTGTCAGCTAAAAACACACATGTTGACTCATACAAAGGAAAAGCCATTTACTTGTAAAGTTTGTAGCAAAGGCTTTGGTCAAAAGATTCATCTAGAATCGCATACAAGAAGTCATACAAGGGAAAAGCCATTTACTTGTAAAGTTTGTGGCAAAGGCTTTGGTCAAAGGAATAATCTAAAAGTGCACATGAGAACTCATACAGGGGAAAAGCCCTTTACTTGTAAAGTCTGTAGCAAAGGCTTTGGTCAAAAGAATCATCTAAAATATCATATGGTAACTCATACAGGGGAAAAGCCCTTTACATGTACAGTTTGTGGCAAAGGCTTTGCTTTAAGGCATCATCTAAACGCGCATATGAGAATCCATACAGGGGCAAAGCCCTTTACATGTACAGTTTGTGGCAAAGGCTGTACTAATCTAAAATCACACATGCTGACACATAAAAAGGAAAAGCCCTCTACTTGAAAAGTTTGTAGCAAAGGTTTTGGTCAAAATAATCAAAGTGTTGACTTATCAGTAGCTGTACAAGAAAACATGAACAGGTTGTCACTTAGAGTCATCTGCAGGTGCACATGAGATGCAACAGGTTAAGTCATGTTGTTTGTGGCAGATTTTTTGACCAAAACATCTCATGAAGGCATCTGAGGTGATACAGGATATCAAACTACACAGCACATACTAATTTACCAACTATGTACATGCGTACATGCATACAGTACATCGTTTGCATTATTATGTACAGTATAATCTGCAATGGCAGTGACAAGTCAATATAAATGGATATAGTATTTTTTTAGTTGACTTTAATATGTTAAAGCCACAGTATCATATTGTTTAAATTAAATGTATTGATGCGCTGTGTAGAAGTCTGTTTCAGAAGGTGTGTCCATGTTATTTTTATCTATGTACAATGAAGTAGAGTTGCATGATTAGTGGAGCAGCAAAAGCTCCAAAAGATGACTATATCCTACCCCTCCCTGAGGTATAACAAAATGGGACATAGTTGTTTTTTTCTGTTTTTTTTTTTAATATCTTTAGGATGTCCCTTTCATGCAATGGACTGTCCCAAGATTTACTATTTTAAAAGAGTGTAAATCCTCTACCTGCTAATTGTTTTGACATCATAGCTATACAGATGGTCTACAGGTAGCATCTCTACATCCCAGAAAAGCCAACATGCCAATATGTGGTTCTATTGTAGATCAGAACCCTATTTTATAAGGCATTAAATAGGCAGAAATAGCATGTTGACTCTTCTGAACAAGAGAGGAGCAGGACTTTTTCTATTATGGGTATACTGTATCTAAATGGGACATAGTTTTTTCATCTTTAGGGTGTCCCCTTCATGACTTTTCCCCCCAAACTTTACTTTTACTGCAATCTCATGAAATCAATCAATGAAGTGACACACCACATGAAGAAAATATGCATATCCTGAAAGAGGGAGATTCAAGAAAATGCTGTCATTTTCTACCTGCTAATTGTTAATGCATCGTATAGGTCTGCAGGTAGTTTCTCAGAATGACAATATTTGGTTCTACTCTGAATAAGCAGCCTTTTTTAAGGCTTTTAAATAGGCCGGAGTAGCACAAAGTTGACTTTTTGAGCACCCTTCACTTAGTGGGATGGAATTAAATGGGAGCGCTTCATGGAATGGTTTTACTTTTACCTGAGAAAGTCATGAAGTTAATCCATTAAGTGACTGAAAGTGAGGAAATTCTTTGACATCTACCTGCTGGTTGTTTTTACTTGTAGAGATGCAGTCATGTGCAGAGGGGGGCTTTTGGTGCTTGGGCACATGTCATTTTGCTGTAATAATGATCTTCCCCATCCATCCTTCCCCTTCCCCTTGACTGATACCTGTGCATTCAAACTCTTTGTGTGCCCGCCACAAAGTTCTCAACAGGCCTGAATATTAAGGGCTGGCCCTACCTGGGTACACTCAAAGCCCTGCTGCCACACTTAGATCTGTTTCCTTGATATGTTGATAACCTCATCAACACCTGTATTATCAACACGCTCCATACAGCACATAGCCAGAACAGAATCCATTCCATTGGTTGATCCCCATGCCAAAGCATTAGCGCTCACCCAGCAGTCTGACAGAACCCAGGGGAATGAGTGCACAAAACCTAGCCATAAAGGTTTATCGCCCTCAGATGATCTACTGGAAGTAGCTACAGCATGTAGTACTCTTACTCTTCCATCAGAGGTAGGACAAAACTTGACCATGATTCATGACATGGAAGGTTATAAGGTTTACTTTCACCTCAAAGGTCATGAAATGTATTCATGCTTTATGATGACTTGTATATGGTGTATTACTACTGCTTTTTCCTTTTGTTCTTGCCTAATGGATTGTATGGTAAGGGTCATCGCCCGCCATGGGCGATGAAGCCACACCCATACCATTTCCTCCTGCCCCCCATTTGGGAAATGTTATATCCACCCCTGGCCTGCTGCTGAATATACATAGTCTCAAGTGAATAGTTGTATGTCTCTAAATCAGGGATGTAAAACTCAAATACACAGTGGGCCAAAATAGAAAAATTGGTACAAGTCGAGGGCTGGACTGTGTCTCAATACGCTGACTCTGTTTTACGAGGATGTCCCAGGAAAACAGAAAAAAAAGGTAATTTCCTTCAAAAAATCAATGTCCCTTAAAACTGAAAATGCATTATTAAAGCCCAGTTAGTAAAATGAGAAAGTAAATCAATGGAGTTGAGAAAGTAAAGCAATGAGTTAGATTCATTTCATTTCCCATCATAATATGCCAGAGAGGGCCAGTAGTAATAGTATTTAAATATCATCCTGCGGGGCGAAGATATTCATTCATGGGGCTGATTTAGCCCCCATGCCTTGAGTTTGACATGGCTCTGGTCCAGAGCTCCACTGCTTCTAGGTTGCTGCCTTGAGCCCTAGAAGCACTGGAGCTCTGGACCACAGTTTTCAGTCTTGTATTGAGTTCTGCTTGTACGCTGCTGTAGATCTCCAAACTGTTAACACCTTTAAAAAAAAAAAAAAAAATCAAACATTCAGAAACTGTAGTCGTTACTGTATAATACTGTATTGGCCTGTATATAACACAGTGTTTTTTGTTTGTTTTTTTCAATGAAAATATCCTAAAAATGTAGTCATCTTATATTTGGGGCTTATTATGTGAGATTCAATGTTCTTTTTTTTTTTTACACAATGAGTTTTCAAAAATGGGGAGTGGTCTCATAACCAGGGTGGTCTTCGGGACAATATAGTACTTTAAAACAGTTGACATGTTGCACACATGCCTAAAATCGCTTTTATTTGCCACGCCGTCCTCGTTGAAAACAGTGGGTTTCCAGCTCCAGCTTGTCCCTACTCACTTCTCTTTTCTTTTGACCCCTTAATGTCGCAACTCTGTCTATACTCTATGGCTCTGGCTTGAACGACGTTGACCCGGAAGTTAATACGTCTTGTACGTTAAAAGCAGAGCCTTGGAAATAGACAGAGTTACGCCAACTCCGTTCACTTCATGGGGCCAGTTCATCTACATAGACTTCTGTTGGATAGTGACAAAGAATAGTGACAGCCGGAAGGTACTGAATGCATTGAAGCCTATGGGCTCGCGCGAGTACACGAACCACGTGACCAGGCTGTTTTCTGACCCCTCAATGTCGCAGCTCTTCTACTAGATGGCTCTGTTTAAAAGTTGTCTTGGTATCAGGCGGTGCTGTGAGCAGAGCAACAAAGAGCGCTGCGTGAAAATGTCTCGTAAAGGAGGTGAAATGTTCCAAATAGAGTCAGTACGGCTGTCTATAAATGAACACATGGCGTCGGTGAGAGAGGAGATATCGTGTGTCGTCAACGAGCGTCTCAGTTCGGTGGAACAGTTCATGTTCAACCTCTTCCAGAGAGAGATGGAGACACTAGAATCTATGCTGGAGCAACGAGACAAAGTACTGGAGATGATTTTACAGCCGCACGTCAAACTACACAGAGCAGGTTCGTTTTTTTAAAAGTTGCATTTCAATCTGTGTGTGCGTGTGTGTCTATAACTGTCTTGGATTGGGGAGAGGTGCCACAATTGTAACTTTTTCTACAATTCTCTCTACTCAGAAATCCTTTCATGTATTGTGTAATATTTGCAGGCAACAGACCTACACATATCTACTACCACTTCAAGTTTTATTGATGAAACAATAACACTGTTCCAGTGTTACATAACTTACATTTATTATGTTTCATTGAAGCACCTCTTTAACCGTTTTCATCAGTTCAATGGGAACATTGCTTACAGGAAAAAATACTTTAGATTGATTTAGCTGTACAATGCTATACAACCCTAAAGTAACTTGGAATACAGTCTATAATTGAAAGACATTCTGACTGAACGAAACATTGGCCAATATGTAAATATTCCATATTATAGTATGCTATGGGATCATGGCTTGTGTTACAAATGAACCACTTTCCAAGCCCCTTTTTTTGGGTTTGCTTGGAGAACTAACGTTTAAAAACAATGCAGACTATTAAAGCACATAATCCTGCGGAATATCCATGTGGATTTTTAATCAACATCACCAAAGAACAAAAAGTGTAGTCCACAAAAATGTTGTCCCCAATTTCCCAGAGAATAAATGCAATCACTTAAAACGTCCTGGACACGTAGCCGCAATGCAACACTAGATTATTTTATAATTGGGCTGAAGCGAGAGTTGCAATATGGTCCGTTGACTCCCCCCAAATTTTCATCTGCAATTTTCTTATATTAAACAACATTAAACCCACAGACTTTGCAGCTGTATGGAAAGGTTGAATTATCCTCTTTCTATCTGCAAAGCATTTGTTTGATAAAAATCCACCTTTCACCTTGTTATGAGCTACTTTCTGTCAGTACTCTCTTCCTACCATTCTCTGCATGTGATCCTTTTTCTAAGTACTGGAGTTTGGAAGCGCTCACCATTAGTCACTGAACGGCCCTATGTACCGCCTGTTTACACATGAGGCAGAAGGCTCCAGCCCAACCCGTTAATACAAACAAGTGCCTCCCAAGTCCAGCACTTTTATTTACTGACGGAAAGTAGCTCACAACACTGTGCATTTCTATCAAATAGATGCTATGCAGATAAAAAGAGGATAATTCAACCTTTCCCATACAGCTGCAATGCTGCAGCTGAAATTGCGGATGAATTGCAGATGAAATGTCTTTCATGTAGAGTTTTATGCTGTACACATGCTGACATGATGACATCATGATCGCATTGACCAATGAAGAGATCACCTGCATGTTTCAATCCGGAAGCAATTGAGGCGCCTCTCCCTACCTTACCGTGCCTATTACATACCTATGACTTACCGTACCTATTACAATTTTTGAAACTTCATCCGGCAGCTCCATTACATTTCGGGGGTTTAGGCGGGCATTCCCCCCCCCCCCTGTGCACAGCATTTTATCCGGCTCTGCAAACGCGACCCAAAAATAGAAAAGAAAGAAAGCAAGAAAGAAGGCAATCATTGACGCTCTTTCCCCTCCCTCGACCCTTGCGTTATGGGTTATATATATATAAAATATATGGGTTATATATATAAAAAATACTGCAAGAGGTACACAGTGACAGTAGCCTAATTTAACATTGATTCTCTCAAAAGACATGCACACGGCTGTGTTGTGCGCCGTAGCCAGGGCAACATTTTGCATTGGGTCCCGCAGGCTAAAAAAAAATAAAATCAAAAAATCGACCAACATGTCGACATTGGGCCTCGACATGTCGAAATTCCAAATATGTGTCGGTTAACATCCCTACCATGGACACATAGAAATTGTTTCAAATGTTCTAAACATCGATATCAGATAACCAGTTAGTTGATGCGTTAGATTAGCATTAGATTCACTCAAAATCGTTCAATGATAGAACTGCAGACCTTTTGATTTATTAAGATTATAAATTGTTATGTATAATAGTTTTAATTTATGATTTTGATTAACAATTAACAGCCCTAATTCCAAATCTGTCTCATGTAAATTCTAGATATGCACAATGTATATTTATAGGTCATCAAGTCATACCTTCCTGCACCTACAAGGACCTCAAATGTACCAAATGTATCAAAGCCCTTGTTATATTCCTTCTTGCCAGACCAGTTTCTGCAGACCAGCCTGCAGGTGAAGATGAGTTCTCCACAACCATCTGTCAAAGAGGAACCTGAAGACCCTCTGGACACCAGTAAGTTTCATGCTGTTGACTACCTGGGGTTGCTACTCCCATAGAGTTCGGGCCGTACCAACCAGGTCCGACCCAACACTTTAGGGCCGGGCCCAGGGCTGAAATGTATGCAGATCATCATGGCCCAGGGCTTCATGAGAAAAAAAAGTATACTGTATATATGAAATTATTTTATTACAGTAAAAATAATAGTACTGTTCTGTCTGTCTGTGTTCATTATTTATGTAAATGGTGATGACTGGCATTACACTTTTGCTTTGTGTAAAGTTCTCTGCCCGACATTTTATGCAGGCCTGGTTTAGTGGCCTAAAATCTAGGATAATTATTCGGGCCAGGCCTTCGGCCTGATCACAGTTAGGTCCGAGCTCAATTTTCAGGCCCGTTGACAATTCTAGCACACATGCATGCACGTGCACACACATGTACACATGCACAAATGTACGCATACACATTAGTTTTCAAACAAATCGTACTTAGTGATAGTAGCAGGTATACAAAAGCTCACAGCAACTCATTGTGATCTGACAGAGGCCTATTTCCAATGTGTTTCCAATGTGTGCATGCGGTTGTTTGTGCGTTTTTTGCATCATGTATCTGTGTACAGCAGATACATGATGCGCAAGCTGCTATCAAACAAGGGGTCCCATGTTAACATTTAACTGGACCTGTTAACATGTTTTGGATTGAAATAGCTTTTTTTCCAGTACATATGACCTCATTATTGCTATGAATTCAACAAATTACTATTTTCAGTTCTTTACAAACTAGAAAATGTCTTGAAACTATGATGTGCATAATAATCTGGAACAGTGTGAAACGCACTGTTCCAAGTTTTTAATTTATTTTCTAAATTCTGTTTTCATTAGGAGTTTGTTCAATAACATTTGAAATATAAATTGACAGCTAATGACTTGAAAATTATGCTGATCATCATTTGCATCAAATATGTTGGAAAATCAAACAAAAACATGATTTGCATAATAATTTGGAACACAGTGTATTTATAGGTCATCAAGTCATACCTTCCTGTACCTACAAGGACCTCATATGTACCAAATGTATCAAAGTCCTTGTTATATTCCTTCATTCCAGACCAGTTTCTGCAGACCAGCCTGCAGGTGAAGATGAGTTCTCCACAACCATCTGTCAAAGAGGAACCTGAAGACCCTCTGGACACCAGTAAGTTTCATGCTATCACTTTCTTTTGTTCTGTTGTTCGACTACCTGGGGTTGCCAACTCCCATAGAGTTCGGGCCGGACCAACCAGGTCCGACCTTTAGGGCCGGGCCCAGGACTGAAATGTATGCAGATCATCATGGCCCAGGGCTTCATGAGAAATAAAAGTATACTGTATATATGAAATTATTTTATTACTGTAAAAATAATAGTACTGTTCCGTCTGTCTGTGTTCATTATTTATGTAAATGGTGATGACTGGCATTACACTTTTGCTTTGTGTAAAGTTCTCTGCCCGACATTTTATGCAGGCCTGGTCACGCCTAAAATCTAGGATTTATAATTATTCGGGCCAGGCCTTCGGCCTGATCACAGTTAGGTCCGAGCTCAATTTTCAGGCCCGTTGACAATTCTAGCACACATGCATGCACGTGCACACACATGTACGCATACACATTAGGTTTCCAAACAAATCGTACTTAGTGATAGTAGCAGGTATACAAAAGCTCACAGCAACTCATTGTGAGCTGTCAGAGGCCTATTTCCAATGTGTTTGCACGCGGTTGTTTGTGCATTTTTTTGCATCATGTATCTGTGTACAGCTGTCTGATCAATGAGACAAGATAGATTTTTATGATTTTGTCTCTAATTGTATCTTTCATCTAGACTTCCTGCACCTCCCTGTCTATAAAGAGGAGGATTCACCTGAAGAGAGCTTCTCTGTGGATGTGGTTAGAAGTCTTGGTATCAGACGGTGGTGTGAGCAGAGCAACAAAGAACGCTGTGAAACGTTCCAAATAGAGTCAGTACGGCTGTCTATAAATGAACACATGTCATTGGTGAGAGAGGCGATATCGTGTGTCGTCAACGAGCGCCTCAGTTCGGTGGAACAGTTCATGTTCAACCTCTTCCAGAGAGAGATGGAGACACTAGAATCTATGCTGGAGCAACGAGACAAAGTACTGGAGATGATCTTACAGCCGCGCGTCAAACTACACAGAGCAGGTTCATTTTTTAAGTTGCATTTCATAGAGAGAGAGAGAGTGTGTGTGTGTGCGTGCGTGTGGGCGTGTGTGGGCTAGCCGCAATGACTAGGTTCTTTTACAATTGGGCTGAATCTAGAGTTGCAATTCGGTCCATCGATTCCCCCATAACAAATCTTCACCTGCGACTTGCTTGTATTAAATAATGTTAAACTCACCAACATTGCAGCTGTATGGAAAGGAATTATCTTCTATCTGCAAAGCATTTGTATGATAAAATTCCACCACAGACATGTTATGAGCTACTTTCTGTCTGATCTTTTTCTATGTACTGGAGTTTGGAAGCGCTCATCATTAGTCACCGAATGGCCCTGTGTACTACCGGTTTAGAAATTGCACATAATGCAGGAGGCACCAGCCCAACCTGTTAATACAAATGAGTGCCTCTCAATTCCAGCACTTTTATTAATTGACAGAAAGTAACTCCAAACTTGTTACAGGCATGGTTTTATTTTATTTTTACTTTTCTTCTAATAAAGTTGTCTTTTAATCTTGCCCCCCCATCACACACACACACACACACACACACGAACCATGTAAAGCGTCTGAGTACTAAGAAAAGCGCTATATAAGCCCCAGATATTATTATTATTATTATTATTATTATTATTATTATTATTATTATTATTATTATTATTATTCTTCTTCTTCTTCTTCTTCTTATTCTTCTTCTTATTCTTCTTCTTATTCTTCTTCTTATTCTTATTCTTATTCTTATTCTTATTCTTATTCTTCTTCTTCTTCTTATTATTATTATTATAACATGACTACTGTGGATTTTTTTTCTCCAAACAATTGCTTTGCAGCTTGAAATATGATAATCCATCCTTTTTATGTTGGTGAGTTTAACGTTTAATACAAGCAAATCACAGGCAAATTCTTCCTCTTTTTCCTCAGGTCAGCCTAATTATAAAGGAATCTAGAGTTGCATTGTGGCTACTGGGCATGTAGAGTTGTTTGCTGTACACAAACTGATGTGATGACTAGAGTTGGACGGTAATTTGCTATACCGATGAGATACGATTTAACCCATTGTAGACTATCCCGATTCTAAAAATGTCTCTGAAATACTAACCTAAGTGTACTGGAAAACTTCAAATTATTGTGTAACATCACCAAATTTTGACATTTTTTGATACTGTACATGCTGTACAGAACGCATATTGGTGTTCCCGTCAACTAGGGTAAAACTATCACGAGGGGTTCCCGCCTACTATTTAATTAATTAACCAGGATGTCATCCTCTACACCGTTTCAGTGTTGGGTGCTGTGATTGTTTATGGAAACAGTAGATAATCATTGTAGAGGATCATTTTCCATGATCCATCCGTCTGATTTATCCATCCGTCTTGTGTGCAACTGTCTGACGGGGCTAAACTAATCCCAATGTATCATAATGTCAACTGCTGCCCCGGTCCGACTCCCCAAGCTGGAATTATACCTCGCCGCGCCGAGCACGTGCAGAAAATATCTGATCTGCAAGCTAAAATAAGCAGACAGGAAATACTGGGAGAAATACTACATAATAAAGGTACCAACAGAGTTAACAGAAAAGCAAAAGCAAACAGATCAATGTGAAGCTACAAGTAATGCAACTGTTGTTACACAAAACCATCCACTTTATCAGAAATTAGTTATTTGTATACTGTTCAGATTCAGATTCAGATTACTTTATTGATCCCAAACTGGGCAATTCATTGCAACTAAGGTGCTTAGTCATACAAACAGTAAAAAACAGTAGAAATATACAGACATATAACAGACAAATTCATTCGACAGCGGGCAAGTGGATGGACAAGCTCAAAGTGTCCCATAAATATGCAATAAATAAATGTAACAACCTGCATCAAGATATAAATAAATAAATACCGTGGACCTGCCACCTCTGTGTAACCGGACAACCTACACTTGGATTCCCCTGGAATTTAAGCATCTGATAGCAGATGGAATGAAGCTGTTCGTGTAGCTTGTGATGAGTTGTGATGAGTTTCATATTATGTACATTATATTATTTGTACTGTTTAATATTAAAACAGTAAAACAGTTGAATATTAAACAGTATTATTTGTACTGTTTAATATTCAACTCATCACAAGCAGAAAGCTTTCATTGATGCCTAATATGAAGGGTCTGTAACGATTTTGAAAATAATCACATTTGGAGCTCAAAATTGACAGTGCATTTGATAGTCAAAAATACTAGGTCAAATCAATGTGCAAACAACAAATATGTAACCCTTGGCCAAAATAAGCTCTGAAATGATGTACTATGCATCATTGTAGGTCAAACCATAAAAAAAGTTTGGGCTCTAAAAATGTTTCCCCACACTTTGAAAAGTGCGGGGAAACATCTAGGAGGTTTAATCACCTCCTAGATGATAAATCCACTGAGAAAAGGACGTTGGCCCTCCCCAGTCACGGAATGGTTGAATTTGACTCAACTACAGGCTGGGTAGGACCTAAACTCTAGGTGGGCCAGGCCTTGAGCCTGATCACAGTTGGGACCTGGCCTCAATTTTCAGGCCAGTTGAGAATTCTAGCTCGCACGCACGCATGCATGCATGTGCCCACACACGCACACACACACACGCACGCATGTGTATAATCCCTGTTTTGGTCATTAAGATAAGTTTCCAAACAAATTGACAGTAGCAGATATACAACAGCTCACAGCAGCACATATTGAGCTGGCAGAGGTCTATTTCTAATGTGTTTGCACTACTAGGGCATTAACCAAAAAATCGATACATCGACTCGAACAACACAAGTCGACTCCCGCAAGCCTTTTTTTTTCTCTCGCTCATGTGACTTTGTGTGTGGGCCATGAACACGGAAAGTAACACCCCATTGTATCTTTGGTCTAGACATCCTGCACCTCCCTGTCTATAACGAGGAGGTTCCATCTGAACAACAGGAGAGGAGCTCCAGTCTGGTCCAGGAGGAACCAGAATCTCCACACATTAAAGAGGAACAGGAGGAGCTGCTTCAAAGACCAGAGGAGGCTGATGGCTCAGCGTTAGCATTACTAGCAGTGAAAATTGAATGTGATGATGAAAACGGGGACACAGAGGCTGTAGCCAGCACCTCAACTCAACACATGAATACACAAGGCTTTGTAAAGGAAAGTGGAACATCACAGCCCACTGGTGATGACCAGCTCCTCTCTTCACACTGTTCTGAATCTGATGTCACTGAAGGCAGTGATGAGTGGGAGGAGGAGACCAGGGTGGCCAGTCAGACAGATTTGAAAACTCTTAAGTCACACGTGCAACAAAATGTTAAAGGAGAAAGAAAAAAGTTGGGCAGTGGTAACATGAGTAATGTAAAATCACGCATGAAGACTCATTCAGGGAACAAGCCCTTTACCTGTACAGTTTGTGGCAAAGGCTTTATTCGAAGTTGTAAGCTAAAAACACACATGTTGACTCATACAGGGGAAAATTCCTTTATCTGTAAAGTTTGTAGCAAAGGCTTTGGTCAAAGGACTCATCTAAAATTGCATATGAAAATACACTCAGGGGAAAAGCCCTTTACTTGTGAGGTTTGTAGCAAAGGATTTGTTCAAATGTGTCAGCTGAAAAGGCACATATTGACTCATACAGGAGAAAAACCCTGTACGTGTACAGTTTGTGGCAAAGGCTTTGGTCAAAGGAATAATCTAAAAGTGCACATGAGAACTCATACAGGGGAAAAGCCCTTTACTTGTAAAGTTTGTAGCAAAGGCTTTGGTCAAAAGATTAATCTAGAATCCCATACAAGAAGTCATACAAGGGAAAAGCCATTTACTTGTAAAGTCTGTAGCAAAGGCTTTATCACAAGGTGTCAGCTAAAAACACACATGTTGACTCATACAAAGGAAAAGCCATTTACTTGTAAAGTTTGTGGCAAAGGCTTTAGTAAAAGGAGTAGTCTAAAAGTGCACATGAGAACTCATACAGGGGACAAGCCCTTTACTTGTAAAGTCTGTAGCAAAGGCTTTGGTCAAAAGATTCATCTAAAACATCATATGATAACTCATACAGGGGAAAAGCCCTTTACATGTAGAGTTTGTGGCAAAGGCTTTGCTTTAAGGCATCATCTAAACGCGCATATGAGAATTCATACAGGGGCAAAGCCCTTTACATGTACAGTTTGTGGCAAAGGCTGTACTAATCTAAAAAAACACATGTTTACACATATAAAGGAAAAGCCCTCTACTTAAAGTTTGTAGCAAAGGTTTTGGTCAAAATAATCAAAGCGTTGACTTATCAGTAGCTGTACAAGAAAACATGAACAGGTTGTCACTTAGAGTCATCTGCAGGTGCACATGAGATGCAACAGGTTAAGTCATGTTGTTTGTGGCAGATTTTTTGACCAAAACATCTCATGAAGGCATCTGAGGTGATACAGGATATCAAACTACACAGTACATACTAATTTACCAACTATGTACATGCGTACATGCATACAGATCTTATGTATACAGTAATCTGCAATGGCAGTGACAAGTCAATATAAATGGATATAGTATTTTTTTAGTTGACTTTAATATGTTAAAGCCACAGTATCATATTGTTTAAATTAAATGTATTGATGCGCTGTGTAGAAGTCTGTTTCAGAAGGTGTGTCCATGTTATTTTTATCTATATACAATGAAGTAGAGTTGCATGATTAGTGGAGCAGCAAAAGCTCCAAAAGATGACTATATCCTACCCCTCCCTGAGGTATAACAAAATGGGACATGGTTGTTTTTTTGTTTTGTTTTTTAATATCTTTAGGATGTCCCTTTCATGCAATGGACTGTCCCAAGATTTACTTTTTTAAAAGAGTGTAAATCCTCTAGCTGCTAATTGTTTTGACATCATAGCTATACAGATGGTCTACAGGTAGCATCTCTACATCCCAGAAAAGCCAACATGCCAATATGTGGTTCTATTGTAGATCAGAACCCTATTTTATAAGGCATTAAATAGGCGGAAATAGCATGTTGACTTTTCTGAACAGGAGAGGAGCAGGACTTTTTCTATTATGGGTATATCTAAATGGGACATAGTTTTTTCATCTTTAGGGTGTCCCCTTCATGACTTTTCCCCCCAAACTTTACTTTTACTGCAATCTCATGAAATCAATCAATGAAGTGACACACCACATGAAGAAAATATGCATATCCTGAAAGAGGGAGATTCAAGAAAATGCTGTCATTTTCTACCTGCTAATTGTTAATGCATCGTATAGGTCTGCAGGTAGTTTCTCAGAATGACAATATTTGGTTCTACTCTGAATAAGCAGCCTTTTTTAAGGCTTTTAAATAGGCCGGAGTAGCACAAAGTTGACTTTTCTGAGCATCCTACACTTAGTGGGGTGGAATTAAATGGGAGCGCTTCATGGAATGGTTTTACTTTTACCTGAGAAAGTCATGAAGTTAATCCATTAAGTGACTGAAAGTGAGGAAATTCTTTGACATCTACCTGCTGGTTGTTTTTACTTGTAGAGATGCAGTCATGTGCAGAGGGGGGCTTTTGGTGCTTGGGCACATGTCATTTTGCTGTAATGATGATTTTCCCCATCCATCCTTCCCCTTCCGCTTGACTGATACCTGTGCATTCAAACTCTTTGTGTGCCCGCCACAAAGTTCTCAACAGGCCTGAAAATTAAGTGCTGGCCCTACCTGGGTACACTCAAAGCCCTGCTGCCACACTTAGATCTGTTTCCTTGATATGTTGATAACCTCATCAACACCTGTATTATCAACACGCTCCATACAGCACATAGCCAGAACAGAATCCATTCCATTGGTTGATCCCCATGCCAAAGCATTAGCGCTCACCCAGCAGTCTGGCAGAACCCAGGGGAATGAGTGCACACAACCTAGCCATAAAGGTTTATCGCCCTCAGATGAGCTACTGGAAGTAGCTACAGCATGTAGTACTCTTACTCTTCCATCAGAGGTAGGGCAAAACTTGACCATGATTCATGACATGGAAGGTTATAAGGTTTACTTTCACCTCAAAGGTCATGAAATGTATTCATGCTTTATGATGACTTGTATATGGTGTATTACTACTGCTTTTTCCTTTGGTTCTTGCCTAATGGATTATATGGTAAGGGTCATCGCCCGCCATGGGCGATGAAGCCACACCCATACCATTTCCTCCTGCCCCCCAATTGGGAAATGTTATATCCACCCCTGTCCTGCTGCTGACTATACATAGTCTCAATTGAATAGTTGTATGTCCCAATGTATGAATGAATGGACCATTGTAAAGCGCTTTGAGCACTTGGAAAAGCGCTATAAAAATGCAATCCATTAAAAATGCAATCCGTTATGTCTCTAAATCAGGGATGTAAAACTAAAATACACAGTGGGCCAAAATAGAAAAATTGGTACAAGTCGAGGGCCGGAGCCGCTGGACTGTGTCTCAATACGCTGACTCTGTTTTACGAGGATGTCCCAGGAAAACAGAAAAAAAGGTAATTTCCTTCAAAAATCAATGTCCCTTAAAACTGAAAATGCATTATTAAAGCCCAGTTAGTAAAATGAGAACGTAAATCAATGGAGTTGAGAAAGTAAAGCAATGAGTTAGATTCATTTCATTTCCCATCATAATATGCCAGAGGGCCAGTAGTAATAGTATTTAAATATCATCCTGCAGGGCGAAGATATTCATTCATGGGCCTGATTGAGTTTGACATGGCTCTGGTCCAGAGCCCCACTGCTTCTATGGTGCTGCCTTGAGCCCTAGAAGCACTGGAGCTCTGGACCAGAGCTAAGTTTGACATAATGTGCTCTAAATGTTTTTGCCTCACATGACGCTTGTATTTCACGACTGTCATGATAATGACAGACATCTTTCAGGGCGCTAGTCTTGAACCTTTTGTAAACAAGTAGAAATAACCTGGGTACTCAATGTGGTTGTCCACAGTTTTCAGTCTTGTATTGAGTTCTGCTTGTAGGCTGCTGTAGATCTCCAAGCTGTTAACACATATTTAAAAAAATCAAACATTCAGGAACTGTAGTCATTACTGCATAATACTGTATTGTACGGAGCCCCTAATAGGACATGTACGAGTAAATTAAAATTAAAAGGTTTTCTCGTGCGCACGCAAAACTTTCTCGTGCGCACGAGAAAGTTTCTCGTGCGCACGAGAAAGTTTTGCGTGCGCACCCGATACTCTCTCGTGCGCACGAGAAAGTTTTGCGTGCGCACGAGAAAACCTTTTAATTTTAATTTACTCGTACATGTCCTATTAGGGGCTCCGTAGTATTGGCCTGAAATTTGTTTTTGTTTTTTTCAATGGAAATATCCTAAAAATGTAGTCATCTTATATTTGGGGACCTATTGGCCTATTATGTGATTCAATGTTCTTTTTACACAATGAGTTTTCAAGAATGGGGAGTGGTCTCTCATAACCAGGGTGGTCTTATTCGGGACAATATAGTACTTTAAAACATTTGACATGTTGCACACATGCCTAAAATCACTTTTATTTGGCACGCCGTCCTTGTTGAAAACAGTGTGTTTCCAGCTCCAGTTTGTCCATACTCACTTCTCTCTTCTTTTGACCCCTTAATGTCGCAACTCTGTCTATACTCTATGGCTCTGGCTTGAACGACGTTGACCCGGAAGTTAATACGTCTTGTACGTTAAAAGCAGAGCCTTGGAAATAGACAGAGTTACGCCAACTCCGTTCACTTCATGGGACCAGTCCCTCTACATAGACTTCTGTTGGATAGTGACAATGAATAGTGACAGCCGGAAGTTACTGATGCATTGAAGCCTATGGGCTCGCGCGAGTACTAGAACCACGTGACCAGGCTGTTTTCTGACCCCTCAATGTCGCAGCTCTTCTACTAGATTGCTCTGTTTAAAAGTTGTCTTGGTATCAGGCGGTGCTGTGAGCAGAGCAACAAAGAACGCTGCGTGAAAATGTCTCGTAAAGGAGGTGAAATGTTCCAAATAGAGTCAGTACGGCTGTCTATAAATGAACACATGGCGTCGGTGAGAGAGGAGATATCGTGTGTCGTCAACGAGCGTCTCAGTTCGGTGGAACAGTTCATGTTCAACCTCTTCCAGAGAGAGATGGAGACACTAGAAACTCTGCTGGAGAGACGAGACAAACTACTGGAGATGATCTTACAGCCGCACGTCAAACTACAGAGAACAGGTTCGTTTTTTTTTTAAAGTTGCATTTCAATCTCTCTCTCTCTCTCTCTCTCTCTCTCTCTCTCTCTCTCTCTCTCTCTCTCTCTCTCTCTCTCTCTCTCTCTCTCTCTCTCTCTGTGTGTGCGTGTGTGCGTGTGTGTGCGTGCGTGCGTGCGTGTGTGTGTGACTGTCTTGGATTGGGGAGAGGTGCCACAATTTTCCACAATTCTCTCTTACTCAGAAATCCTTTCATGTATTGTGTAACATTTGCAGGCAACAGACCTACACATACCTACTACCCTACCACTTCAAGTTTTATTGATGAAATAATAAAACTGTTCCACTGTTACATTTCTTATGTTTCATTGAAGCACCTCTTTAAAGAGTAGGTATCACGGATATTTCCTTTAAAAACTAATGACGCATATCTATCAATGACCCCCTAAAGATGTCCAGAAAAAAAGTCGTTTCAGAAAAAATACAATATATAGGCAGAGTTGAAGAAAGAAGTTGAGAGCCCCCCCTGCTTCCCTGAAAAGCAGTTGCATTCGGGAAAGAGCCGAACGCGCCATTGCGTGACGTATACAGTGGTACGCTCGGCCAACTTCGCGAGCAGGTCGTGCAGCTGAGCTTCCGGCTAAGTTATCCACAGTAGCATAGCATAGCATAGTAGTAGGATAGCCTACCCAAATACAATACAATTAAATTATATTTGGCAGCGATCAGCTGCTTAGTTGTCATGATCTTCAAGATCACATGTGCGTTGGTGCATACGCACACACACGTTGCGATCGAGGTGCGACAATAATACTTTTATAGAGACTAACTAATGTTCTTCTAGCTCCCACTCTGCTCCGTCCCTCCGCTCCGAGATGGGAGCTGCACTAGAGGAAGCACAGAGTGTAGGACCGCAACCCTGCTTTCTGGTCTCAACTCTGGGTTGTCATGCTTTATTTATAGATTTGTCTTTGTTTATAGATTTGTCCATGTTTCTAGAGATGAGCCTCGCACCGTCCCAAGTTGGATGTATGCCGTCTCTCCCTATCAGACCAATTTTCCCCTCAAAGCTTTGCCAATGATTTATAAAGCCCACGTTGTTATCTGGACACCACCTAGACAACCAGCGGTTGAATTGACTCATACGGCTATATATGTCATTGTTGATCATGTTTGGCAGGGGGGCAGAGAAAATTACGTATGACTATGCTTCCTTCCAGTAACAGTCACCCTGCCGCCGTCACGATCTGATTCGTGGGGACCCCGATCAGCCGCGGACCGCGGCTGATCGGGGTCCCCACGGTGTCCCCACGGTGGCGTCCCTGTGTCCGGGTGCGAGCGGTGGGCGAGCTAGCCGCACCACCGCTAGCACTTTTAACCAGAGCCTCCAGCTCGATCAGCCTCTCCGTTAGCCCCGTTCGTGACACTCTCATCTCGCTGGCGATGCTGACTACAGCTCCTCGTAGCTGTAGTCAGCATCGCCAGCGAGATGAGAGTGTCACGAACGGGGCTACCTCTCCGTTAGCACAGAGATCGCATTGCATTTGTTACACAGACCCATCGTTCCAAAAGTAGTGGGGTCGTAACTATGCATGCGGCATTCGATGCACACGTACATGAACCACGTAACCAGACTATTTTCTGCCCCCTCAATATCGCAACTCTGTCTATTTCCCCCCCATACCGACACAGAGTAAACTCACTAGCCTGCCCAAGAGAGGTAATCTCTTCATGGGCAGGCTAGCGAGCGTGGCCCGCTGGAACCAGCCTGGAGGTTGGATACAGTGACTCAAGAAAGACACGCCCCCCAAGCCTGAAAGACACGCCCCCCAAGCCTGTGTAGAAATGCGAGCCGTGCACAGCCGTGTTTCCCAGTAGATAATGCAAAATCGGCTGGCGGATTATTTACAAAAAATCTCGAGTGCATAGTATAGCGGTCCCTGGTCATGCTAACCAAAAAAGATTTTTATTTACTTCATTAACATGACGCTAAAATAATGGAATTCCGAGGAGTTTTTAACATGTGTTCCTATGTGTTCCTAGAGGTGTGACGTCAGCGTGTTCTACTGGTGACGCGCTGTTTTGGGTCGGGCTTTTCCGAGCTGGTGGGAGGGGTTTTTCAGAAGAGTGTCCTCCGACTGGAAACAGCATTGAAACGGCTTTATATAGCCATATGTTTGCATTTTCGAATGTTATCACAACTTTGTCATAGTTAAAATGAGAAAAAGTTGATATTAGCATGATACCCTGTCTTTAACAATGTTTTCATCAGTTCAACGGGAGCATTGCTTACAGGAAAGGATACTTTAGATTGATTGAGCTGTTCAATGCTAACCCTAAACTAACTTAGAATACAGTCTGTAATTGAAAGACATTCTGACTGAACGTAACATTGGCCAATATGTAAATATTCCATATAATAGTATGCTATGGGATGGCTTGTGTTACAAATGAACCACTTTGCAAGCCCTTTTTTGTTGGGTTTGCTTGGAGAACTAACGTTCAGGGTTTAAAAACAATGCAGACTATTAAAGCACATAATCCTGCAGAATATCCATGTGGATTTTTAATCACCAACATCACCAAAGAACAAAAAATGGTGTCCCCAATTTCCCAGACAATGAATGCAATCAGTTAAAACGTCCTGGGCACGTAGCCACAATGCAACACTAGATTATTTTATAATTGGGCTGAAGCGAGAGTTGCAATATGGTCCATTGACTCTCCCCAAATTTTCATCTGCAATTTTCTTATATTAAACAACGTTAAACACACAGACTTTGCAGCTGTATGGAAAGGTTAATTTATCCTCTTTCTATCTGCAAAGCATTTGTTTGATAAAAATCCACCTTTAACCTTGTTATGAGCTACTTTCTGTCAGTACTCTCTGCCTACCATTCTCTGCATGTGATCCTTTCTCTAAGTAGCCTACTGGAGTTTGGAAGCGCGCCGCTCACCATTAGTCACTGAACGACCTGTTTAAAATTTACACATAAGGCAGAAGGCTCCAGCCCAACCCGTTAATACAAACGAGTGCCTCCCAAGTCCAGCACTTTTATTTACTGACGGAAAGTAGCTCATAACACTGTGCATTTTTATCAAATAGATGCTATGCAGATAGAAAGAGGATAATTAAACCTTTCCATACAGCTGCAATGCTGCAGCTGAAATTGCGGATGAATTACACATGAAATGTCTTGTCATGGGGGATTCGATTGACCGAATTGGAACTCTAGATTCAGCCCATTTATAAAAGAGTTGCATTGCGGCTACTGGGCAACTGAGTTGTATGCTGTACATATGCTGACATGATGACATCATGATTGCATTGACCAATGAAGAGATCACCTGCATGTTTCAATCGGGAAGCGTTGCAATTGAGGTTCTCAAGGCCTCTCCCTACCTTACCGTGCCTATTACATACCTATGAGTTACCGTGCCTATTACAATTTTTGACACTAGATTTTATTAGCATGTAGCCCATCAGAAACATAGTAGCCTAAACGTTGATTAGGTAGAGTGTGTCAGTTTTTAATCAAATCGATGGTTCTCTCCCATCCTAGACTCGGTCTCCAGGCTTACATCTGCTGCGAAATGAAAACCTGTGGACAAAGTATCCCAGAAAGTCTATCAAAAGGCGGGCCTTCCGGTTTATTAACTTCCCCAGGAAGTTGCCATTTTTTAGCCAATCGCGGTGCAGTGCTCCTGAAAATGTATACCCCACGGAAAGATTTAATTTCTTTAATTGTGTTCGCAAAGCCGTTGTGACTGTTTAAAAGATAGTCCCGTGCACACTTCTATAACTGCTTTGTTAGTTGAAATTATTTTATCCGAAAATAAGGGTGAACAATTCAAGACAGACTGAACAGGTTTGTTTCACTGGGGAATGTAAATACAGCAACTTCCACCAAACAACCGAAAGAGGATGGGAAACAAAGCCCCTATGGGGGAGTCCATACTGGTTTATGAACCAACCATCCTTGGTCCGTCTCCTTCCATGGACCACATAGAAATTGTTCCAAATGTTCTAAACATCATTACCGTATTTTCCGCACTATAAGGTACACCGTATTATAAGGCGCCCTTTAGAACTGTTTTCATATAAGGCGCACCGGATTATAAGGCGCAGAGAATAGAAGCTACTACAGTTAACATAGAATAGAAGCTACTGCAGTCGAACAATCCATATATAAGGCGCACTGGATTATAAAGCGCAGTGTGGATTTTTGAGAAAATGAAAGGCTTTTAGGTGCGCCTTATAGTCCGGAAAATACGGTAAATCTTCTAAACATCGATATCAGATAACCAGTTAGTTGATGCATTAGATTCACTGAAAATCATTCAATGATGGAACCGCAGACCTTTTGATTTATTATGATTATTAATTGTTACGTATAATAGGATTAATTCATGATTTTGATTAACAATTAACAGCCATAATTCCAATTCTGTCTCATGTAAATTCTAGATATGCACAATGTACTGTATATTTATAGAACATCAAGTCATACCTTCCTGTACCTACAAGGACCTCATATGTACATCAAAGTCCTTGTTATATTCCTTCATTCCAGACCAGTTTCTGCAGACCAGCCTGCAGGTGAAGATGAGTTCTCCACAACCATCTGTCAAAGAGGAACCTGAAGACCCTCTGGACAACAGTAAGTTTCATGTTGTAGGTCTACCTCGGGTTGCCAACTCCCATGCGCCGGTCACACCTTGAAGTTTAATAAAATCACAATCACAGGCGCACTAGAGTTCAGGCCGGGACCAACCAGGTCCGACCCAACACTTTAGGGCCATGCCCAGGCCTGAAATGTATGCAGATCATCATGGCCTAGGGCTCCATGAGAAAAAAAGTATATATATATTTATTATTATTTAATGACGGTAAAAATAATAGGACTGTTCTGTCTGGCTGTGTTAATTATTTATGTAGATGGTGCTGACTGGTATTACACTTTTGCTTTGTGTAAAGTTCTCTGCCTGACATTTTATGCAGACCGGGTCAGGCCTAAAATCTAGGATAATTATTCGGGCCTTGGGCCTGATCACAGTTAGATCTGAGCTTCAATCAGGCCCGTTGACAATTCTTGCACACATGCATGCACGTTCACACACATGTACGCATACACAAATGTACGCATACACCATTAGGTTTCTAACAAATCTTACTTAGTGATAGTAGCAGGTAGGATTGGGTGACGATACGAATATATCATTATTCGTGAATTTACAAGTCAAATCACTGATTACTTTTATTAGGCAAATTTCCAGGACGATAAAAAGCGTTAACCCAAACGTTAACCCAACGTTAGCGCGTGGAGTGCAATATCCGATTCGATCAGCTAGAGAGAGAGAGAGATCTTTGTGATTCACTCACAGCCTACAAAGTCTTGTAGGCCAACTGCGGTTCCGATAATTGACATTATCCCCCGGACCCCGCTTTGAAGAGATCAGATAAGTAAGGCATTTTACCTCTTTAGGTGATTGGCGACTCATCCCGTTTATGTTCAGGGACCCCCCAGTATAACTAGCCCAACTGCCCGACCTCATCTTCACTTTTCTTTTTTTTATGGCCCTGCATGCAGAGCCAGATATAAGCCTGGGAAAGGGGGGAATGCCCCCCTAAATGCCCAGACTACGAAGGAACTGCACTATACAATTTTTTTCCTGACCCCCCAATTAGGAAATGTTATTACATCCGGGCCTGAACTATAGCCGAGAGAAAGAAAAGCTGAGAGACAAAGTTGGAGCGCAGTAGCGCAAGTTCCGTCCCCAAGCCTGTAGCGCATACTCTGTGTAACACTGGTGGATTAATGTTCTACCTGCATTGCACTCCCCGACAATATAGACGGCACGAAACGCCAAAAAGCTCTCTGTGGTGAGGCCATCATGAAAGAGCCGTGTACGTGTATATAGCCATGCATGTGCGCTGTGCATTCCGTGGTGCAGACAGACAGCACAATTGCCTTATGTCCATCCATAAAATAATAAAACTATATGCCTAAATACACACAGAGATAGTTATTTAAAGGTAGGGGAAGTGATTTGAAATTCATGGTGTAGTACCAGCTTGGTGCACTAGGGGCGTCCAACAGTAGCTACACTATGAACCTGCTGCTCGCTCCTGATTGGAGGAGATTTGTTGGTGACCTGGGGAACTTTTATTAGCTCCTCTGCTAACGTGGGGGAGGGGAAAACTCCATATGTGGTTTCCACACCTTATAATAGAGCATTTTAACAGAAAAAAAAATATTTGGGTGATATCTGACAAAAGTGAAATCACTTCCCCTACCTTTAACCCAAGTTTAGTGAAAGCTCATTAGCTGCTGCAGTGAACACACTCTGCTACTCTAGTAGAATAATAACGGAGGGGGGGGGGGGGGTATATTGTCCTCCGGCGATTGGCGAAGGGGGGGGGGGGGGGGCTTTATCGTCCAACCCTAGTTGCACGCGGTTGTTGTGCGTTTTTTGTATCATGTATCTGTGTACAGCTGTGAGACAAGATAGATTTTTATGATTTTGTCTCTAATTGTATCTTTAATCTAGACTTCCTGCACCTCCCTGTCTATAACGAGGGGGATTCACCTGAACAACAGGAGAGGAGCTCCAGTCTGGTCCAGGAGGAACCAGAACCTCCACACATTAAAGAGGAACAGGAGGAGCTGCTTCAAAGACCAGAGGAGGCTGATGGCTCAGCGTTGACATTACTAGCAGTGAATATTGAATGTGATGATGAAAACGGGGACACAGAGGCTGTAGCCAGCACCTCAACTCAACACATGAATACACAAGGCTTTGTACAGGACTGTGGAACATCACAGCTCACTGGTGATGACCAGCTCCTCTCTTCACACCGTTCTGAATCTGACATCACTGAAGACAGTGATGAGTGGGAGGAGGAGACCAGGGTGGTCAGTCAGACAGATTTGGAAACTCTTAAGTCACATGTGCCACAAAATGTTAAAGAAGATGGAAAGAAGTTGGGCAGTGGTAACATAAGTAATGTAAAATCACACATGAAGACTCATACAGGGGATTTGCCCTTTACGTGTACGGTTTGCGGCAAAGGCTTTTCTCGTATGGATAATCTAAAAAAGCACACGAGGATACATACAGAGGGAAAGCCCTTTAAGTGTACAGTTTGTGGCAAAATGTGTACTAATCTAAGATTACACATGTTGACACACACAGGGAACAAGCCCTTTACCTGTAGAGTTTGTGGCAAAGGCTGTGTTCACAGTGGTGAGTTAAAAAATCACATAATGACTCATACAGGAGAAAGACCCTTTGCATGTACAGTTTGTGGCAAAGGCTTTATTCAAAGTTCCCAGCTAAGAACACACATGCTGTCTCATACCAGGGAAAAGCCCTTTAATTGTAAAGTGTGTAGCAAAGGCTTTAGTCAAAGGAATAATCTAGGAGCGCATATGAGAATTCACACAGGGGAAAAACCCTTTATTTGTGAAGTTTGTGACAAATGCTTTGTTCTAAAGGGTAATCTAAAAATGCACATGAGAACTCACACAGGGGAAAAGCCCTTTACATGTACAGTTTGTGGCAAAGGCTGTGTTCACAATGGTGAGTTAAAAAATCACATGATGACTCATACAGGGGAAAAGCCCTTTAATTGTAAAGTGTGCAGCAAAGCCTTTGGTGTAAAGACGCGTCTCAAAGTGCATATGAGAACTCATACAGGGGAAAAGCCCTTTACATGTACAGTTTGTGGCAAAGGCTGTACTAATCTAAAATCACACATGTTGACTCATAAAGTTAAATTGTAAAGTTTGTAGCAAAGGCTTTAGTCAAAGGAATAATCTAGAAGCGCATATGAGAATTCACACTGGAGAAAAACCCTTTACTTGAGGTTTGTAGTAAAGGCTTTGTTCAAAGGAAAGATCTAAAAAAGCATATGAGAACTCACACAGGGGAAAAGCTCTTTACATGTACAGGTTGTGGCAAAGGCTGTACTAATCTAAGATCACACATGTTGACTCATACATAGGAAAAGCCCTTTACTATTAAAGTTTGTCACAAAGGCTTTGTTCAAAGGAATCAACTAAAAGTGCATCACTGTGACAATTAGTCAAAGTGCTTCATGTGACTGATCAGTAGCTGTACAAGAACATGCACAGATTGTCACTTAGATTAAGTCAACAATATAATCTGCAAATGAACATGAGATGCAACAGGTTAAGTCATGTGGTTGTTTGCCGCAGATATTTTGACCAAATAATTTAGCGTTTTTGCATTGTCATGAAGTCATCTGAAGGGAGGGGATGCAGGATCGCACACTGCACAGTAAATACAAATTTACAAACTGTATGTGTGTGTACGCACGTACATGCATACATCATTTGCATACACCATAATCTTCAATGGCAGTGACAAGTTAATACTAATAGATATGACGATTAGATTTGAACAACTATATGGACTCGTTTTTCTATTGTTTCTGTCATTTTTGTTGTCATTAGTTTATTTGTGACCAGTTGTGTGATCAGCACCTTAGTTGATCTCACTAATTGTAATATGTTAAAACCACAGTATCAATGTGGTAACAGCAGGCTATAATGTTTAAATTAAATGCCTTAATGTGCTGTGTAGTATTCTGTTTCAGAAGTTGTGTTCATGTTGTTTTTATGTACAGTATATACAATGAAGTACAGTTACATGGTATACCCTATTGGCCTGAATATAAGATATTTCCATTTTCAATGGAAATATAACAAAATGGGGTTGTCTAATATTTGGGGACCATATATTTTGACATCCAGTGTTCTTTTTACACAAATGAGCCTTGAAAAATGGGGATTGTCTCATAACCAGGGTGATCTTATATTCGGGACAATACGGTGATTGGCCTGATTATCCAAGGGATTGTAAAATCTAGTCCTACAAGCTCAATCTATTTGTGCCATATCCGCATCAATCCGATTTCAAACTGACCGACATACTTCTAACATAAATGTCAATAGCTTTGTACGGCTTCAGCAGTTTCCTCAGTTTGATGTAGCAAAAACTTGCAAAAAAAAAAAAAAAAAAAAAAAAAAAAAAAATATATATATATATATATATATATATATATATATATATATATATATATATATATATATATATATATACTTTGTTGTTGATGTTGAAAAGTTGGGTTGATCTTGGGCACAAAAGTAAAGTTATAGACCTATAGGCCTACATATTAAGTAGCCTATGCTCAGTCACACAGCCTGGTAGGCTACTCCCAAATATATTTTGTGAGTCGCACAGATGAAAAGCCTATAGG
The DNA here is from genome assembly GCA_039105355.1 of Benthosema pterotum. Classification (NCBI taxonomy): domain Eukaryota; kingdom Metazoa; phylum Chordata; class Actinopteri; order Myctophiformes; family Myctophidae; genus Benthosema; species Benthosema pterotum. The sequence continues at coordinate 53,998,702 of CM076967.1, forward strand.
GCAGATTGTGTGCACAATGTGGATTTTTTTTTTTTGCTCTGGCTGGAGAAACGCGTGGCTTTACCAGCCGATGATGTGAGCTTGTAGACTGGCTATTTTTGGCCGTGTTCGGCAATGCGCCCTAAACGCACTGGTGTGCCCTGTTGTCGTTTCGTTTATACCTGGTGTATTTGGGGCATTTGGTGCTCGTCGTTTGTTTATTCACACTGGTGTATTTGGTGCACGCACTGAGCAACCCTTGTCTTCCACACTCGCTGTGTCTCCAGCACTCCCGTTTAATGAAACTGATGTAAGCTAGGCTATGGCTAAGCACTAACTCCCCTAAGTTTTCCATGTAAAAGTTTGGAAAGAAGTGGATGCCGTGGCCGCCGCGCGTAATAAATATCCAGACGTGTAGATTTCAATGGTAGTAGAAATAAGTCGTAGATGACCGTAGTAGCGTGTGTATCATCGCACCGTGGCCGTGTGGCAGGCGGAACAGCAAGGACAGAGAACGCAAAGGGAGGTGATCCTGTGTTGCACGATAAACTGTGACCACAAATAAATGTGTCCGTGTCACGTGATCTGCGCGGCGATGAGCTTTTGATGCAAATCTATTAAATTAAAATGATTGGTATAATGTTTGGTGTTTGTAAGTAGCGCACATTGGTGCTGGATGACAGGGCTGTGCTACGCGAGGTTCATCGAGGCTGTCCGTGCGCCGTGGCATCTGTGGGTGATCCTCATTGCACAGTGCATTTGCGCTGGTAACAGACACACATTCCTAGAACTATATAGAGAGATATACTCAACAATATAAACGCAAGACTTTTGTTTTTGCTCCCATTTTTCATGGGATGGACTTAAAGGAGAATTCCACCCATTTTCAATTTTTTTACTGAGAGTGTACAAATGCAACCATCGAACCCTAACGGGTTCCATTTGTACATCAAGATGTATTTTCATCAAGTTAGTGGCTTTCTTCAGACCTCCATTTCTTGGGAACACAGGGGATGGGGGAACTTTTTTTTATCATGCCAGTGATGCCACCCAACACCTTGAAGGTACTGTACATCAATGACATAGTAAAATGTTGAAAATGGGTGGAATTCCCCTTTAAAGACCTAAAATTCATTCCAGATATACGATATTACCATTTCTCTCAAACATTGTTCACAAATCTGCTTAATTGTGTGATATTGAGCACTTATGCTTTGCCAAGATAATCCATCCCACCTCACGGTGTGCCACATCAAGATGCAGATGTGACATCATGGTTAGTGTGCAGGTGTGCCTTAGAATGTCCACAATAAAAGGCCACCCTGAAATGTGCATTTCTTTTTTCTTTTTGGGGGGTCTGGGGACTCCGAACCAGTCAGTATCTTGTGTGACCACCATTTGCCTCATGCAGTGCAACACATCTTCGCATAGAGTTTATCAGATTGTCCATTGTGGCCTGTGGAATGTTGGTCCACTCCTCTTCAATGGCTGTGCGTTGCTGGATGTTGCTGTTGCTGGATATTAGCGGGAACTGGTACATCCTGTCGAAATGGTAATAATGTGTTATTACCATTTCAACAGTTCCCACTTAATATCCAGCAACTTCACACAGCCATTGTGGGCTGTGGACCAGCATTCCACAGGCCACAATTTACAAACTCTAAGCGAAGATGTGTTGCACTGCATGAGGCAAATGGTGGTCACACCAGGTACTGACTGGTTCGGAGTCCCCAGACCCCCAATAAAGCAAAAAGAAATGCACATCACAGGTTGGCCTTTTCTTGTGGACCAGTCTAAGGCACACCTGTGCACTAATCATGATGTCGCATCTGCATCTTTATGTGGGATGGATTATCTCAACAAAGCAGAAGTGCTCACTATCACACATTTAGACAGATTTGTGAACAATGTTTGAGAGAAATGGTTATATTGTATATCTGGAATGAATTTTAGGTCCATCTTTAAGTCCATCTCATAAAAAATGGGAGAAAAAAGGTGTCTGCGTTTATATATATATATATATATATATATATATATATATATATATATATATATATATATATATATATATATATATATATATATATATATATATATATATATTAGGGCTGTTGAATGATTAAAAATTTTAATCAAATTAATCACAGCTTCAAAATTAATTTAATCATGATTAATCACCACTCGAACTATGTCTAAAATATGCATGTTTTCCTCAACAGGATTTCAACATTTAAAAAAGAAAAAGAATCTGTGAAAAAAATAACTATTTATCTTTCAAATATTTATCAAAATAGGTGATCTACAAGCCCTCAATGCTTGTAGATCCTCCAGCTATACTCTATGGCTCTGGTTACAGGGAGACACACAGCTATACGTCTCGGTAAAACCGTGCTCTACCCATTTCTTTCAATGAGAAAATGCTCAGTGGGTTGAGTCAGTGTGCACATGAGTTAATTGAGTTAAAAATTTTAATCAGATTAATCAACAAAATTAATTTAATCCCATTAATTAACTATTTTCAACAGCCTTTATATATATATATATATATATATATATATATATATATATATATATATATATATATATATATATATATATATATATATATATATATATATATATATATATATATATATATATATATATATAATATGTTAGGGTCAGTTAGGGTTAGGGTCAGTTGAATTTTGTTGATTAATCTGATAAAATGTTTAATTTGGACATAATTTGAATGGTGATTAATCATGATTAAATTAATTTTAATCATTCACTAGCCCATATGCATATATCATTCTTATTATTATTTTGTTAATTAAATCAGCTTAAAAACACAATTAAAGCATGTGCACACTGACTCAACCCACTCCACCGGGGCAGACATATAACTGTGTGTCTCCCTGTAACCAGAGCCGTAGAGTATATTAAGCAATATTAAACAATAATATTCAAAATATTAAAAAGGAAAAAAGTTTCTTTCTTTTTTTCCTCAAATCCTGTGGCGCAAATATGAGCTATTTTACACATGTATGCAAAATGACAGCCGATTCAAATTATTTTACAGAAACAATTACCACAGTTATTTTATTACTATTATTTAAAAAAGGATCTAAAATAAAGGGATTTGAAATCATTGAAGCTCTGCCTACTTCCTAATAGCACACTTATGTACTATGATAAAGAAAAAGGATAAATCACGGGGGCGTGGCGTAGGCTGGTGCCGGAGATTTGCACATGCTCAGTGTAAACAGAAACTGCTATGGTGGAATGTTCCAGCAGAGGCGCTAGATAGAAAACCCATAACTTGTGAAGTAAATAATGAGATCCAGAGTAGTTCTGAATTAAACAGCATCACTCTTCTCATTTCAAACGTTTTATATAATCCATCCACTGTTGTTTGTTCCTTGTTTCTTTGTCATTTGACAAAAAAGAGGTGAACACATGTACTGTCTGTAATTAAAGGTAGGGGAAGTGATTTGAAATTCATGGTGTAGTACCAGCCTGGTGCACTGGGGCCCCCAACAGTAGCTACACTATGTGAACCTGCTGCTCGCTCCTGATTGGAGGAGAATTGTGGTGACCTGGGGAACTTTTATTAGCTCCTCTGCTAACGTGGGGGAGGGGGAAACTCCATATGTGGTTTCCACACCTTATAATAGAGCATTTTAACAGAAAAAAAATATTTTTTGGGTGATATCTGACAAAAGTGAAATCACTTTTGACATCACAAACAGGGAAAATCTACAAAACATTTCCATTCAGTAAGTGTAGGCGACTTGCCCTTGTCTTCAGTCTGTTATAAACAGCATTTTCCTCCACACAGTAGTTAAATTGGCATAATATTTAAACTAAAGACGGAAGCATTATAGTATTCTCTTTATATATATACTGGTGTATATATACTGTGTGTGTATATATATATATATATATATATATTATATATATATATATATATATATATATATATATATATATATATATATATATATATATATATATATATATATATATATATATATATATATATATATAATATATATATATATATATTATCATTATTATTATTTCAGTTCAGGGTCAGTAACTCTATAGCGCCTCTGCTGGTACATTCAACCCTCTAAAACTTACATGAAGCCAACTAGAGGCATAGAGTCTAGACAGAGTTGCGACAACTCTGTCCACTTCATGGGGCCAGTCCAATGGCGGCTCTTCTACTTAGACTTGAATAGAGAATGGGGACAACAAATAGGGACAAGGCCTGGACCTGAAGTAGGCAGAAATGAATTGGACTCAGGCAACAGCCCAGCGTTAATGATCTCAAATCGCTTTAGATCGTTTGTTTTTACTAATAGTACAACATAAACATTATTATTCCAACCCTGTTTGTCCCTATTCAGGCTGCATGAACAGCGCTCAGTTCCTGACCCCTCAATGTCGCAACTCTACTAGATGGCCCTGGCTCTGACCTAAACTACGTTGACCCGGTAGTTAATGCGTCTTGCACTTTAGTTGTCTTGGTATCAGGCGGTGCTGTGAGCAGAGCAACGAAGAGCGCTGCGTGAAAATGTCTCGTAAAGGAGGTGAAATGTTCCAAATAGAGTCAGTACGGCTGTCTATAAATGAACACATGGCGTCGGTGAGAGAGGAGATATCGTGTGTCGTCAACGAGCGCCTCAGTTCGGTGGAACAGTTCATGTTCAACCTCTTCCAGAGAGAGATGGAGACACTGGTAGAAACTCTGCTGGAGAGACGAGACAAACTGCTGGAGATGATCTTACAGCCACACGTCAAACTACACAGAGCAGGTCCGTAATTGCATTTCAGTCTGTGTGTGTGTGTGTGTGTGTGTGTGTGTGTGTGTGTGTGTGTGTGTGTGTGTGTGTGTGTGTGTGTGTGTGTGTGTGTGTGTGTGTGTGTGTGTGTGTGGCACATTTCTTTCTTAAATCCTTGTCTCCATATGTCGTATTTTCAAGCAACAGACATACACATACCTGCTATCATATACCACTTTAAGTTTTATTGATGAAACCGTTTAGGAGTTATAAACTGAACACAGGAACAGCACCCACGTGGGTGCTGTTCCTGTGTTACATTTGCTGCACATATGGGATTAATTGTACCGTAGACATTACCATTAAACATAGCCGCAATCTTTTAGAATTGGAATTGAATCAAGAGTTGCAATTGGGTCCATTGACACCCCCATTACAAGAAATTTCATCTGTGATCTGCCTGTATTAAACAACATCAAACTCACCAACTTAGCTGTAGAGAAAAGTTGAATTATTCTCTTTCGATCTGCAAGGGTTTTGTGCCATAAAATCCACTGTAGACTTGTTATGAGCTACTTTCTGTCCAAAATATTAGCCGCACCATTACTTTTCCAAGACTTTCTTGGTGAGCCCGTTCTTTAGGCAAACAGCAGGTGGCGAAACCGCGCGTCCGTGTATTAAACTTGTTTTACAGCCTGTTGTAAAAAGTCAAGATGGTACGGAGCCCCTAATAGGACATAGACGAGTAAATTAAAACCCAAAGGTTTCTCGTGCGCACGAGAAACTTTCTCGTGCGCACAAGAAAGTTTTGCGTGCGCACGAGAAAGCATCGGGTGCGCACGAGAAAGTTTCTTGTGCGCACGAGAAACCTTTGGGTTTTAATTTACTCGTCTATGTCCTATTAGGGGCTCCGTAAGATGGTGCCTGTGTTGAAGAATATTTTGGACAGAAAGTAGCTCATAGCATGTCTATGGTGGATTTTCATGGCACAAAAGCCTTGCAGATCGAAAGAGGATAATTCAAGTTAGAGTTGCAATACGATCCATCGACTACTTGTTAGGGGTACTCATTTAAATTCTAGATATGCACACACAATAGACATTCATAGGACATCATGTCATACATTACTGTACCTACAAGGACCTCATATGTACATCAAAGCCCTTGTTATATTCCTTCATTCCAGACCGGTTCCTGCAGACCAGCCTGCAGGTGAAGATGAGTTCTCCACAACCATCTGTCAAAGAGGAACCTGAAGACCCTCTGGACACCAGTAAGTTTCATGCTGTCACTTTCTTTATTAAATGATCTTCTGTTGTAGGACTACCGAGGGTTGCCAACCCTCATGAGCCGGTCACACCTTGAAAACCACAAAATCACGCACACACCCGACCAGACACGACCAGGTCCAACCCAACATTTTAGAGCTAGGCCCGGGTCTGAAATGTATGCAGATCATCGTGGCCTAGGGCTCCATGGAAAAAAAAGTGTGAAAACAATAGTACTGTAGCTGTTCCCCCCGATTGTCAATAAGACGTCTTGGATGGTCTCAACGGGTGCCTTTTATTGAAGACGTTGTGGACACCGTGAAAACTATATACAAACAAAACAATACATTAGCATCATATATTTTTAGTTATCACTCAATAAAGATGAATCACATGGTTAACAATAAAATACTTAATTTCATGTCACTTCCACTTAGTGCAACAATAAACTCTCAATTCATAATCCACAGCTTAAATATGAAACAATTCAAATATCAAAGTAAATACACAAACATAGAGACCAAATGAAAATACAATAAACCATAAATCAAATAACTCAAAAGAACAAACTGCTGTACCTCACTCCGCTTATCAGGGGTGCTAAGGGGTTGATTTCGTACAGTCACTGCATAGCTCCATACAACAGCTACCGTGATGCACTGTGAATAATACGGGAGGTTCAGTGCACTGATGCTAACCCAAAGTTCAGGATGGCAAAGCGGATCAACATTGTATAGTGTATATATACAATTACAAACAAATACCGTAACCCAAATAACAGAAACAAAAACAAACAAAAGTACCTCGCCTCACATCCACAGCTCCACCTGGGGCATCATACGTAGGCTACTGTATTGACACAACAGCTTGCAAATATAGACTGAAGGCAGTCGCTGTAGGGTGTGCAAAATAAACAAAATCAGTCAGCTAACCACATTAATTCTCAAGGTTTTAGCGGTCAAGATGACTGTTTTATAAGGTTCAAACAACCAACATACCGTGCTGCGGTGCTAACAAACGCACGCTGCTCACGCTGTCTTTCTCTCTCTCCCTCTCGTCACTGACTGAGTGTGGGTTGAGTGTAAAGCTTCCCTGCCTTAGCTAAGATCCTTCCGGTCGCGGAAGTAAGGCGGAAGTGAGGCTTCAAAATAAGATACCAAAAAAAAAACCCCGCAATATTTCAAAAGAAAATGACCCAAAGAAACCCAAAATAACCATCAACAAAAAATACATCAAAGGTCATAAAAGGTAAGTGCCCACGGGCAGTTACAAGTACTGTTCTGTGTTTTTTTTATTATTATTATGTAGATGGTACTGACTGGCGTTACACTTTTGCTCTGTGTAAAATTCTGTCAAATTTATGCAGGCCGGGGCAGGCCTAAAATCTGGGCTAACTAGTCGGGCCGGGCCTTGGGCCTGATCACAGTTAGGTCCGGGCCTCAATTTTCAGACCCGTTCAGAATTCTAGCACGCATGCATGTGCCCACACACGCACACCTGCACATTAATAATCCCTGTTTTGGGCATTGAAGACCTTCTCAGCTGCTGAAACACTAATCCACGCCTTCATTACATCCCGGATCGATTACTGCAACAGCATTCTGTACGGCACCACCTCCAAAGCTCTCAACAAACTCCAACATGTTCAAAATTCAGCTGCCAGTCTTCTCACCAGTACACGTTCCAGAGACCACATCACTCCCGTCCTCCGTGACCTACACTGGCTCCCCATCAAACAAAGAATCCAATACAAACTCCTGATTACCACCTTCAAAACACTTCACAACCTGGCTCCCCCCTTCCTCTCTGACCTCCTCGAGCCCTATGTCCCCTCCCACCCCCTCAGGTCTGGAGAAGCGGGCCTCCTCACAGCCCGCAAGGCCAAGTACCGGACCTGGGGGGACAGGGCATTCTATGTTGCTGCTCCCAACCTCTGGAATGCCCTACCCAACCACCTCAGAACCGCCACCACCCTCTCCTCCTTCAAATCTGCACTCAAAACACACCTCTTCACTGCTGCTTTCCCTAGCTGAGGCCCAGTCAAGTTGTCCCCCTGACTTTGTTTGCCTTTGTCTGTATTTTCTGTTTTCTTGTTTTCTGTTTTTGTTTTGAATAAAGTTAGTTCCTAGTTTTTTGTAAAAAGCTTTGGGTATCTAGAAAGGCGCTATATAAATCCAAGCTATTATTATTATTATTATTAGGTTTCCAAACAAATCTTACTTAGTGATCGTAGCAGATATGCAAAAGCTCACAGCAACACATTGTGAGCTGACAGAGGTCTATTTCTTTTGTGTTTGAACACAGGTGTTTGTGTGTTTTTTGCATCCTGTGTGCATGTACAGCTGTCTGATCAGTGAGACGAGACGGGTTTTTATGATTTTGTCTCTCATTATGTCTTTTGTCTAGACATCCTGCACCTCCCCGTCTATAACGAGGAGGTTCCACCTGAACAGCAGGAGAGGAGCTCCAGTCTGGTCCAGGAGGAACCAGAACCTCCACACATTAAAGAGGAACAGGAGGAGCTGCTTCAAAGACCAGAGGAGGCTGATGGCTCAGCGTTGACATTACTAGCAATGAATATTGAAGGTGACAATGAAAACAGGTTCACAGAGCCTGTAGCCAGCACCTCAATTCAATACACGCAAACACAAGCTGATAGGACTGTAGAGGACTGTGGAACATCACGGCTCACTGGTGGTTACCAGCACCTGTCTGAATTTGCTATAACTGAAGACAGTGATGAGTGGGAGGAGGAGACCAGGGTGGTTAATCAGACAGATTCGAAAACACTTAAGCCCCATGTGACCCAAAATGTTAAAGCAGACAGAAAAAAGTTGTCCAAAGAAGTGAGTTCATCGAAACAAACTAACTCCATGAGGAGAGAGACAGGGAAGAAGGGTTCAATTTGTACACATTGTGGCAAAAGGTTCAGTAAAAAGATACATTTAATGAAGCACATGATGACTCATGGAGATAAGTCATCAGAAAACACTTAACTTGTACATTTTGTGGCAAAGTCTGTAGTAATCTAAGATCACACATGATGACTCACACAGGAGAATGGTCCTGTACATGTACAGTTTGTGGCAAGGGCTTTTCTTCTATAACTAATCTCAGAATACACATGAGGATACACACAGGGGAAAGACCCTTTAGATGTGCAATTTGTGTCAAAGGCTTTTCACAAAAGAATAATCTAAAAACGCACATGATGAAGCTTCATGAAGCGGGGAAACACTTTGTTTGTACAGTTTGTGGCCGCAATTTCATTTACAGGTCTCAACTAAAAATACACATGATGACTCATACGGGGGAAAAACCCTTTATTTGTACAATTTGTGGCAAATGCTGTGCTCTCAGGTGTATACTAAAAAAACACTTAAAGACTCATGCAAGGGAGAGGCCCTGCCCTGTATGAGTGTTTGATATGTGACTGCATCAGGCATCGTCCAAGAAAGCAATACACAGGTTATGGTCTAGATCAGGGGTTTTCAACCTTTTTCATCCCAGGGACCACTATTTATTCAGGATTTGAGCCACGGACCACCATTTGAGGATTTTATTTTGCTTTTTTCCACAATTCCAGGCTGGATTTGTGAAACAAAACAAGGAAAACATACATTCCAAAATGGCTGATTCAGATGATGAATATTTTAACTCTTGAGAGTGTGAAAATGAAACCAAATGGACCCGCAAGGGTCCATTTGGTTTCATTTTTACGTTCTCAAGAGTTACTCCGGTTAACCAACCTAGCTGGGGACCACCTGGAACCCTCTCAGGGACCACTGGTGGTCCCCGGACCACCTGTTGAAAACCCCTGGTCTAGATTCATTAAAATATATTTTCGGCAGATGCGCATGAAGATTGAAATTTGTTGCTGGATGCCAATGACAAGTTATAGACAACATTAGTTTAGTCATTTATGGACAACATATCTGAATGCATACATTCACCTTGGTTGGCTCACGGTACGTTTTAACAGGAGGCGACGTTGGATGGTAGACAGATAACTTTCCTGAACTCCATTATTTGTTTAGGAGAGCTGGCGATTCTGGCGATAGCAGGCGAACGAGCGATGGTCGAAAAGTATGTGGGGCAATGTTGGCCGAAATGATAAATCTACAGTAATACAGTAATTGGCTACAGCCAATGAAATTCAAGCGCCACTCACATCGCCCATTTTTCATCGCCGGCTGTTAAAACGCACTGTTAGTTCTTGAGTTGCTTTTCTCTTTATTTTTGACACTTGATATGTGACTGGCCATACGTGTTGATTCTTGGGAAGAATTTCCTTCAGCATACAGTAAGAAAAAAATGTTAATGTCAAATGTTAGAGCCACAGTGGCAATCCACTGATACAACTTAAACGTCACAGCTTAAATTGGTTTACAAATGTGACATAAATGCTATAATTTCACATGTCACATATTTGCAATAGTCACTGTTCAGTTTTATTTTATTGTTTGTCCGTTGTTACTTTTATGTATGCAATAAAGTTCTGACAAGCTGGGAAATCTCTGACTGTTGCTGTTCGGCGTGTACAATTCACACTGGGCCCTATCTTTGTCAGTACCAAGCCCCAAGTCTTAAAACAATATTACATACTTTCAAACTTTCAAATTGCCAATCAAGTTTGCAGCGTGTTGATGTAGAGCAGCTAGTTGAACAACTTTAATATGTTTATAATATGTTTGTTTTCGTATCAGATCAAAAAGGCTCTAGTTGAACACCCACTTCTTTGAATGTTCATAATCCAATTATTCCCAGTAGGTTGCTTATCAAGCCCATCACAAAATTCTCCTCTCAGCCTCTGCAGTGAACCCTGGTATAGCCGGTGCCTCCATTGTACCTGCAGTTCCGGAAAACCCGCCTGCCGATCCCTCCGCACAAACCATAACGTCTGCCTCTACCTCTGCCTCCACGGCTGGCCCATACACTCTGCTCATAATGCCTCCCAGCGCTGATGCCGCCACGCTATCCTGGGCCCAACCTCCACCAACACCACCATCGTCCTGCGTGCAACTGCCACGGCCTAAAAGAAGTGCCCCTTCTACCTCTTCCACCACCAGACCTGAGCCCCCCTACCTCTCGCCATCAAAGAGGGCCGCTATTGTCGCGGCCTCCTCGCAGTGGTGGCTTAAACCGGAACTATGGCCACACAGAGGAGATCCTCCCTGTCACCTCCAGCAGTCTGTGATCTGTAAGCTGTGTGGCCGACCGGCTCAGAGGCACAAGACCTACAAGGATAAAAGTTATTGCCCTGTAGGCCTGGGCTACCTACAAGAATAATAGTTGTTGCCCTTTAGGCCTAGGGTACCTACAAGAATAAACGTTGTTGCCCTGTAGGGCCGTTATACCTACAAGGATAAAGGTTATTGCCCTTGTAGGGCCGTGATTAGGGTTGCCACATGTGTCTGACAAAAATCATGGACATTTTGACCATTCAATCGACGGCGATTATCGGCCTTTTGGTCGGAAGCAACGCACCTCTTTAAACATCTAACTGAAATGTTACTGCTCTCATTATTTTATTACTCTTCTACATACCAGATTAATAATTAGGCTACTTAACCATTAATTTCCAACTCTTTCTGGAGCAATCCAGTTTTCATTTTTATCATTTCAGTTATCTTTAGATAAACAGATTTGGATTCCACTAATTTTGGCGGTAGGGGGGTCTGGAAAAGAGGTAAACATAGCGACAAATGTGCCAAGTTGGCAACACTGGTATGTACAGGCACGCTACAATTTAATAGGACTATCATACTGATCTGAGACTGTGAGTGACGCAAGTCAGGTTAGTTGCGGTCTCTAGTTTTGACCATGTAAAAAAAAAAAAAACACTTTTGACCATGTATAAAAATCCGGGACATTCAAGTGTCCAGGATTTATTTTATTTTTTCCTGGACAGACCATGAAAATCCGGGACAATCAGGAAAATCCGGGACATGTGGCAACACTAGGCCCGGGATACCTACAAGGATAAAGGTTGTTGCCCTGTAGGCCTGGGATTTCTACTGTATTCACGTCTGCAAGATCACTGTGAGGTCCAAAACACTGATGCAAACTATTACAGGAATACTCTGTCACGATTAAATGATAATAATTATAATAATCGATTGAATCATACATGTACATATCTTTGAAATACAGTACATATTTACTACACACATACATGGGATAATATTTTAGTTTAAGCGTCTAAAATTCTATATGAACAATTGCTTCCTATTTGAGTATTTGATTTGACTAATTGTAAACTCTAGTGAAGGGTCATAGAAAGGGTTTATGTTTACCGGGTGTGCCAAACCTTTCTCAGTTGTTTCTAAGATGATTCATGTATAATCCAAAAGTGAATGTGTGAATGTTCTTAGCAAATATGTACGGTATGTCCATGTGTGTCTCGTAATTAATACTGCTATGCAATGATGTTTCCACATAAACTTGAACTTTTTCTTATTCATATTACTTTGAGTATCATTCCTTGTCCAATGTTATTTTGTTTTATACATTTTATAGTTGTAGTGCTGTTTCTCTTTCTGTAGGCCTGCCCAAGTGTTCATAGTTGCATTCAGTAAAGTGATAGACGATTAGCCTACAGGATGCGCATATTTAGTTTTAAATATAGCAAAAATAGCTGATTTACAGGCAGACATTTTGAGCTTGTAGGTCTGCTATATTCTGATATGGCAGTAGGTTATATGGAATGTGGCCCCTCTGGAGTGAGTGTGTAAATATAGTGTCACCAGGGGAATACTGGGGTTATTTGAACAGACGTTAAAACAAACAAAAGCCCAACTATTAGGACAATTGAAAACTAAACCCTGTAGGTCACAATGTGGGACACCTGGAAAGTCATAGAAATGAGCAACTGTCCCACACAAAGACGGTACATCTGGTAGGGTTGCCACATGTGTCTGACAAAAATCCTGGACATTTTGACCATCCAATCGGCGGCCTATTATCAGCGGCGATTATCAGCCTTTTGTTCGGAAGCAACGCACCTCTTTAAACATCTAACCCAGAAATATATCACACTTTTACACTGAAATGTTACTGCTCTCATTATTTCATTACTCTTCTACATATCAGATTCATAATTAGGCTACTTAACCATTAATTTCCAACTCTTTCTGGAGCAGTCCCATTTTCATTTTTCTCATCTCAGTTATCTTTAGATAAACAGATTTAGATTCAGGAGTTTTTCCACTAATTCTGGCAGTAGGGGGGTCTGGAAAAGAGGTAATTATAGCGACAAATGTGCCAAGTTGGCAACACTGGTACGTACAGACACGCTACAATTTAATAGGACTATCATACTGATCTGAGACTGTGAGTGATGCAAGTCACTTAAGTTGCGGTCTTTAGTTTTGGCCATGTAAAAAAAGAGAAAAAAATACTTTTGACCATGTATAAAAATCCGGGACATTCAAGTGTCCAGGATTTATTTTATTTTTTCCTGGACAGAGCATGAAAATCCGGGACAATCAGAAAAATCCGGGACAATCAGAAAAATCCGGGACGTGTGGCAACACTAGCCCTACTGGTAGCCGCAGCGCAGTAAAACAAGCGCTCCCCTGAGGAAAAAAAAATCAAATCAAGAAAAGTTCCCGGATGCGGTATGACTAATAGCGGGAAAGGAAGTAAACAAATTCAAATTCAAATGTGGCGGGAACTTTTCGCGGGCTTAACCCAACACGTCATTTGGTATTGCGTCATATGACGCGTTTTGAGTCATACCGGAAGACGGAGCTGGGCGGGGCTTAAATAGGAGCCTCGACCGCTGTTCTGTTTGCGCTTCTCAGTGTTGTTCTGCTGCCTGGTGGATCCACGTCGTCTCCTCGTCGTCTAAAGGTAATTATAATGTTATGCTCTTGCACATCGTTTTTGATGACCGGTATGGCTGTTTTTAGCCCAATGAGTTGTTTCATGAGGGAAAAAACAATGCTTGGAATGCATTCAGCATCATGAAAAAACCCTAGCCACAATGCAACAGTAGATATATATATATATTTTTATAATAGGATGAATCTCGACAAAATAACAATAACAAACAAAAAAACAATCTCCAATCTGCTTGTATTAAGCAGCATTAAACTCGCCAACATTGCATCTGTATGTAGCCCTGATACATGACGGTCGGTATACATCTATACGACCGTCATGGATGCTAAGCCCCTGTACAGCGCGTCGATGATTTCAACGGCAGCGTACGTAATCCCAAACGCCCGTATCTGTGAAACAAAGTGCTGCCTCTGAGTTTGTATGTCTCCTGAGTTTGTACGCTCATCGAAAATCACCCGAAACCTCCTTGTTCTTGAATGAAACGACTTTGTTGCCGACCAACTCCTGATTTTCCTCCGTTTTCCTGTCAACTTCTGGGACTAGCGTTCCGTGAAATGACTTCACGGAACAAATCTCTTCAAAATAAGAGTACCCATTTTAAAAAACTAAAATGGGTACTCTTATTTTGAAGAGATTTGTTCCGTGAAGTCTGAAATCTGCTTTGCAGATAGAAAGAGGATAATTCAACCTTTCCATACAGCTTCAATGTTGGTGAATTTAACGTCATATAATACAAGCAGATCAAAGATGTTTTTTTTGTTTATTGGGGAGCAAATGGGGGGTATTGTTGTTGTAATTCTAGATTCATCCCATTATAAAACGAAATCTCGTGTTGCATTGCAGCTGGAAAAGTCCCTAGTTAGACATGTCACATGCTAGTCAATAAAAACTAAAAAGAAAAAATACATTTTTTTAATATAATGGGAATAATCTGGAGTTCCAACACCCTCCATTGGCTTCCTACTAATGGAATGTTACATCTGTGATCTGCTTGTATCAAACTACATTAAAGTAAAGGGATATTTAAGGTTTTTTTTTGTAAAACTTGCATGAAATACTTAAATTAACACAGCAGTTGCTACTGTATTAATTGGTTGTCGGAGTCCCATGATGGGAGTTCTGCTCTGGTGTTGGTGAAATATTGACTAGTTCTGGTCATTTTGTGGGGCCACATAGTCAAAGTACCGGTAAATGAACAACTTTATTTATTGCTGTCGTATTTCTAAAATATTTGCAGATCCATGGTTCATTTTGGCTCCCTATCACATCCCTTGTGATGTCATGTGCATCTCAATAATTCAACAATACAAAGTATGTTGTTTTTGTGGATTCATTTACTTTTAATGTTTGGCCCCAGTGACCTCAACAAAACGACCAGAGCTACTTAAAGGGATATTTCACTTGGAGGGGGGGGGGGGGGGGGGGGGGGGGGGGGTTGGTGATTTTATCATCTACTCGGTCTCATGTGAACACCCCAGGCAGCATATAAATTGCCTAATTCAGTACGTAGATATTTGATATTCATTTTAGCTTCCCCCTCCTATAAAAACCCATTATAACTTAAAACTTCATTTTAACCATAATAGATTTTTCCTAAACACCCAGTTGTTTTTCTGGTCCAAAAGTTTTATTTTAATTTTTAATTCCCCTTAATATTTTGCCAAAATCAGAGCAGAACTCCACCATGGGATCCTGGCAATCAATTAATACAGTAGCACCAACTATATTAATGATAAATATTTCTTACAGCTTAACTTTTAAAAATCTGAACTATCCCTTTGAACTTACCAACCAACATTGCAACTGTTGGGAAAGCTTGAATTATCCTTTCTATCTGCAAGGCATTTGTTTGAAAAAATAAAATAAAAAATAAATAACCCTACACCAAAAAAGAAACAACCTTTTTCATACCAGGGCCCACTATTTATTCTGCATTTTAGCCACAGACCACCTTTGATGTTGAGTTTAAACCCAAAAACAAGGATTTTCAAGTTTGTGTCCACAATTTAGGCGATAAAATGGCAAAATGTTGGTCAAAATAACAATTCTTTTACAGTTTCTAATTGTGTAGATTCCTGAAGATTAAGTAATTCAGATTTTTAAATATAATTTAACTCTTGAGAGCGTAAAATGAAACCAAATGGACCCTTATGGGTCCATTTGGTTACATTTTACGATCTCAGGAGTTACAGATCTATAAGGGTCCATTTGGTTACCAGCTGTCCATCATTTAGCTGGGGACCACCTGGAATCCTCTCAGGGACCACCTGTTGAAAACCCCTGCAATACAGGATTGCTGTGCAGAATCGTTGAGTGGTTTCTAATTGCATGTGTCTTTCTTTTTCTATCTTTCCTTTCTTAGGACGGAGATGCCATGTGTGCCGCAGCCAGCCTTGCCTGCCCTCCATGCCTGACTGCGTGCCTGACGGCCTGCCTGCAACCTGGACCAGGTGTGTACACATTTATTCCACACAACAAGGTTAACATTGCTAGTCTAGATCAGTCAGTGGTGGGCAATTATTTTTCCCAAGGTGCCAAATGAGATACATAAGATATTGTGGAGGGCCAAGACTAAAGGCTGAAGTAAAGTCTGTGTAATATTAATTTAATTTCAAGACGAAAGTTAGAGTAAGACCAACCATTTTGACCACTATTTGATGACATTTTAGCCCCACAGACCCCAAAACTAAAGATTTGTTGTTGTTTTTTTGTCCACAATTCCAGGCCGGATTTCACAAACAAAACAGGAAAACATAGATCAAAAATGACCATTCTTTACATTTTCTGGCTAATTCACATGATGAATATTTTAACTTTTGAGAGCGTAAACATGAAACCAAATGGACCCGCAAGGGTCCATTTGGTTTCATGTTTACACTCTCAAAGAATTGCATCGGTTTAACCAACTTTCCATATTTAACTGGAACTCTCAAGAAACACTGGTGGTCCCCGGACCACTGGTTGAAAACCATGGCACCCTTTCACATGCCGGTCAGAGTCAGCCAAAGGGCCGCATAATGCCCAGGTATGGTCTAGAGCATACCTGGGCATTATGCGGCCCGGGGGCCAAATGCGGCCCTTTGGCTGACTCTGACCGGCCTGGGGACCGCCAGTGGTCCTTGAGAGAGTTCCAAGTTAAATATGCAAAGTTGGTTAACCAGATGTAACTCTTTGAGAGCGTATGGACCCGCAAGCGTCCATTTGGTTTCATTTATACCGTATAAATGAAACCAAATGGACGCTTGCGGGTCCATTTGGTTTCATTTTTACACCCCAAGAGTTAAAATATTCATCATCTGAATTAGCCCAAAGTCTACACATTCAATCAGAGAATGTAAGAGAATGGTCATTTTTGTTATCCTGTTTTGTTTCCCAAATCCAGCCTGGAATTGTAGACAAAAAAAAATAAATCTTGAAGAAAGTTCTGTGGGGTCTGTGGGGCTAAAGTGTCATGAAATGGTGGTCTGTGGCTCACATACTGAATAAATAGAGGGCCCTGGTGTCAAAAGGGTTGGTCTTACTCTTAGTTTTATCTTGAAATTAAATTAATATTACACCGACTTTAGTTCAGCCTTTAGTCTTGGCTCTCCACAATATTTTATGTATCTCATTTGGCCCCTTGGGGAAAATAATTGCCCACCACTGGTGTAGAGTGTTTGTGCAGTAACAGTGTTAAATATCTGTATATTGTGACAGAAATCATTACTATAGTGTGTATATTCCTTTTTTCTGAACACACACACACTATAGCAATGATTACTGTCACGTTATAGAGCGGTTTAGTTGGGTCGTGTCTGACCGATCTGATCGATCTGTGACCGCGGATATCAAAGGTCCATTTATCGGTGGACTTATCATCTATGAAGGTTAAAATGATCCCTGGCTAATGAGACAAATATGCCTGAAAGCATTGTACTTGCCCTCTACAACTAAAATTACAAAACAAAAACACAGTAAATATTTTCATAAATGGTGTATTGTTCACAAGTTGATGTCATGTGCCTATGACGTGTCTAGCCTCTAACCATGTAGGAAATATGGAATAGATAATATGTACTAAGTGAAAGATTCTCTATTTATGAAACAAATAGAAATGTTTATGGTGCTTTTATTTTTGCTGTCGAGGGCATGTTTAATGTTTTAAGGTTTTGTCATACTACCTTGGCTAGTAAAAACACATTGAGCTCCCAGACAAATCTCAAAAATGCGGGTAAAATTAAGGAGGCGAATCCATATGGCCTCCATCAAATAAGGTGTCTTACCATGTTATTTGATGGAGGCCATATGGATTTGGGCCTCTTATTAATTCCCTCTACATTTTTGCGAAGCGTCATGGAGGCTCAATTTGTTTTTGTTTTTTTTAACCCTTATAGATGATAAATCCATTGAGAAACTGACCCTTGCTTTCTGGTCACAGATCAGTCAGATACAACCCAATTTCACTTTCCAAAAAACTATTGATCATTTTATGGTCTACTCAGTCTCATGTGAACCCCGCAGACAGTTTATAAGTTACTCCATTCATCATTTAAATATTTGATGTTCATATTAGCTACACCACTCCCTTCCTATACAAACCCATTATAACTTAAAACTGAATTTTCACCATCATAATAATAATAATAATAACTTGCATTTATATAGCGCCTTTCAAGATACCCAAAGCGCTTAACAACATAGAGAACAACAAAACAAAACTAAAGTCCAAAAGCCTGGACAAACAAGTGTCGCTTCAGTGCAGACTTGAAAGAGTCCAAAGTTTTAGCATGGCGGATCTCATAGGGCAGAGAGTTCCAGAGTGCAGGGGCAGCCACACTGAAGGCTCTGTCGCCGAGGGAGCGCCTTTTCCCTTGACGTATGGTGAGGAGCCCAAGGTCTGAAGACCGCAGAGTACGTCCTGGGGTGTAGTCAATCTCTTTTAACCATCCCCCTGCTGGGCAGTCCATGTAAGGAGTGAAACAACAGGACAAATGTGCTGTTTCTTCAGCACATTGGAAACCCCAGAATGCAATACAGGAATTCTATGTAGACTTGTTTTTATTAAATCTATAGGGTTTAAGTGGTTCTAAATTTGTGCGCGTTTTTCTTTTTCTGTCTCTTTTCTCTCAGAACGGAGATCACGGTAGACGCCGTTGGAAGGCTCAACTCAAGCCGCTGCCCCTGGAGTATCCTTCCCCAAGCTTCCCCTGGGAAGCCCAGCAAGCCAAGCAAGCCCAAGGCAGGTGGCCAGGCTCCACAGCCGGACCTTCTTGCCAGTCATTGCCGCCAGTGCCTTGCCTGTCAGAGAAGCCACACTGCGTGACACTGTCTGACTGCCTGTCCTGGCCTGCGTGCCGTGCAATTCAAAGCTAGGGATACCCTGCCGCATACAGCCATTGCGGTCAGGCCTTGATGTCAGAGGAGCCACATTGCGTGACACTTGTCACGCAATGTGGCTTGTCTGCCTTCTCTGCCCTGGCCTGCACGCCATGCGAGGCAGGGACACCCGCGGCATACAGCCATTCGCAGCCAGGGATCTGCCCTGGTCCTGCCCCGCCATGCCGTTAAGAGACTTCCTAGGGCATACATACATGCCCGTAAGGGGGCCCACAGGTGGCCAAGCCTGCCCAGCATCCATCCAGCCCAGCCAGCCCTGCAAGCCCTTGAAACGAGTCATCCAGCTTGCCAGCCAGGCATCCAGACCAGGCAAGCGGCAAGTGCCGACCAGCCCCCGTGCAGCAAGGCCTAGGTACTGACCTTGCAAGGGGAGTTGCAGTCTTTCCCCCGTGCAGCCTCGCCGTCAGAAAGGAAGCCACACATTCCGTGGCATTGCTCTGACCGCTTGGAACCACTGCCTTGCTCGCTCACCTTCTTGGTCTTGTATTGCCTGGCCTCGGTCCGCCAATCTGCGAACCTGTTTCTGCCTGTCTGAACCTGGCCTGCCTGTCTGTCTCAATTCATTCTTCTTGCGTCGTGGCTGGCTGCAGCCTGGCTGCTTGCACCCATGCTTGGCTGCCTGTGTGCCTGTCTCACCCAGCCTACCTCGTAGGCCCTTAAAGGCCGAAGTGTGTGTGTCTGGCTCTGTCTGCCTGGGCAGCCTGCTTGGCTTGCTGGGCTCCCCAGGGGAAACTTGGGGATGGATCTGCAGGACATCGGCTGGTCTTGATGCCTGTCCAGCTGCCTGCCTGTCCGACTGCCTGCCTGCCCATGTGCCTGTCCACCTGCCTGCCCATGCGCCTGTCCACCTGCCTGCCCATGTGCCTGTCCACCTGCTGCCTACAACTTGAACGAGGTCTGTAAACACTCGCTTCAGATATTACTATTACTGATCATAATTTGGCACGAAACCACATTAGCTTGCAGATCTTCTGTGTTTGGAAAATGTGTGCAGATCTTTGAATTTAGGTATATACTGCATCTGTTTCTGTTCAAATCTTTGCTACTGCGGGTGAAAATCTCACCTTGTAGGCAACACGACTAAACATTTCCTCTTATTTGTCTCCTGTCATTTCAGAACCTGAGGCTGATACCTGTATAAGGTGGAAAGTCTGTGCTGCATACTGCTGTTTGCTGTGGAATCAGTGGAACGAGGGAAGTACAGACTTGTGAAAATGTCTCATAACTTGTGAGTGCTTTGTATTTTGAATTACAGTGTACTTGTTATGATTGTCATGATTGTGTGTGTGTTTGGGTGCGTCTGTGGGTTTAACTTTAAATGTTGATGTACTGTCTGTGTGTTTAAATGTTGATGTACCTTGCCCCCAGAAAGGTTTCCCCTTGTAGGACAATAAAGTATTTCTGATCCTAACTAACAGAGAAAGCAAATGATGGCCGGCATCATTTGCTTCTTTGTTAGTGTGTGTATTGTTTGCTGCACAATATACAGTATGCTGTGTATCCAAGCGTGCAGCTCGGTTGAGAATGGTGTGTGTTCTTTCTTTCGTGTTACGTGCTAAGTCACTGGGTTTGTCTGCTGTCGCATCAAAAAGTGTGGTTTGAGCAATGAGCTCAGATCAGGTTGGTGTGATCTCCTTCTCTCCTCTCTGTTAACAAGGTAAGGTTCAGGGAGTCTCTGAGGTCCCTGTTGGGTCCCCATGGGGTCCAACACTGGTCAATAAAGTGTGTACAAACACACCAAATAAGGTCTGCCACTCTGAGTGTAAAACGTGTAACCAAATGGACCGGTCCAACACTGTTAATAAGGTTTCAAAGTGCTTTCAAAGGTTCAACAACAACAATAATAATAATCATTTTATTTCATTCCAAATCCAGGTTTCAAAGTGGTTTCAAAGGTTCAACAACAATAATATTGAACTGATTTCATAACAAAACAAGGTTTCAAAGTGCTTTCAAAGGTTCAACAACAACAATAATAATCATTTTATTTCATTCCAAATCCAGGTTTCAAAGTGGTTTCAAAGGTTCAACAACAATAATATTGAACTGATGTCATAACAAAACAAGGTTTCAAAGCGCTTCACCACAATAAAACAAACTCAATGCACACAATAAACGGTTTGCAATACTAACCTCATTGAAGTGGAAGGTGGGGGTTAAAACCAAACCAAATCAAATAAGTCCTGTAAATCACAACAAAAACACAAGGCATACGGCACTGGTTGTGGTTCTTCTGGTTCACCGGAACGGGGTTCGACTCCCTGCGGTGCCCTGCTCAATGTGTTGGTTTTTTACAGGGTTTATTTTTCATTTTCTGCTCATTGTGTTGACCCAATATCCAAGCTCTGATTTATTTTCAGGGTGTTTATGGATCCTGACACAAAAGAACAAGGGAGAGTGGCCTTTGGGGCCCACGGCTGGACTGGTGGTGGTAAAGTGTGTTGCGTTGATGTTACTTGGTATTTTAATGTGTTTTTAACAGAATATTGTTGTCACTTAGCATGACATTACAGAAGTGATCTGTTTTTTAACAACACGAGGCAGTAGTCATTAAAGCACAACATTGTTTTTCAACCCAGGTTCATGTTTTAGGTTGTTATAGAGAAAGTAAAAGATGGGTGTTAATTGTTCTACGTTCCTTGCTTTCTTTAGTTTCAGGGATTTTAGCTATGGGAGGGGGCATTTGAACAACACAGATGTAACTCTTTGACAGCGTAAAAATGAAACCAAATGGACCCTTGCGGGTCCATTTGGTTTCATTATTACACTCTCAAGAGGTATGATATTCAGCATCTAAATTAGCACCACTTAATAAGTCATGGTCATTTTGATCTCTATGTTTTGCCTGTTTTGTTTGCGCAAATCTTTAGAAATCTTTAGTTTTGCACTAGTGCATGTAGTGTCATGTAATATTCAAATTGGGCATTATAGGAACATGGGCTACTACTGTGAGGGTGTACTCACTAGTACACCGTTTTGATGTCAAATAAAATCTGAATAAGACAATTCTGTTTCAAGACAGGAATACATATTCAGAGCTTTATTTTTCAGGGTATATGGGCCCTCCTATGTCCAGCTGCTGGTGTGTGTAACACAAACATTAAATGCCACCGACAATAAATGGACCCACCCCTAGGGTAGGTACCCTCACAAAAACATGTTCTAAACTGCCTCGCCTGGTCAGCTGGGGCACCTTTTGGAGGGGAAAGGAACTGGTTGGAATAACAACATGTTGGGTGAATAGACTTCTTCGTCTTCGTCTTGGACTCCTCATTCATTGACGGAAGCATGAGGCCAGTTCGCTGCCTCCCCAGGTTGGTGGAGGGTGTGTAGAGCCCAGGATCACATAAGATAATTGGCACTGGATGAGAAAAAGAAGAAAAAAAATGAATGGACACTTTTGAGTGTATTGTATTTTTTTCGTGGTCCATAATATACAATGACAGGAGGAAAACCCACACAATCTTTACAGTCCTCTCCACACCACCAACAACGGATGATGGCGAATGGCACCCTTGACCTTGACTCCTCCTCCAGTCTTCGGTATTTGTCCCAGTTGAGTTCACCTGTTCCAAAAACAAAAGTAAAACACTTATGCCGTAGAAAAGCAATATACAATTTGTATAAGGGTGATTTACTCAAATATGGAATTTTAATTACCATCCAGCCAAGCAAAGTGAGGTGTTTGTCATGGTGGGGCACTGAATTGCCAAAAAGGCAAATTCAACCTTGCTTTGGGGCAGATTCTGTAGATATGAGGTCATACAGGATAAACAAAGTTAGAAAAGTGACAGGATACATGCTTATGTGTCTGGCACACACCTATGACTGAGTGGCGCACACCTGTGACTGACAAACTCCTATAGTTAAAATTCAAAGCAACAGTGAATGCCAACAGAATGACATTACATATTGGTATTAAGTTAAAATAATTTCCATTTTTTAATAATACTGTAAACAACTGAACAGTGGAATGGACTGCCCATGCCCTAGAGAGGATAGGAAATAAAATGTGTGTCCATTACAATACTTTCTCATACTGTCAAGTCTGACCCTTTTGCAAGGAGTCAAGGACCATTCCTGATCCCATACCTGATCCCAGAATGAAGTACTATGGAAAAATACTCTTTGATTCATGTACTAATAAATACCATAATATAGTGCTCTTTCTATTAGACAGTATAGAACTCTTTCTATTAGACATTGCAAAGTAATATTGCCCACACTGGTTTTCTCTTATAGGTTTTTAATGGTCTCCTCTAGTTACTAGTAAGCACTCTGCACAAAGCTGCCAGGTGTAATGATAAACGGTCCAACACTGACGCCTAGCGGTCTCTTTCAGTCATCGCATACAAATAGATAACAGCAGTGATTTGATTGATCAATGTTTTCAGTTAGAATGGTTACAGTTCAAAACTTCAAACGAAAGTACATGTCAGTAAAAGAAATGATAAAATGGATACAGCCAGAAAAAAAGAAGTATGGCCCAAACACTAAAACTTGTCAGCAGCACCTGGGTCCTCCATTTTTATTCAACTACATAAATATACAGGCGACAAATGTGCCAAGTTGGCAACACTGGTACGTACAGGCACGCTACAATTTAATAGGACTATCATACTGATCTGAGACTGTGAGGGACGCAAGTCAGGTTAGTTGTGGTCTCTAGTTTTGGCCATGTAAAAAAAGAAAAAAAAAAAACTTTTGACCATGTATAAAAATCCGGGACATTCAAGTGTCCAGGATTTATTTTATTTTTTCCTGGACAGACCATGAAAATCCGGGACAATCAGGAAAATCCGGGACGTGTGGCAACACTAACATCTGGTCACCCTAGCCTGGATCTGCATGAACCAGAATCTAGACAGAGTTGCGACAACTCCCTCCACTTCATGGGGCCAGTCAAATAGCGGCTCTTCTGCTTAGACTTGAATGGGGACAACAAATAGGGACAAGTCGTGGTCCTGAAGTAGGCAGAAGTGCATTGGACGGTGGACCCAGTCCCCAGCCCAGCGTTAATGATCTTAAATCGCTTTAGATCGTTTGTTTTTTACTAATAGTACAACAAACATTATTAATTCAACTGCAGTTTGTCCTTATTCGGGCTGCGTGAACAGCGCTCGAGCGCTCGGTTCCTGACCCCTCAATGTCGCAACGCTTCTACTAGATTGCTCTGGCTCTGACCAGAGCCTTTGAAATAGACAGAGTTGCGACATTGAGGGGGCAGAAAATAGTCTGGTCACGTGGTTCTAGTACTCGCGCGAGCCCATAGGCTCCAATGCATTTGGTAACTTCCGGCTGTCACTATTTGTTGTCACTATCCAATACAAGTCTATGTAGAAGAGCCGCCATTGGACTGGCGCCATGGAGTGAACGGAGATGACGTAACTCTGTATTTCCAAGGCTCTGGCTCTGACCTAAACTACGTTGACCCGGACGTTAATGCGTTTCTTCCGTATTGTTTCCATGATTGTTTCTCAGTTGTGTTTTGGTTATCAAGCGCTGAGCAGCGCAACAAAGAGCTGTGTGTAAAAATGTCTCCTAAAGGAGGTGAAATGTTCCAAATCGAGTCAGTACGGCTGTCTATAAATGAACACATGGCGTCGGTGAGAGAGGAGATATCGTGTGTCGTCAACGAGCGTCTCAGTTCGGTGGAACAGTTCATGTTCAACCTCTTCCAGAGAGAGATGGAGACACTGGTAGAAACTCTGCTGGAGAGACGAGACATTTTACACGGAGCAGGTTGGATGTTTAAAGGGGAATTCCACCCATTTTCAACATTTTAATATGTCATTAATATACCTTAGAGATGTTGTGTGCAATGTGTGGACATGATAAAAAAAAACTTCTCCCAATTCTGTATTTCCTAAAAATGGAGGTCTGAAAAAAAAATCATTAACATGGTGAAATACATCTGATGACATCATCAAGATGTATTTCACCATGTTAATGATTTTTCTTTCAGACCCCTTTTTCCTGAGAGTGTACAAATGTAACCATTTGTATCATTTGCACATTTGTCATTTGTACATGTATCATTTGTACATGTAACCATTTGTACATTTGTATCCTCGTGTGTGTGTGTGTGTGTGTGTGTGTGTGTGTGTGTGTGTGTGTGTGTGTGTGTGTGTGTGTGTGTGTGTGTGTGTTTGTGTCTCCTGTGGATGTTTATCTTTGCCCATGAAGCTTTCAGAAGGTTCTCCTTTCATGACCACCATCATCCATCATCATTCTGTCATCAAATCTAAATATGAATTTATGCGAAAGCTACTTCTGGCCCCTTTTTTCTGGCTTGCTAGTGTTAAAACGACAGGATCCGTCTCATTGGGAAAATGTTTATTTTCCTTGAAAAACAATTTAATTTTTTTTAATTGTATTTTTTTTTAAGTAAAGTTAAAAGTAGTCACTTTCATAATGTATTACTTTTTAAAAGTAACTCACCGGTACCCAACTCTCACTCAACAGAAGTGACAGAACCTATGCCTTGGGGTAGGTGGTGTAGCCATAAAGAGCCAGTAAACCTGGCATTGAAGTATATCATTCTACATTATGTGCTATATCTTTTGCTACGCTTTAATTCGGCATACCGGAGTAAAAAGACTCATTACATGGAATGATTGTTACATGAGTCAAGGGGAATTGGGGGAAAAAACATTCTAGAAATGTCTTGGAAAGGGTTTTGGAAATTCATTGGTAAAAAAGAAAGTGATCCTGACTGAAACGTGAAACTCTGGCACCCCCTGCAGGTGAAACATCTGGTTCCCCTCAGAGACCAAATCCTTCATGGGGAGCAGGTTGCCAGGTAGCAGCAGAGACTGAGGCGCTGTTTCACCACCCAGGACAACATCACTGGAGCCTGGGTTCAAACCAAGATGGAGGTACAGTCCACCCAGGACAACACCACTGGACACTGGCTTCAAACCAAGTAGGAGGTACGGTTCTGTGGGATTCTCAGTGCAACGCTTCCCCGGTCACATCTATAGCCCTAAGAGAAATAAACTCAACTTGTTTATGGGCCATTACACCCCTCTTGCAATCAGAGACATCTTAACACTTTCCATGCTAACAGCGTTGGCTCCCCTGCAGTTGTGTTGTGCAACAGCAAATGCTACAGTCAGTAACTAAGATCTGGCTTTTTGAAGCCCCACAGCAAGTGGTGTGTTGTAGGGTTAATTAGTTAAATACATTTGGTTGATTATTCTGATTAAAATTTTTAACGCAATTAACTCATGGGCACACTGACTCAACCCACTGAGCATTTTCCCCCCAAAAAAAGAAAAAAAAAAGGGAGACATATACCTGTGCGTTTCCCTGTAACCAGAACCATAGAATATGGCTCGGGAGATCTACAAGCATTAGGGGCTTGTAGATCACCTGTTTGATAAATATTTAAGAAATAAACAGATCTTTTTCCCAGATTATTTTTCTTGTTCGAATGTTCAAATCCTGTAAAGAAAAACGGGCATATTTTGGACATAGTTCGAATGGTAATTAATCATGATTAAATTAATTTTAAAGCTGTGATTCATTTGATTAAAAAAAAAAAAAAAAAAAAAAAAAACACATTCTGGAGATATTGATGTTTATGCAACAGCTGCGCAGAGCTATTTCTGACAAACAACAAAGTTATGGCCATTTGAATGTCAGAGAGGCAAATATAAAAAAGAACCAAATGGAAATCCTTTACATGTTATACACCCAATTAAACTACCATTTGTTTGCTTTTAGGGGGAAAAACACCTTCATTCCATCTCCCGTTAGTCAGTAATTGCCATTGGAAATCAGGTTGAGCTCCTTGTGTGATGACACTAGTTTTATGAGCGGTGTGACTTTGTAGTCCAGGAAGAAACTTCCTGGATGTTTATGACATCATGAACATCCATTCATAACTAAATATCTAAAGAAAAAACACTGTTCTGTACTCTATTTTTGAAAAAACATGAAAATGTGGCGCAAAGAATATCTTTGAATATACTGTATTATTTCAAAAGCAAACACTTTGAACACAAGTGTTCAAAGTGTTCAGCCAAATATATAATGCTGATGGCCAGGATTTAAAAAAAAATACTAGAATCTAGTGTCAGAAACTAGAATCCAATGTCAAAAACTAGAATCTAGCACCGATAACTAGAATCTAGTGTCAGAAATTAGAATCTTGTGTCAGAAACTAGAATCTTGTGTCAGAAACCAGAATCTAGCATCGGAAAATACAATCTAGTGGTGCCAGTAATGAGAATCTAGCGTCAGAAAGTAGAATCTAGTGTCAGAAACTAGAATCTAGCACCGGCAATTAGAATGTAGCGACAGAAACTAGAATCTAGCACCGGAAATTTGAATGTAGGATCTGGAATGAGAATCTAGTGTCAGAACCTAGAATCTAGTGTCAAAAACTAGAATGTAGAATCAGAAACTAGAATCTAGTTAGGACAAAATGAGTCCTAACTAGATTCTTTCAAAACAGAAGGAAATAATATTATGTTCTGGCGATGCAGACATCCTTTCTCACATCCCCCCGTTGTTGTTCTCCTGTCCTGTCCTGTCCTGTCCTGTCCTGTCCTGTCCTGTCCTGTCCTGTCCTGTCCTGTCCTGTCCTGTCCTGTCCTGTCCTGTCCTGTCCTGTCCTGTCCTGTCCTGTCCTGTCCTGTCCTGCGCTGTCCGTCACCAGGAGTTAGGCCACGCCTCCGTGGGCGTCGCCGTCTCCCTGGAGGAACAGCTGGATGGCGACCAGCAGCTCAACCAGCAGTCCCTCATCTTCAACAACAAGCACTCCAACTACACCATGGAGGTACGCGCAGTGTTTTCAACTGCCAAAATCCAAAATGCACTAGTGGCACTTCCAAAATGTAGAATGTGCTAGAGTAGGGCCCACTATTTATTCTGCATTTTAGCCACAGACGGCGACCGTTTGATGTTGACTTTAGTCTCTCGGACTAATTTAGGAGAAATAACTGGCAAATTGTGGTCGAAATAGCAATTCTTCTACATTTTCAAAATGTGTAGATTCTTGAAAATTAGGTAATTGAGAATTTATTAAATATAATTTAACTCTTGAGAGCGTAAAATGAAACCCTTACGATCTCAAGAGTTACAGATCTATAAAGGTCCATTTGGTTACCAATGGTCCTTTCTAGGAAGGAAGGAGGACTCTATCATAGGAGGAAACTCCAACTCACCAGTAAAAAAAAAGGGCTAGAGTTTTTCCACTAATTTTGGTGCTAGGGAGGTCTGGAAAAAAGCTAAATATAGCAACAAATGTGCCAAATTGGTTGTGCCACACAGAATACTCATATTCTTCGCACATTTTGGTGCCCCCAACGCTATTATATCTATTTACACAACCACTACCACCATTCCATATAAAATAGAAGATAAGTTATGCCAGTGCAGCGGCGCTCTTGCTCTATAAGCCCCAATTCCACTGTTTTTACTAAGGCTGTTGAAAATAATTAATTAACCAAGTAAATTAATTTTGTTAATCTGATTTTAAAAAATGAACACAATTAACTCATGTGCACACTGATTCAACCCACTGAGCATTTTGCTCATTGAAAGACATTTAGCCGTGTGTCTCCCTGTAATCAGAGCATACAGTAGAGTATAGCTGGAGAAATCTACACGCAATGGGGGTTTGTAGATCACCTATTTTGATAAATATTTAAGAAATAAACAGATCTTTTTTCCCCCCAGATTCTTTTTCTATTTTAAATGTTCAAATCCTGTCAAGGAAAACATGCATATTTCTGTGATTAAAGCAGAATTCCACACCAAAACACATTGAGCATCAATCTACCTTGATTCCTGTGACATAATTCATAATGTCCTTGATTTTTGTCACAGATGCCCCATTTTCTACGTTTCACCATGAGGTCCGTTGCAGTTGCAGCAGCTGTTGCAGCTGTGCCGATGCAGTTTGCATGGCCGCAGGTTGTCTTTATTCTAATGCGGGTATTTCCGTAACTCCAAACTTATTCTTTTTCACACATCATATTTTAATAGTATACTGATAAACACACTTGAATTTTATGTCACTCTGGGGCAGCCTTTACATGTAATCCCAGAGGTAATCTATTCCTCCTCCTCTCCTCCCCTCCCTTTTGCCATTCCTCTCCAATCCCACCGGTTTAAAACTCTTGTCGCAGGCTGACTTTTTAAAAATCATATATGCAGTAGTGGTCCAATTATCTTGTAGTGTGTGGCTTGATGTGATGTGTGAGAAGAATAAGTTTGGAGCTACTAAAACACCTGCATTAGAATAAAGACAACCTGTATCGGCGCACCGCGGTCAGGGGTTGACACTAAGGTCTCCGAGGCACTTGCCCATCGGGCAAGTGCAAGTCAGGTTCTACTTGCCCTCAGGTCATGGTCACTTGCCCCCCAAAAATATATTGTAAATTTTGCATTTAAGTTTACTCCTTACTTGGGTGCTTTAAACCAGGGGTTAACCAGATGTAACTCTTGAGAATGTAAAAATGAAACCAAATGGACCCCTGCAGGTCCATTTGGTTTCATTTTTACGCTCTCAAGAGTTAAAATTAACCAGCCAGTGGTCCCTGACCCCAGCAAAATGATAGTTTGGAACCAAATGGACCTGGGAGAGAGATAGGTAGAGATGGCTAGAAAGCAGGGAAAGACACAGAGGCAGAGTGCAAAGACTGCCTTCAAGACAAATTTATCTTGTGTTGTGTTATAGTGCACTAAGTTGCACACTTGCCCGATCGGGCAACCAGGTAGCAGTCTTCACTTGCCCGGCCATTTTTTTTTACTTGCCCCGGGCAAGCGGGCAAGTGTTAGTGTCAAGCCCTGGCCGGTGCGCCCCACCCGCTACGCATCCCGTGTGCTTTATATTAGCAGGTGTGCATAAGTCTTTATTGCCTAATACTGGATATGAGGATGTTACATCAAGGTCTTTATTGTGTTCCAGGTCAGTTTGTGGAGAGCAGTCTACAGCTGAGGATGACTTCCCCACAACCATCCACAACTGCTGCAGTTAAACAGGAACATGAAGACCTCCTGGACACCAGTAAGTTTGACGGTCTGTGAGCTCTCTCTCTTTGTTTGTGTGCACACGTGCATGTAAAATATATTCACAACCAGGCCAGTGTTTCCCCCAGAAAATTGTTTAGTCAAGGTGGTGAGGCTTCGAGTCTGTGCTCGTGCACGTCCGTGCATGTGCGCGTGCATGTGATGTAATTACAATACCGTAGGCCAGGGGTAGGCAACCTTTTTGACATGAAGTGCCATGATTTTTTCCTTGACACTCCGAGTGCCACAGTAAAAAAAATGACTATAAATTCCCTTATAGTCAATAAGGGAATGACTGCATTTTCGCGGTCATCACATATTCAATGGCCATTTACTGCAGTTATGTCATTATTAGGCCATATTTCATTTCTTATCAGAACAGGCAGACTGGTACCGTAGATATTTTTCTTTCACAATAGATTGATCAATCAGACTTAAGTGGACCAAAACTGTTCATTTGAGGGACAGAAGTATTACTTGAGAGGGACATTTAATTGCAGGGTAGCAACACATTACAGTTGGCATTAAAAATGCCTCATGCCTCATTTGTCCATAAGTAGTCCCCAGCCATGAATTTGTTATTTATTCATGTTAGTATGTATTTCACCTGTTATTTCAACAGCCTTAAAACACATCTAGCATTAACAGAGACGGTGAGAAAACTTTACAACAGAAAACAGAAGGGGGACTTTTAGGACAATTGACCACTGTAGTCTGTCAGTCACAATGTGGGACAGGGTCTCAATTTGCGGGATGACTGAAAAGTCTTTGAAATGAGACACTGTCCCACGCAAAGGACATCTGGTCACCCTGTGACTGTCCCACAGAAACGGGGACATCTGGTCACCCTCAAAATACTCCGCTTCAAGACACACACACACACACACACACACACACACACACACACACACACACACACACACACACACACACACACACACACACACACACACACACACACACACAGAAGCAGCACACACGAGCTACAAGCTAGCCTATATGCTAATTATTCAACAGACAGGGAGAGGGAGACTAACGTACTAAGCATATGAAGCTACACACCAGTCGAAACGCAATAATTTCAGCGTGATGTTGCTTGGTTAGGCTGACATGACGGGGGTCCGCGGGAGTCGGGTGGGACACAGACGGCATGCGTTGACCAGCAACCAGACAGCCACCAATGCGTCTTTTTACTGCTTCGGGAGCTAAACAACTTGCCCCACTACTCCGTGTAGTGTGCGTGCACAGAAGCACTGCATACGCACTGATTGGGCAGCGCGCAGCACAGAAGTGTCAACACTGGATCAGACTCGCTCCGGTTGAATACTCATACTGAATACTGAATAATCGCGGCCGTTGCGATTTGCTAATGACATGGTTTCAAATCGCACTTTCGGTTTGAAGCCTTGGTGCAGATAACTTTATTTTATAACATGCACATTGTATGAACGACACATTTTAACTTTTTTTTTTTTTTTTTTTTTTTTTTGTGGGGAACGTAGCCAAGGCGGGGCCGGGCTTCACTCAGGGCGGGTGATAATAAAGCGCTGGGGGAAACACTGCAGGCATACGTATACCGTATTTCTATATTACTGCGGCGTTTAAAGCCCGGAATTGATACCGTTAATACAAATAAGCCAAAAGCTGCGCTGTTTACACCCTGCTCCCCTGCTTGCTTGAACAGAGACATGGCAAAAGTAAAAACTATAAATGCACAAGTCTGTCCTTGTTCCAAACTGCTGTAGCCATCCATCTAGCAGGCATTTGCATGTAAAGCCAGAAGTTAGCCATCCCATTCACATAGCAGCCAGGCGATCAGCAGCATTAATTACAGCTGTGCAATTCAGTTCAAGGCATTCCTTGAGAAGGTTTATAAAAATACCAAAAGTTTCCTCCTACCATTTATCTAACAACAGTAGGCAGTATAGTCTAATATAAAACAATTAATTAAAGTTAATTAAGAATATATTTTTTGTAGCTGTGAGCTGTCACACTTGGCTAGGGCATATTTATTTCCAAAGACCTTCAGTTACTCTACAGAACCACCTCTTGGTCAAATCAATCTTATAGGGGAATTACACCCATTTTCAAAAAAAATCCTGAGAGGATACAAATGTGAACCAAATGGACCCTAGTGGGTCCATTTGGTTCCATTTGTTCCCTCTCAGGAAAAAGGGGTCTGAAAGAAAAATCATTAACATTGTAGTGTCAGTCCTAAACTAGACACCACTGGTTGCTGTAAGTTTTTTGAGATCTAGTTTAGACGTGTGCAATAAAAACAATAAACTGATGTCCAAACGTTGACTTGGGTTTAAATTAAAGTTCATTTATTTACCGTTACTTCAGCTTAAAGGCCCACACATAAGTCAGTGCGATACGATCACAACCAGTTCAGTTCTTTTGTTCTTCCATATGCTATAGCACAGCACAGCACATGCACAGCACAAGCACAGTCAACAAACTGTTTGCCTCTCCAGTCAGACAGCAACACCTGAGCACAGGTAGAACACTTCCTGATATAGACTAGACAGACACTGCCCACCTTGAACTTGGCCCAGCCTACTAGTGACATCATCAAACAGAAAATAAAATGAATGAATAGAAATGGCTCTTACACGCCAGCCCCTAATTGCTGCTGACATACAAGGCAGAGCAATTCAAAACCAATTATAACACAAAGAGCCATGAATCAAATTAAAAAAGGAAAAAATACACAAAAAAAACCTTTTAGGCATACAAGCCGAGCAATATTCAATATTGCCTTTTGAAAACGCAACTTAAACTGTACCCTCACATAAAAAGCATAACTTTGTGACAGGTCTCTCAATTACATTTGTTTTTGTTTTAAGTCGAACAGACCGGACAAGGCCTTTCTTATCCGGAAAGGTTTGCAGTATTCTTCCGAGCATCCAAGAGCCTCTTGGTGCTGAAGAATCTGCTACAAGCACGATGTCCCCCGGCATGAAACATCGTTTCTCTTTTGTCCACTTTTGGCGTTCCTGTAAAAGCGGTAAGTATTCGTGGATCCATCTTTTCCAGAAGAGGTCAGCAATGTATTGACTTTGTCTCCATCTTCTTTTTATATAGAGGTCCTCCTTTCCAAATAGCCCTGGGGGCAGAACTGGTTTGCCTTTCATTAGGAGTAGGTGATTTGGGGTGAGGGCCTCTAGGTCATTAGGGTCATCTGAGGGCCTGGTGATGGGGCGGTCGTTCAGCATAGCCTCAACCTCGCACAACACAGTTTGAAACCCTTCATCGTCTAGTGTTTGCTGGCGAAGTACTGAACTTAAGATTTTTCTGATCATTCGGATTATGCGCTCCCATACACCACCGTAGTGAGATCCAGATGGTGGATTGAAACTCCATTTGATTCCCTTTTGTGCTAGAGATTTTTCAATGACATTTTGATCAAATGAAGCCAGGGCCTCTCTTAGTTCTCTTTCGGTGCCCACAAAGTTAGTACCATTATCGGATCTTATATGGGAAACTTGACCCCTCCTACAGATGAATCTGCGGATTGCATTTATACATGAACTTGTGTCAAGTGAATAGGCCACCTCCAAGTGAACAGCTCTACTTGCCATACAAGTGAATATTACTCCATAGCGCTTTACAGTACTGCGCCCTCTTCTGACATTGATGGGCCCAAAATAATCGACACCAACATTTGTGAATGGAGGGAGATCTGGAACCACTCTCTCACTAGGGAGGTCGGCCATTTTTTGTTCACCAGTTCTCCCTTGATACTGCCTGCAGAACCTGCATTTTGTGGTCACTTTCCTCACTGCTGAATTGGCATTTGTGATCCAATATTTTTTTCTTACAGCGGAAAGTATATGGTTCCTTCCTCCATGGCCCAGTTGTTCATGAAAATGCCGGAGTATAAGGTTGGAGATGTGTTGGTCCTTAGATAGGAGGAGGGGGTGCTTTAGGTCTTCAGGCATAGCGGCTTTATTCAGTCGCCCCCCAACTCTCAGCAGACCGGTGCTGTCTATCGTGGGATCCAACCTGTAGATGGAGCTGCCTTTTGACACAGGGTTTCCAGAGGTAAGTGCTGTAATTTCATTATAGAATCTCTCTTTTTGACAGAACAAAATGATAGACTTCTCTGCCTCTGAGAGGTCATCAAGTGACAATTTTTGGCTTCCCAGTGAAGCTCTAACAGCTTGCATTTCTTTATGCACATCTAGTGCAGGTGATCCAGTACCACCACTGAGCTGTTTCCTTTTTCTGCTTAAGTGCAGCAGGACATTTTTCAGTTTAAGGATCCATGCAACTGCGACCTTTAGTCTCCGCCAGTCAGAGAAATAGGATATAAACTGGTGAGTAGCATCGACAGCATCTACAACAGTTGCATTCACAATGAAACTTTGCTTAACCTCTGGGTCGTCGGCAGGGATGTTTGCATCTATGACAGGCCGTGGCCATTTTTCTTCTGTTTCCCATAGGAACAGTGGGCTTTTGATCCATTTCTTTTCCAACAGGTCTGTGGCCTTTAAGCCTCTTGAGGCATCATCTGCAGGGTTTTGCGATGTGGGGATGTACCGCCACTGTGACACCTCCGAATGGTCCCGTATTGTTGTTACCCTGTTTGCAACAAAAGTTTGGAACCTCTTATCTTCATTTTTTATGTATTTTAGCACGGACGTGCTGTCTGTCCAGAAGACAGATTTCATCAGGGGAAGCTGCAGCTCAGCCTGCAGCATTTTGTCCACTCTAACAGCAACAACTGCGGCTGTGAGCTCTAGACGAGGGATAGTGACAGGTTTTAATGGTGCAACACGGGCTTTGCCGAACAAGAATGCAACATGGACCTCTTTCTCCGCATTCTCCATTCTGAGGTAAGTCACTGTACCATAAGCATTTGCACTGGCATCCGAGAAATGATGCAACTGGGCGGTTATAATGCCCCCAAAGCCCTCGGGCTGAACACAGCGTGAGATTTTTAAATCTGCCACCTTCTCAATGTCAGCCAACCATTTGTCCCATTTTTGCTGGAAAGCATCCGGTATTGGGTCGTCCCAGTCACATTTTTGCCTGCATAATTCTTGTAATAACAGCCTGGCAGGGAGTACAAGTGGTGCTAGAAAGCCCAGTGGATCATAGACGGAACTTATGATAGACAGCATGCCACGCTTGGTGTGGGGCTTTTCTTTCAACCTCAGTTTGAATGAGAACATGTCTGTTTCAATGCACCATTGCAGACCCAAAGCTCTCTCCACAGGTAACTTGTCTCTGTCCAGATCTAGTTCATGCAGGGCTGTGGATTGGTGGTGTGCTGAGATGCTGTGAAGCACTTTCCTGCTGTTGCTGATCCATTTTGTCAGGTTAAAACCTCCCTTTTGACAGACAGATGTGAGGTCTTCAATTAACATGACTGCATCCTCGTCAGAGGGTAGACTTTTCAATAAATCATCCATGTAGAAGTTTCTATTAATTGTGTCAATAACCTCAACTCGAGAACTGTGTGCGTTGTCAGCAGCAGTCTTCCTGAGCGCATAACATGCACAACTGGGTGATGACACAGCCCCAAATAAGTGAACAGTCATGCGATATTCAGTAAGGTCTTGTTTCAAGTCCCCTTCAGGCCACCACAAGAACCGTAAGTAGTCCTTGTGCTCCTCCGCCACCCTGACTTGGTGGAACATGGCCTCTATATCTGCCATTATGGCCACAAAATCTTGCCGGAAACGCAGCAGGACTCCGACCAAGGAGTTGGTTAGATTTGGGCCTTGTAAAAGTTGACTGTTAAGTGACACCCCCTTGAATTCGGCTCCACAGTCAAACACCACTCTTAGTTTGCCCTTTCTAGGGTGGTACACACCGTGATGGGGTATATACCACACCTTCCCCTCACTTGGTTCCAATTCATGTCCTGGCACCATTTCCGCATAGCCTTTATTAATGACATTAGTGAGAAAGGTTGTATATTCACTGTGAAACCCTTTATTTTTCTGCAGTTTTCTTTCCAGGCCTTTGATACGTTGCTTAGCAACACAGATGTTATTGGGCAGTACAGTGGCATCAGATTTAAATGGCAGTTTCATTTGATAATGTCCATCCTTAAGCTCAACTGAGCTTTCCACAAGTTCCATATATTTCTTTTCCTCTCTGGACATTTCCTCCTGGTCTTTAGAGGTCTTTTCATTGAAATCGTGGTTGTACTGATTAATGAGTAGCTCCTCCAATCTGTTCACAACAGTACGATTAACGGTCAGCGTGGGGCAGTCACTCCCAGTATGTGACTCCTTGCCCTGCAATGGCCCATTAATAACCCACCCCAGTAGGGTTCTTACAGCATAGGGTCCATCACCATGACTGTTAATTACCTCCCATGGTTCCATTAACTTGGATGCGTTAGTACCAATCAACAAGTCTACATTAGATGTTATACGTGGGATTCGGATATTCTGGAGGTATGGCCACTTAACCAGTTCTTCCTCGCTAATGAGGTTGTCAGTGGACACAGGCATTTTCTTTTGCGTGAACACATCTGGGAGCTCATAGAATTGGTTGCCAGTCAACTCTGAGATTTCCAGGCCATTAACAATGCTGCTGGGGACCACCTTACTATGGCCCATGGTGCGCAGATGGATTTTTGTTCTTCGGCCTTCTGTGTTCAGCTTGTGCATTAGATGTTCGGAACAAAAGGTGCCTGTGCTTCCTGGATCGAGAAAGGCATAGGTTTTTATTACTTTGCTTCCTTTTGCACATTTAACCTGTACAGGCAAGATTGGTAGGATTCCATTACCAGCCCCTGTATGGCCACAAGTTGATGTAGTGCAGGTTTCCACCTCTGCTTTGGGCACTTCAGTGGCACCATCAGGACTCCCCATTTCTCTGTGAATATGTAAAACACTAGGATGTGTTCGGCTGCAGTGGGAACATTTAATGCGCTTAACACAGCGTTTAGATAAGTGCCCTGTGCGCAAACAACCAAAGCACAGGCCTTTCTCTTTTAGGAAATCCAATTTCTCTCTATGGGTCTTTTTTCCCAGCTGCCAACACTGCTCCAAAGTGTGCCCACGTAAACTGCAATAAATACAGGAGGTAGGGTTTTCCTTCGATTGAACTTTAGGCTTTTGTGGGGGAGGCTCTGCTTTTGCACCATCAACTTCAACATGAGTGGCAAAACTGTTTTTAAATTGTGATTTTGTTTGCAGTTGGGGTTTGGGTTTGTTTGGTTTACTCCCCGGAGGGTCCTGGATGTCGCCAAAGACAGGATCAGACGCCACTCTGACCTGATGTTCGAGGAATTTTACAATATCCACAAAACAAGCCCGTCTTTGCATCTTGTCCACAATGTCGCATGCCTTTGCTCTCCACTGTTCTCTAAGTCGGTATGGGAGTTTTTGTATGAGGATCTTCATGTTGGCAGGCATGTTTAACTCCTCCAAGTATTGTAACTCCTCCATTGCGTTTGCACATTCTCTCAGATACAGTGAGTATGATTTTAACCCTTTAAGGTCCTCTGATTTAACATTAGGCCAAGACCTGATTTTTTCCATGTAAGCTGCTGTTATTTTTAATGGATGCCCGAAATGCTCTCTGAGGAGCTCTTTTACATAAGGGTATCCCCTCTCAGGTGGCATATGCAAACAACTGCGCACTAGGTCTCTCGGCTGCCCCCTGGTGAATTGTTCAAGGTAGTACAGACAGTCTCCAAAATCAGTTGTTTTAGCCTCCACACAGTGCTGAAATGCTTTAATAAAAGACTGAAACTGTAATGGGTCACCATCAAACTGAGGAATTTCTCTGTGGGGCAAGAACTGAGAGGTTTGTGATTGGACCAGTAGTGAGGTTATTTCATTCTGTCTTTGTAATATATGATACACATCTCCTGATGGCTGGAATTGAGCTTGAGATGGCAGAGCTGTTTCGGGTGATTTTTGCCTTGTTTGCGTTTTGACAGGTTCCATAGTTGCAGTGTGATTTGATTGTTTTATTTGTTTGCCATATGGAGGGTTGGAATAATCCATCAAAGCTGCGTATTTAAATTTATGAGGTGGCT
Source organism: Benthosema pterotum (assembly GCA_039105355.1). NCBI lineage: Eukaryota > Metazoa > Chordata > Actinopteri > Myctophiformes > Myctophidae > Benthosema > Benthosema pterotum. Next base: position 54,036,972 of record CM076967.1, read on the forward strand.
GAGACATGACTGGGGTTTCCATAGACTGAGTTGGCTGAGACATGATTGGGTTTTCCATAGACTGAGGTTGAGCGATTTGCTGTGGCATTATAAGAGGCTGGATTTTGGGTTTGGTGCCTTTCCTGAAATAGGACTCCATTCCATCAGACCCTTTTCCAGTGACACTACTGCCGGCCTCTTGCAGGACCGTTATCCTGGCGGTAGTGGCTGCTATTTCAGCTTCCAGCTCCTTTTGCTCCGCTTTCCTCTTTACAGCCTCGGCTTGCTCCTTTAAAGCATGGATCTCTTTCAGTGCCTCAGCACGAGCCAAAAGTGCAGCTTTATCCGCCTCTGCTTTGATGCGTGCAGATGAAGTTGAGGACCGTTTGCTTGCTTTTGATATGTTGCTTTTATGGCTTACATGACCCTCTGACGTATTAGAAGCAACGTTTGAGATGCTGTCATGGGGCTCCACATTGACAACAGAACCATCCTCACAAACAGAACCTTCAGTTTCAATTTCAATGATTTCATCACCTTTATTGTCGCCGGCGGCAACACCATTATTTTCAGTCACAGTTTGAATACCATTTTCATTATCATCATCATTATCATCACCACCTGAAACATGAAACCTTTCAACCATTTTCTCCATGAAACCATCAAAGTTAAGCATTTTTGCGTCATACCACGTTTGTTGCCTTTTTGCCTCCTCGGCTGGAATTAAACCCAAAAACATGTCATGAACCTTTTTCGTTTCATCATATAAACCTTTAAAATCGTTAAACACACATTTTGCCTCGTTTTCACGTGTTTCATTTGACAAGGCAATTATTTGTTCTTTCAAAGATGTCAGTTTGCTCAATTTGCTTTTGCGCTCCCTTTGCAAACTGTCAACCTTTTCCCCCAAAGCCTTGTGAGTTAGTTTGACGACCCTTTTTTCCCTTCTCAAGGCCGCCTCCTCACAAGACCCAAGTTCAGTTTCATTGTCGGCGCCAGGTAGCGCCTCGCCAAACCCCGATGGATCCATAATGAAATAAAAGAAAACAAAAAACAACGTCTATATCGTTGGACTTAGGATTGCGCAATCAAGTACTTGTTCAAACTTTTACCACCAATGCATTGGATTTGTCATGTGTGCACACATTTCCTGATACTCAACATCTAAATGGCCATTGTTTTAAATACGGCGCTGCGCCGCTTTAGCCTACCATATACTTGCTGCTGATCGCCGACAGCGCCTCAGATGATGCGATCCTCCCGATCGCCGTACTCCGCGGCCCGGTGCGGTCCGCTGCGGGAGTCGTGGCTGGCCGCCGCTGTCTGCCGGTGTCCCCGAAGCACCCCTGTAGCCGGGTCCGCCGAACCGCCGCGCCGTCCGCCGTTGCTTCCCCGCCGCTGGATGGATCTGTCCCGCCGCCGCGGGTCCGCGCGCCGCCGGATGGTTCTGTCCCACCCGCCGTGGGTCGGCGCGCCCTTGGATGGTCCCGTCCCGTCCGCCGTGGGTCCGCCCGCCGCTGGATGGACGTGTACCGTCCGCCTTCACACACACACGCTGCGCTGCTGCCCGTGTGTTTTCTCCTCCAAACAACCTCGCCGATTCCGCTCGATTCCCAGTCACAAGCAGAACCAAGGCAGTTTGTTGACCAAATGTAGTGTCAGTCCTAAACTAGACACCACTGGTTGCTGTAAGTTTTTTGAGATCTAGTTTAGACGTGTGCAATAAAAACAATAAACTGATGTCCAAACGTTGACTTGGGTTTAAATTAAAGTTCATTTATTTACCGTTACTTCAGCTTAAAGGCCCACATATAAGTCAGCGCGATACGATCACAACCAGTTCAGTTCTTTTGTTCTTCCATATGCTATAGCACAGCACAGCACATGGGGCACAGCACAAGCACAGTCAACAAACTGTTTGCCTCTCCAGTCAGACAGCAACACCTGAGCACAGGTAGAACACTTCCTGATATAGACTAGACAGACACTGCCCACCTTGAACTTGGCCCAGCCTACTAGTGACATCAAACAGAAAATAAAATGAATGAATAGAAATGGCTCTTACAAACATGGTGAAATACATCTTGATGATGTCGTCAGATGTATTTCTCCATGTTAATGATTTTTTTTTCAGACCTCCATTTTTAGGAAATACAGAATTGGGGGAACTTTTTTTATCATGTCCCCAAACAACATCTGTAAGTAAGGAATATTAATGACATATTAAAATGTTGAAAATGGGTGGAGTTCCCCTTTAACCCTTAGTGTACTGAACGCGTTTTGGTGTTCTAAGCATTATGTTTTAACTATTGAAAAATCGTGAAAACGTGGTGAAATCTTTGAATATTATGTTATTCAAAAACTAGATAGGACACAATGGGTTAATGTAACCCCATGGAACTCCCTCAATGACCCCTGGGGTTCCCACTTTGGGAACCACTGGGTCAGGGAGTCCTGCTAAGGTCAGCGCTCTATGACAATAACCACAGCCGCAGGTTTCCAGGTTTTTTTTTTTATTGAGTAAAAAAAAAACTTTCTACTTTCTACTGCTTAAAAGAAGTACTGAGGTATGGGTTTTGTAACCGAACCATCATGGAAAATCTCGTACCGTGGCCATCCTTGTCACAACTTTCCTATTTGCTGACAGATTTGAAAGAGATACAAGTGGCCAGGTATATCAACTAAACAAAATTGTTTTTGTCCCTCATTGTATCTTTTGTCCAGACTTCCTGCACATGCCTGTCTATGAAGAGGAGGGGAATTCACATGAACAGCAGGAGAGGAGCTCCAGTCTGGTCCAGGAGGAACCAGAACCTCCACACATTAAAGAGGAACAGGAGGAGCTGCTTCAAAGACCAGAGGAGGCTGATGGCTCAGCGTTGACATTACTAGCAGTGGAAAATGAAGGTGACGATGAAAAGATAGACACAGAGACACAGAGCCAACACATGCAAACACAAGCTGATGTAAAGGACTGTGGAACATCACAGTCCACTGGTGATGACCAGCTCCTCTCTTCACACCGTTCTGAATCTGATATCACTGAAGACATTGATGAGTGGGAGGAGGGGACCAGGGTGGTTAATCAGTCAGCTTTAAAAGTACTGCAGTTAGATACAGCAAGGAAGGTTGAAGAAGAAATAAGCAACCTGCCCAAAGATGTGAAATGGCCCAAACAAACTCACTCCTTGGGGAGGCACACTGGGAAGAAAGATTTGATTTCTACAGAGTGTGGCAAAATGTTTACATGTGTAGTTTGCAGCAAAGGGTTTAATTTTAGGTGTAATCTAAAAACACACATGTTGACTCATACAGGAGAAAAGCCCTTTACGTGTACAGTTTGTGGCAAAGGCTTTGTTAACACCAGTAATCTAAAAACACACATGATAACTCATACAAGGAAAACACCCTTTGTTTGCACAGTTTGTGGGAAAGGCTGTGTTCACAGGGGTCACCTAAAAACACACATGTATACTCATACAGGGGAAAAGCCCTTTAGGTGTACAGTTTGTGGCAAAGGCCTTGTTACCATGAGTAATCTAAAAACACACATGAGGACTCATGAAGGGGGAGGGCCCCTTACGGTTTTTGGTGACTACAAAACATAATTAGTCAAAGTGCCTCATTTGTGACTCTGTGTCAGGAGTCGTGCACAGATGATTGCCTAATTTTGAGCCTTGTTGCTCATGGCAAATGTTTTGGCCAAATTGCATAGCCTTTTGCTGTTGTTTTTTTGTGACACAGATCACACAGTACCTACTGCAGTGTTGTAGTTCTCGAGACATTGTCTCGTCTCGAGACCAGTCTCAAGACAAATTTTCATTGTCTCGGTCTTGTTTTTGTCTTGCTTTGTTTTGTCTTGGTCTTGTCTCGACCTTGCGGCTCTCCACTTCATTTGTCTTGTGGTCTCGTCTTGTTCTCGTATAATTTTGTCTAGGTCTTGTCTCGACCTCGGAGCCATTGTCTCGGGTCTTGATCGCCAACAAGACCTCTCGAGACAAGACAATGCAAAGGAAAGGTTCTATTCATTGTGCGGAGCGAGGACCCATTCATAAAGACAGCTGCAGGCACAAATAGCAATATACTTTTTTTCTTCTGTAAATATTGAAAAGAAAGAAGACAGACACTGGGATGTGTCTGATTAGGGATTTTTTATATTCTTGTTATCAACCATATCGCCCCAGCCCTATAGTATTATTAGTAGTTTTGTTTAAAAATGTAATGGTGGACGGGGCAAAACAATCAAATTCAGTGTTACTATGATAGAAGATTGAAAATCATTAAGAACGTTATTATATGTTAAAATGGGCATGACAAGACCAGGTCTTGGCCTCGGTCTTGACCAGTCTTGGTCTTGTCTTGTTCTCGGCCCCTCTAGGTCTTGGTCTTGTCTTGTTCTCGGCCCCGCTAGGTCTTGGTCTTGTCTTGACCTCGACCCTCTAGGTGCTAGTCTCGTCTTGATCTCGTCTCGATCAAGTCCGTGGTTGTCTTGGTCTCGTCTTGTTCTTGACTCTCTAGGTGCTAGTCTCGTCTCGATCTCGTCTCGATCAAGTCCGTGGTTGTCTTGGTCTCGTCTTGGTCTCGATTTAAGTGGTCTCGACTACAACACTAGTACCTACTGCAGTTATTGTACATGCATGCACACGTCATTTCCATACACATTATTATTTCTAATCTGCAATGACAGTAGCCACGTTTCCATAAGCCCTATTTTTGCGCAGAAATGGCTCTTGCGAAGAGAATGTTGAATGGAAACACTTCAAAATGTGAACAAGTTTCCAAAGCAAAAATGCTTTTTCGCTGAAAGGTGGCAGAGCAAAGTAGACATACACCAAATCAGTAATCTACCGAGTCTCACAAGCGCTCCGGGTCAGGGAAAAAGTGGGTTGTGTAGATTGTGTATTAGGATTTTAGGCTATATTAATGATTGTTTTTGCTACAGCAGAGCCAGAACAGCCTCTGCACAGCACAACAGACCTGACTTAACAGACAGGAATAAAGCAGGCAGTCCGTGTGTAAAGCCTAAAATAACTTAAAAAGTACAAACATGTAAAATAACCATACGTTTCATGTTACTGGCGAAACTGTGACACCTATTGCTTGTTTCATGAACCTATTTTATTCCCCCCTAGACTCCCATGAGTCGCATTTCATCAGTTAATGGAAACAGCAGGCAATTCGCTTTTCTTTTTTCGACTTAATTAACATACTCTTCCTATTTTCGCAAAGGTTTTTTGGAAACGTGGCTACTGGCAAGTTGCATAGAATACTAATACCTTGTACTACCATGATTTGTTTTACTTACTTTCATTAGGGTTTAAAGTCAAAGGTTAAAAATCATTGAACAATTGACTAAGTCCAGAGATTTTTAATTGGGTTAATTGCAGCCTCTGTGGGGGGTATTTATATACAAATATCATGACCAATGGAATGCTAAACAATGAACATCAATCATGATTGTTTGATTTTCAGGAAATAAATAAATAAATAAAAATATGAATTAGTAATTAATTAAGGGATGGAGTAGTTTTTGTGTTGCTTTAGTCTCATCACAGAATTTCCTTTTTCAATTTTATAAAATGTTAATTCTTAAAGCGCCGTTCTCGAGCTGCTCGTGGACATCCCGTGGAGACCCCCCCGCCGGTCACGCGGACGGCTCGTATCACGACGAGATGTAGATTTCATTCTTTAATCCAACTATTAGTCCGTGCGCATCGTCTGATGATCATCCCGTTGCTGACTTTCATTTGGGACAGAATTGGGGACAACTTTTTTTTCCCCCGTCCCATTGACATGCATTCAACCCAATGCATTCAAACGGCTCTCCTCCGGTTTGCCCCCTCAATGTCGCTGGCGCATGGGTTAAGCAGCCAGGGCTACACAGCTCTTCCTGACTTGTGACCCGGATGTTTTTGGGTACATCGCCAGATGATCGATTAGGCAAGACAACAGACACAGCATAACAGAAACAGCACATCCTGTTTAGGAGATCTGAGCTTCAAAATAAGGGCTTTTTTACCGATCGAACTGGTTTGAGCCGCGGCAGTGGAAAGAAAACAAAGAAAATCCGATCGCGCTCAATGAGTTAAAACCACAGTATCAATCTGGCAACATGAGGTTATATTAAATACAACATAAATGCATTATATATGCTGTGCACTCACAAGGTGAGCCCATTGTTTATTCATTTCATGTATATACAATAAAGCTTGTTTAAAAAAAAAAAATCTGCCGAACGATGATGTGCATGGTAGACAGGTTCCTGAAGTGGTGGGCACTCCTGTGACAAAAAAAAAAAGATAAAAACAACAGTGATGTTTTGTCATGTGGTCCTTTTTAAGGATCTGTGCTTGGGACTCCATAATGCAATGTGCATGTTCAAGATCCATAGATTATAGACAGTTATGCAAACTTTCACTTCCATGGATCTGGTCTTATGATGGCTCTTCTAATGTTCAACATGGACTTCTATTGAAGTCCAAGAAATAGGAACAAGTCCTGGACTGCCAGTAGCCCGTTGAATCTAGGCAACAGACTAGCTTTAATGATCTTAAATCCCTTTTATTTTAAGCTGTTTTGTAGTAATAGTACCACATAAACATAACAGACCAGCAACTGCATCTCCAAGGTAGGGTTGCTCAGTGCACCTGCTGAGCACACTTGAACAACAACCCACTGAATAAACAACGGCAAGAGAACACACCAGGGCACAGTGGTTCTGTTTAAGACGCATTTCCAAACGAGTGCTTTGGTATCAGGCGCTGAGCAGAGCAACAAAAGGTGCATGCGTGAAAATGTCTCCTGAAAGAGGTGAAATGTTCCAAATAGAGTCAGTACGGCTGTCTATAAATGAACACATGGCGTCGGTGAGAGTGGAGATATCGTGTGTCGTCAACGAGCGCCTCAGTTCGGTGGAACAGTTCATGTTCAACCTCTTCCAGAGAGAGATGGAGACACTAGTAGAAACTCTGTTGGATAGACGAGACAAACTGCTGGACGTGATTTTAAACCCACCCAGAAAACTACACGGCGCAGGTTTGTTATTTTAAGTAGCATTTCAGACACTTTTTGTACACACACAACTGACTGAAACGTGACCCTCTGGCACCCCCTGCAGGTGAAACATCTGGTTCCCCTCAGAGACCAAATGCTTCAGGAGGAGGAGGTGGCCAGGTAGCAGAGACTGAGGTGCTGGTCCACCACCCAGGACAACGTCACTGGAGCCTGGGTTCAAACCAAGATGGAGGTACAGTCCTGTGTGATTCTCAGTGCATCACTTACCCTGTCACATCTCTAGAGAAATAAACTCAACTCATTAACTGCTGGGGTTCCATGCCCCCCTGCTGTTCTCCCTGTCCTGTCCTGTCCTGTCCTGTCCTGTCCTGTCCTGTCCTGTCCTGTCCTGTCCTGTCCGTCACCAGGAGTTAGGCCACACCTCCGTGGGCGTCGCCGTCTCCCTGGAGGAACAGCTGGATGGCGACCAGCAGCTCAACCAGCAGTCCCTCATCTTCAACAACAAGCACTCCAACTACACCATGGAGGTACGCGCCACACACTTTATTTTAACACACAGTTTCGAGCTTTGTGACTTAAAGGTAGGGGAAGTGATTTCACTTTTGTCAGATATCACCCAAAAAATATTTTTTTCTGTTAAAATGCTCTATTATAAGGTGTGGAAACCACATATGGAGTTTCCCCCTCCCCCACATTAGCAGAGGAGCTAATAGAAGTTCCCCAGGTCACCACAATTCTCCTCCAATCAGGAGAGAGCAGCAGGTTCACATAGTGTAGCTACTTTTGGGGGCCCCTAGTGCACCAGGCTGGTACTACACCATGAATTTCAAATCACTTACCCTACCTTTAACTTTTGTAGGACTGTATGATCTTCTTTCTCATCAATAAAATCCCTGTTACCACTTGCTTGGCATGCCTGCAATTCACTGGTACATTTCATTATGGAAATTGAGCAGACACTTCAATGCTGGTATATTTGGTACCATCAATATCACCTCACCCTTATCGTATGTGTACCAAAATGTGTACCAAATAGCAGTCTTTCTCAAATAGCCCAGGGTCTGACACCAATTTGCATGAAAACGATTTGCATAAAAGCAAATATCACATATTGTGACACACACACACACACACACACACACACACACACACACACACACACACACACACACACACACACACACACACACACACACACACACAGAGTCACAATATGTGATATTTGTGATATATCGATATATTGCATGAAATTTGAGATGTGAAACAATAATTGTTTTGTCATTGAATCTTTTACCTAGACTTCCAGGAGGAACCAGAACCTCCACACCTTAAAGAGGAACAGGAGGAGCTGCTTCAAAGACCAGAGGAGGCTGATGGCTCAGCGTTGACATTACTAGCAGTGAAAAGTGAAGGTGATGATATAAGAGACAAAGAGCCTGTAGCCGGCACCTCGACTCAACACATGCAAACACAAGCTGATGTAGAGGACTGTGGAACATCACAGCCCACTGGTGATGACCAGCGCCTCTCTTCACACCGTTCTGAATCTGAAGACAGTGCTGAAGACAGTGATGAGTGGGATCCAGAGACCAGGGGGGTTAATTGGTCGTCTTTAGAAGTACATAAGTCACCAATGACGCCAATTGTTGAGGGAGAAAGAAACAATGTGTGCGTTTTGCCACACTCGTTCACAAACAATGTGAATGAGTGTGGCAAAATCTTCACTAAAGAATCTTGTCTAAAAATACAAAATCGAAACAAAAGCCCCATTGCATGTACTTGCATAGTCTGTGGCAAAGGCTTTTATAAAAGGGGCAATCTAAAAACCCACATGTTGACTCATACAGGGGAAAAACCCTTCACTTGTACAGTTTGCGGCAAAGGCTGTATTCACAAGGGGCAACTAAACATACACATGATGACTCATACAGGGGAAAAACCTTTTACTTGTACAGTTTGTGGCAAAGGCTGCGTTCACAAGGGCCAACTGAAAATACACATGATGACTCATACAGGGGAAAAACCCTTTATTTGTGAAGTTTGTGGCAAAGGCTGTGTTGATAGGGGTCAACTAAACCTACACATGAAAAGTCATACAAGGGAAGAACACTTTACTTGTAAGGTTTGTGGCAAAGGCTGTCGTACCATGAGTAGCCTAAAATCACACATGATGACTCATACAGGAGAAAAACCCTTTACTTGTAGTGTTTGTGGCAAAGGATGTGTTCACAGGGGTCAACTAAACGTACACATGATGACTCATACAGGGGAAAAACCCTTTACTTGTGCAGTTTGTGGCAAAGGCTGTGTTGACAGGGGTCAATTAAATATACACATGATGACTCATTCAGGGGAATAACTCCTTACTTGAAATGCTTATAGCGAAGTCTTTGCTCTAAAACTTCACATGAGGACTCGTACAAGGGGAAAGCAGTCTGCGGCTCATATGTGACTGTGGCACTTTAGTTGAGGTTTCAAGAGACAGAACATATTGACTCTTTAAAGAGGATGGGATAGAGACTGGTTTATTTTGCAAAGAGAATCATTTTGGATCCATTTTTTCTTAAATAATGTTCATCCTAAAGGTCTAAATGAATAATTGGTGCTTAATTGTATTTTGTACGGTAATTATCCTTTTTTTGAAAAGTGGATTGTGTGAATGAAAAATTAAACTTAAAATTAAAAGACAATAAAGAATTAATCGTTACTGTGTCTGTTGTTTACTATTATGTATGTCTTTTCTATTGATGTGACATGTCTGTATGCTAATTCTAATTATTAATAGAAAATCTTTTAACCATGTCTGCTGCTATGCAAATGCTGACACTGACGAAGGCCTGTGTGCTGAAACACGGACCCCTAATGTTATTAAATAGACTCTTTATTCTACTGAGAGTGTGGATTTTATTCTTTTCTACATATTCCCTGCACCCAGCACATGCCGGAGCGCTGAAATACTGTTTGAGTTGAGTGTGCTTTTCTCCTCTGAAGTGATATGTAGACGAGCGGAGTTGGAGTTGTGATAACTCTGTCTTACTCTACTCGACACAGCTGCACCAATGTTTACAGTACAAACACGCCTCTGTTTAGCATAATTAAACCAAAGTCCCACTTTTCAGCTCTTGCAATGAAATCCCTTCCTAAACCCAGTGGACTAATATGAATTAATATAAACAGTCTTCCCTTTTACATTTCACTAAATGTTTTTTCTTGTACGCTCCACTCCAAAATAAACAACCTGTGTTTAATTCACCCAGACCAACAGCGAAGCCACCTGCTGTTCATTTTGCATTGCATTGTAAACCATGTGCCAGCTGTGACGACAAAGGGAAGAAGAAGGAGTCTATGTAGAAGAACGGTCCATCAGAAGACCACGGAGGGAGCAGCCCTGCAGGAGGAGTTCATTTATAGAAACAGTGGTTTTCAACCTTTTTGAGCCACGGATCACGATTTGAAGACATTTAGCCCCACAGACCCCAAAACTAAAGATTTCTTTTGCTTTTGTCCACAATACCAGGATGGATTTGACCATGGGCAATACCATGGATTTGAAAATGACCATTAATCTTCTACATTCTCTAGTTGTGTAGACTTGGGATAATTCAGATGGTAAATATTTTAACTCTTGAGAGTGTAAACATGAAACAAAATGGACCCGCAAGGGTCCATTTTGTTTCATTTTTATGCTCTCACACTTATATCTGGTTAACCAACTTTCCATCGTTTAGCATGGGGACCACCTGGAGGCCTTTCAAGGACCACTGGTTGAAAACCACTGATATAAAGTGATGAAGGCAGTGGGTTATCGGTGAAATTTACGACTCTCACATAACAGAAACCAGCAATCAAAACCAAGAATTTGGAATACCTCTTTTAGAACTGTCCTTATTACTGACTGCACAGTACATACAAATTCACGCCTGTGCCACGCACCCTTGACAAAATAATTTGTTCAAAAAATACCCCAGAAGTATTAAATGCATACATACTGTACATGAATGTACTTTTCACATGGTTGACATTTTATTGTATTATTTTGAGATAAGATTTGTATTTTCATAATTATAAGGAATTGTAAGGATTAGAGAAAAATCGAAACATTATGCCGAATTAATTAAGAATATATGGAAGTTTCACCTTTTTATTCAGACAATGAACTTTCACATTAACATGCATTGTTTTTCTCTCTTTGTATCTTTTGCCTAGACTTCCTTCACTTCCCTGTATACAAAGAAGAGGTTCCACCTGAACAGCAGGAGAGGAGCTCCAGTCTGGTCCAGGAGGAACCAGAACCTCCACACATTAAAGAGCAACAGGAGGAGCTGCTTCAAGGACAAGAGGAGGCTGATGGGTCAACTATTACATTGCTAGCAGTGAAATTTCATGATGAAAACAGGGACACAGAGCCTGTAGCCAACACCTCAACTCAACGCATGCAAACACAAGCTGATGTAGAGGTCTGTGGATCATCACATCTCGCTAGTGATGACCAGCTCCTCTCTTCAAACCTTACTGAAGCCGATATCACTGAAGACATTGAGTGGGTGGAGGAGACCAGGGTGGTCAATCAGTCAGCTTTAAAAGCACATGATTGTGGCAAAGTGTTCACTAAAAATGTTCTAAAAACACACGTGACTCATACAGGGGAAAAGCCCTTTGCATGTACAGTTTGTGGCAAAGGCTTTATTCAGAGAAGTAGTCTAAAATCACACATGATGACTCACACAGGAGAAAGGCCCTTTACATGTACAGTTTGCGGCAAAGGCTGTACTCAAAGGGGTAATCTAAAATCACACATGTTGACTCATACAGGAGGAAAACCATTTACTTGCCGTGTTTGTGGGAAAGGCTTTACTCAAAGTTGTAATCTAAATACCCACATGTTGACTCATACAGGAAAAAAGCCCTTTACGTGTACGATTTGTGGGAAAGGCTGTGTTCACAGGGGTCAATTAAAAATACACATGTTAACTCATGTAGGGGGGAAACCCTTTACTTGCACAATTTGCGGTAAAGGCTTTACTCAAAGTTGTAATCTAAATAGACACATGTTGACTCATACAGTGGAAACAAATGTACCCCTTTATCATACAACAACAGCTGCTGGTGTGGCAGTTCACCCATCACTACCCACCGCCTTTGGACCACAAGTTCATGGGTTCGATCCCAGCCTCCACCAACTCAGCGATTGAGTACCACAGCTTTGTGCAACAAAATCATAAATTCAGGTTGTCTCTTTAATGTGAACCCCTTTGCAATTTATGCAGTTGACAAGCAATGCTGTAGCTATTTTAGTAACAGCGATTTCCAAAGTTTGTGTGTGTTTTGTTTTGTTTTTTTACTCAAGTTGCTTATTTGTGTTGTTTGAAGACGACAAAGTGTCTTCAAACAAATCAAAATACAATGTAAACACTTAATTAAAAATAAACTTTTCCTATTTTCCATTGAATTTGTGTACTCAGTAGTCATTCAGTAGTGAAAACAGACAGGTTGTATTTAGTAGCATCGTCGCAAATGCCTGCAAGGCAAACTGAGCTTCAGTTTGCTGAACTATGTGGCTGGAGAAGTTTCCCAAAACTCTGGCAATTTGTTTGGGAAAGCCCCCCCTAGGGCCTAGGCTTGTTGCCATTGTGGTCTTCTTCTGTATAATATCAGAATCAGTCAGAAAGTAGTTAGATTCAAGGTTTTTTATTTGTCACATGTACGTCAAGTAGGGCTGCAACAATTACTGTACGTTTTAACAGTGGGCAATGGACAAACGGCATCAGCCGGCATCAGCTGGCATCAGTGGCATCGGCCGACAAAAACTCAGCAATTCTCATTTTTTCGGCCAACGTCGCCCACCCAGGTCGGCCCACATCGGCCGACACCGCCCGTTCTGCTGCTATCGCCCAAAACGGCGGCTCTCATAGACAAATAATGGATGTCGGCCGACGTTGTTTGTCCATCACCCCCTGTTAAAACGCATTGTTAATCAGTTATTCGTAATCAAAGAAATAATTGCATTAGTTGTCAAATCATTTAGTACTTGATCGGATCAACAAGTAATCACTGAAGTTATCATGGGTGTTTTCCACTTAATCATAGTTTTTCCAGTGCTGTGTGTAATTAAACTACGCTATACACTGTGACAGATTTGTTCTCGGGAAGTAGATCACTCTAAACAACAATACTTTCTTTCTCTCAATCCAATCCAATATCAATACATGAAGTTAATGACAGTCATTGACAGGTTTGTTTTGTCATGTGACAAGACAGGCACGTGTATGTAGGAAGCACATATGCATGGCCCCAAATTCACTCTTAATTGCCCTGAACTGTCAGTCTAATCTCGTTATTGGCTGTTATGTTATTCTGGGTAGTAGCAGAAGACTGCAAATGCTTCAAATTACGTTCCTCCACCAGGGGGCGATCGGTAATAATGAAGTACGCATTGTGCATGCTTGAGCGCAGAGCCATCTAGTGTCAGAGCTGCGACATTGAGGGGTCAGTAAGTGAGCCACCAGAGCTGCTGTTCATGCAGCCTGAATTCAGATCCGGAAGGTGATGTCACACAGGATGGTCACGTGACCAAAAACACTAGGCGTCGCCATTTTGGCAGTAATCGTCAGTAAACAAACAGTAAACAGTGTTGGCAGACAGATAATAGTATTGGCAGTGATTCGCGAAGATGGTTGACAACTGTTGTGCGCCAGGGTGCAGAAATAGGCGAGGGAAAAAGAAAGGGTTGTCCTTTTATCGCATCCCAAAAGATCCGGAGAGGAGGGAAAAGTGGATCAGCGCGATGAAAAGAGCCAAGAGCCGCCAGAATAAATCGGAACGATGGGACCCCCCAGCCGTTGGTTTTCGGTTATGCAGTGAGCACTTCATATCAGGTGTGTGAAAGAATACAATATAATGTACAATAATACGAGCTAATTTTACACAAGTATGTGAATCATAAAACCAAGTTCTTTTTAAGAGTGACTTTTGCTCAGCCCAGCAAGTTAGCAAACTTAGCAAGCTAGTGGTAAACAAACCCCAGTTGGATGTTGAAATCGTTGTTTATTTTGCAGGGAGAAAGAGTGACAACCCGTTGAGTCCGGATTTTGTTCCATCAATTTTTGAATACCTTACATCTCCAGAGAAGAGGAGAAGAATAGCGAGGCTGGAGGTTTTCAACAGAAGGCAGAAGACAAAGTTGAACAAAATAGAGCAAGCGAGGCTATCTTCAGAAGCCCACCGCTGTAGGTGAGTAGGATCAAACTCACGTCTGTTTACTTGTTGCACTTGCTTCTGTTACTGTCGTGAACTTAATCCAATTATGAACAAAAACGTTAATTTAATAAAGGCTAATATCATATGATTTCCACTAAACATGACGAAGTGCACTTGCATTCTGTTACTGTCGTGAACTTGACCCAAATAGAGAGAATTAAACAAAAACGCCTGTGTGTTTGGCTCAGTGCAGTGTTTTAATGAGGGCTAATATATGATTTCCACTAAACATGACAGGCTGTCCTCAGTATTGTATAATGCATGAATCTGAATGAATGCTAATATCACATGATTTTCACTAGACATGCCAAACTGTCCTCAGTACTGTATAATGCTAATACTGTATAAACACTTCTTTTGTTAATTCTGTGTTTTCATCAGGCAATCAACTGATTGTCTCCCAAACAATTCTGCAACAGAGGACCAAAACACACAGCCGCCTTTGAATGAGCCTCCCATCAGAGATGATTTGAATGACTCGGATGAAGATCCTGTCCAGTCTGACCCAGCAACTGAACCATGCACCTCTCAAACCTGTGGTAAACGCATCCAGTGTCTTGAGCTAGAATGCCAAGCCTTAAGGACTGAAAACATATTGCTGAGGGACAAAATAAATAGGAAAACCCTGACAGAGAGTAGTTTGTGTAATGATGATAAAAGGGTGAATGCCCTCACTGGAATAGCAACCTATACATGTCTTATGACAATTTTTCAATGTTTGGCTCCATTTCTGAAACTTAAATCAACAATAACATGTTTTCAACAATACATGTTGACTTTGATGAAGCTTCGAATGAACTTAACATTTGACTTTTTAGGTTTTTATTTTGGCATCGACCCAACTACTGTCTCTAGACACTTCAAACATTGTGTGAGTTTGATTTATTGTAGGTTGGTGCCAAGCCTAGTGGTGTGGCCTGACAGAGAATCTTTAAGAACATCTCTACCATATGTATTTAGAAATGGTGGCTACGAGAAGACTGTTTGTATCATTGATTGTTTTGAAATATTCCTAGAGAAACCAAGTAGACTGCTACCCAGTGCACAGTGTTACTCACAATATAAATCACACCACACCATGAAATATTTAATTGCCATTTGCCCCCAAGGTTCCATTTGTTTTATTTCTACCGGATGGGGAGGTCGCACCAGTGATAAGTTCATAACAGAACACAGTAATTTCTTGCAGAATATTCTCCCAGGGGATGTAGTTTTGGCAGACAGGGGGTTTCTGGTGAAAGAGTCGGTTGAAAAGTGCCAGGCTGAATTAAAAATTCCAGCATTTACACGTGGGAAAACACAGTTGGATCCTCTTGACCTAGAGAATACAAGATCTCTAGCCTCTTTAAGGATCCATGTTGAAAGAGTCATAGGAGTACTTCGTCAGAAATATACAATCCTTCAAAGTACTGTGCCAATAACGTTCACAGACATAGAGAAAGAAAATGATGTTACTTATCTTGACAAAATTGTGAGTGTATGTTGTGCACTAACCAATACATCAGATTCTGTGGTGCCCTTTGAGTGACGTATTAATTTGTCAACAGCAAATAAACATTTTTTATTAACTTCTTGCTCTTTTGTTCTGACTGTTTTTCCCCAATCAATAGATTTGAATGACCTATCCATGTGTCATAACCTTGATTGCTACGGATACTTCTACAGACACAGAAGAGACTAACATTAGTTTAACAGGTGTTTATTAATCAATAAAATATTACATCATATTAGCTCATTCATATTCACAGGTCTAGTGACCTAATGCAGGGGTTACAGGTGCTCCCCAGGCTAAATGATGGAAAGTTGGTTACCTATAACTCTTTGAGAACATAAACATGAAACCAAATGGACTCTTGAGTTAAAATATTAAAAACATGTGAATTAGCCCAAGTCTACACAACTAGAGAATATAGAAGATTAATGGTAATTTTGATCTGTATGTTTGACTTTTTTGTTTCCCCTGAAATTAAGCCTAAAGAAATCTTTAGTTTTGGGGTCGGTGGGGCTAAAGTGTCATCAAAAAGTGGTCCGTGGCTGAAATTCTGAATAAGTTGTGGGCCCTGGTATGAAAAAGGTTAAACCTAAGGAATTCAATTTGTTTTTTTGTTTTTTTGGGCATTGATAAGTTTCCTACAGCTAGGACACACCCACTCTTTAGGTACCCTTTTCATCCGAAGGCAGGTTTGGTGGAACCTTTTCACGGCACAGAACCCTGAGGCACAAACCAACATGTTCCCGGCGTCAGGTGCTCGGCAGTAGCACCATTGTTGCTGGGGATCAGTAGATGCTGCTGCTTGTTTTGGAGCTGAAAAACATTTAGCTAACAGCTCAGGAATAATACATTTAATGAAGAACACCCGTGCACATTCAAGTTCTTTGTGAAAGAATGTAGGATCAAATGTGATGCGCTGCACAAAGGGTGATGTACTTTCTTTTTCAGTCCATAAAATGAAATCACAGTATGCTTTGTTGGTAACAAATAGCTGCATCTGCACTTGATAGTAGTAGGCATGGTCTTTCTTCAGGCTTATTTTTCCTCTGTAATCTTCCTCAAGGCAAAAGTTTGCAATAGAATGTACAGCTTCAGTGACTGAAAGGTCCTTTGCAGAAAACGGGCACTTAATTTCTAAGACGCCTGTACCACAGCAGCTGCAAGAGACATACCCATCAGGTGAGGCCCCGATAAATGGATGTGAAGGTGAAATCCTGAAACCAGCTGGTCGCACCTGGACGTCTGTGTGTGATAACTGATGCTGCATTTCGTAGTGTTGTCTTGCTAGGTCTTCGTTCTTGCGTCCCCATCTGAAGAAACAACATAAATCAGCTTATTAGTAGTAGACAATTGTAATGCCACTCCACATCGCTATGCCCCTACACTAACAAAATGGTCATTACTGTACTTGGACAAACATGTCAGGTACAAAGTAAGCCTTTCATGTGTATGATGATATAACTGAAAATATGACCTAAAAGCCTAGTAGGCCTACTCACTGGATTTACCCCTTTACTTGTGTATCATATGGATATGACATTTTCATACATGGAAGAAATTAAACACTGCATACCCTATTTTACCTTACAGCAAAAGTCCAGCTAATTTCAACATGCAGTTGTGTTGCTCACACAGACTACCTTTGACTTGTCAGTACTGTCCTGATGATGTGGCATTTTTATATCACCCCAGATAATACTACAGTGCTATGAGGTGTCTGCTGGTGCATGTTATAACTTTCTATACAATTAGTATGCATTAAATACATATCATTATTCCACCTCAAAAGTCATACATCAGCAGACACCTTTCAACACAGCAGAAACGTTTGGAGTGCATTAGTGCCTTCAACTGCATGTTGACATTGGCTGGAATTCTCTATGCTTATGAATACCTGATAGCCTCACTGCTGAAAACTTGGGACTTTGGGTCACATATCTGTCTGATCAGAGACACTGCTGGATTTCTGATGTCTGTTCTGGTTGCTGCTCTGAATGTAGATCCCGTTACCCTACCACTTCTTTGATCAAACCAGACTCTGGAATGGGACTGGGCTAGGGTCTCCTCCTCTACAATATCACACTGAAAACATAA
Organism: Benthosema pterotum; assembly: GCA_039105355.1. Classification (NCBI taxonomy): domain Eukaryota; kingdom Metazoa; phylum Chordata; class Actinopteri; order Myctophiformes; family Myctophidae; genus Benthosema; species Benthosema pterotum. The sequence continues at coordinate 54,054,808 of CM076967.1, forward strand.
CAATCCAGTTGCACAAATTTACATTGCAAGTTAGCACAGACACTTTACACAAACAAGCAAGAATGATCTTTACATTTCATTCAATCAATAGTAAACAATATGTTCTGTACCTGCTCTTCAGTGACTGTTATGTCTTCAAATAGGGCTTCTGCTTGGTCTTGCAAGTCTGCTAAGTTGAGGTCTCTTGCCTTCTTTTCATACAAGTTGGTGAGGGGTTCTGGTAGATCCAGCAGGACAGATTTTGGCACATATGATGTGGCGTAGCCATTAACCACCGACAGGATAGAAGGTTTGACGAGCTTCCCGTTTTGAGTGCGGCATTGTGAAAGGTTGTGGTACATTTGGGCTTGCTCAGCATCAGTCAGGCGTGGAAACGATGGAGACGCAGAAACACCTTTGGTGGAGTTCCCCTTTTTGTTTTTCTGTGTGCTGTTGAATATGATGTCTTTGCCCTGCTGGTATTCAACATGTTTCAGTGCGCCCTCACTGGGAGAGGACCACTGGCATTTTTTGGATGTGCAGCTGATCTCCTGGTGCCTCGAGTCGTTTTTCTCCCAGAGAGAAAAGAGAACAGCTGACACATGTGAGCAGCACTCGCCCAGTCCGGCCGTACAGTTACAGTGGGCTCCCAACACAACGCCATCATTCCTCACCACCACCCATGGCTTTAGCGGAGTGTCATTAAGCCTTTGGGAATGCTTTACCTATATGAAATCCAACAATACATACAGGTTGTAAACGTTTTCCGCTTTGGTAGAGAACATTAAAAAATACAAATCAGCCAGGCACACTGCAGTAGTTACCCTTCCTGTGATGATGACGAAGTTTTTGGATGTCAAACTCCATAGTTGAACATGTGTCACGAAGCCGGACTGACACCATTTGTAACCCTCCAGACTCTTGTAAGCTCGTAGAGAGTTTTGGGAGTAAACTGATGGAAAGTTGATTAAATATGAATGGATGTCAGCGTAGCGCAAGTCGGGTACGTCAGGGCACACAGATAAGTCCTTGTAAAGCACGCCTGGTACGGTATATGGGTCGCTAATATTTAATCTGTCTAATTTGTTAGAGTAAAGCCGAATTTCATCTGAATTAAAATGACCTGTAAACTCGGTCGGTCTGAAGGTGGCGCCAGAGGCCATGATTACTGCCAAAATGGCTTCTGGCAACAAAAAGTCACGTGACGTCCGGAGCTCAATTGGGACTAGACTGGAGTTGGAAATACTTTTTTTTCCTTCTTCTTCATAGAGGGCGGCCCAAATAATAGCTATCTCAGGGCATGTGTACAACATGCCAACAAAGCTGGGCTGTTCCCTGAGTTTAATACATTTTGGCCTACTTCAGGTCCAGGACCTGTCCCTATTTGTTGTCTCCACTCCATACTATGTAGAAGAGCCGCCATTGTACTGACCCCATGAAGTGAACGGAGTTTGCGTAACTTTGCCTATACGTTATGGCTCTGGCTTGAAACACGTTGAACCGGAAGTTAATGCGTCTTGTAGTTTCTTCTCAGTTGTGTTTTGGCATCAGACGCTGAGCAGAGCTGTGTGTAAAAATGTCTCGTAAAGGAGGTGAAATGTTCCAAATAGAGTCAGTACGGCTGTCTATAAATGAACACATGGCGTCGGTGAGAGAGGAGATATCGTGTGTCGTCAACGAGCGCCTCAGTTCGGTGGAACAGTTCATGTTCAACCTCTTCCAGAGAGAGATGGAGACACTGGTAGAAACTCTGCTGGAGAGACGAGACATTTTACACGGAGCAGGTTGGCTGTCTAAGTTGCATTTCAATCAAATTCTGTACACACGTTGGATCCATGATGCGTTACAGTGTATGAATCAACTTTGTTTATGTACTAAAACAGTGACTTTGAGAGCTGTGTTTTTAAAATGGCAAGGTGACCACATATAAAGTGGTCTTAGTTGCACTTTGGCTTGCAGAATTAGTACATTTCAGGCAGGTGCAACAACTCAACACAAAGATCGACCGTTAAATCATCCATCTACTTACTACTACGCTTTATTTGGGGGCGGTGCACTTAAAGGGATATTCCACTAAAAAAAAAGCTTTTGGTCATTTTATGGTCTACTCAGTCTCATGTGAACACACCAGACAGTTTATAAGTTACTCCCTTCAGTATTTAGACATTTGATGTTCATTTTAGCACATCCCCCTCCTTCCTATACAAACCCACTATAACTTAAAACGCCATTTAAAGGTAGGCTAAGTGATTTGAAATTCATGGTGTAGTACCAGTATGGTGCACAAGGGGCGCCCAAACGTAGCTACACTATGTGAACCTGCTGCTCGATCCTGATTGGAGGAGAATCCGCTACCACCTGGGGAACTTTTATTAGCTCCACTGCTAACGTGGGGGAGGGGGAAACTCCATATATGGTTTCCACACCTTATAATAGAGCATTTTAACAGAAAAAAATTTTTTTTGGGTAATATCTGACAAAAGTGAAATCACTTCCCCTACCTTTAAACCATGACAAATTATTTGGAAACAACCCATCTTTTTTCTGGTGACTGATATTGTCCTCCTAATACGTGAGAGGGCCGTGGAATTTCATTTACAGTTTTTATTTATTTTTCAAATATAGTTTTATTAATTTAGGTGCGCATGTCAAAATATGGAGCCTGCTACATTTTTCAAAACAATATTCTAAAGAAATGAAAACTGTAAATGAAATTCCATGGCCCTCTCGCGTACAATATCAGTCACCAGAAAAAAGATTGTTTCTGAATAATCTGTCATGGTTAAAATGGAGTTTTAGGTTATAATGGGTTTGTATAGGAAGGAGGCGGATACGCTAAAATGAACATCAAATATCTAAATACTGAAAGGAGTAACTTATAAACTGTCTGGTGTGTTCACATGAGACTGAGTAGACCATAAAATGACTAAATGTTTTTTGAAAGTTTAATATCCCTTTAAAGGGGTATTCCACTTTAAAAAAAAAAAAAAAAAAAAAAAAAAAAAAAAAAAAAAAAACATTAAAAAAATGGTCATTTTATGGTTGGTTAGTCAGATGTAACTCTTGAGAGCGTAAACCAAATGGACCCTTTCTTCACCATCTAAATTAGCACCACTTAATTAAGAATTCTACACAATTAGAGGATGTAGAAGATTAATGGTCATTTTGATCTGTATGTTTGCCTATTTTGTTTGCAAAAATCCAGCCTGGAATTGTGGACAAAACCAAAAAAATGCTGAATAAATAGTGGGCCCTGGAATCAAAAAGGTTGAAAACCACTGCTATAATGGGCAGTTCATAGAAAATGGTGGTGCAGAGGTGCATCGTTAGCGTCTATGGATTGTGTGTGCAAAGTTTGACATCGACTGGATTTACGGTGCTGGAGATTAGCTGCTAACAGACAGACAGACGAACATGCACATGGGCGGGAGTGCAAAACATACTCTCCACCATGCCTTGTGTGTTGACCCTGACTGAAACATGACCCTCTGACATCCCCTGCAGGTGAAACATCTGGTTCCCCTCAGAGACCAAATCCTTCATGGGCAGGAGGCGGCCAGGCAGCAGAGACTGAGACGCTGGTTCACCACCCTGGAAAACATCACTGGACCCTGGGTTCAAACCAAGATGGAGGTACAATCCACCCATGCAGTGTTGCCAACTGCCAAAATTCACTTGCACTTTCAGAATGCGCTAGATGCTGGCCTGGAGTGTGTGTGTTTGTGTGTGTGTGTGTGTGTGTGTGTGTGTGTGTGTGTGTGTGTGTGTGTGTGTGTGTGTGTGTGTGTGTGTGTGTAAACATACAGATGATGACCATCAATCTTCTACATTCTCTAGTTGTGTAGACATGGGCTAATTTACATGTTCTCAACTCTGAGTATGTGTTGATGCAAACGGGCAGGAGATACAGAGCTCCACCGTTGATAAAATATAACCGGTTTAGACATTCATTTATACCTCTCTCGATTAAGCTCCTGAATGGGGAGAGCATTTAGCACTCACCGGTGCAGGGTACACACTAGGGTGTAAATGTGTTATATGTAACTGTATTGTCCTGTGTCTACTGTTTTCTGTTTGTCTGTATGAAACTCTGTATGCAGCTCTGCTCTCTGACTCCAAGAGAAATTTCTCCCACGGGAGACTAATAAAGCTAACCTTGAACCTTGATGATGAATATTTTAACTCTTGAGAGTGTAAAATGTCCATTTGGTTTTATTACACTCTCAAAGAGTTACATCTAGCTAAGCAACTGTCCATCATTTAGCCTGGGGACCACTGGTTGAAAACCCCTGTCATAAGAGGAAAAATGGTGAAAAATGAGGGTTTTATCTCTCTCGCCCCAGCTCACCGGACAAAAAGCACTAGATTTTCCGTCAGGAGTTTTTCCACTAAAGGTTTCATTAAAAAGCCTTTGACCAACTGGTTCATGAATAGAAATATCCTGGGAAGAGATAAGACAGTTCAGTTCATTTAGATGGTTCAAAATGGTGTGTGATCTAAAGCTCAGATTCAGACAACAAATGTTTAGCATGACAAACATGTGAATCAAACTATCAAAGTTACAGTACATTGCCGACAGTCAAGAATGTTCATGAGCTCGTTTCACAACTGTATTACGGAAGAAAATGAACTTTTACATTAAAATGTATTGTTTTTCTCTCATTGTGTCTTTTGCCTAGACTTCCTTCACTTCCATGTCTACAAAGAAGAGGTTCCACCTGAACAGCAGGAGAGGAGCTCCAGTCTGGTCCAGGAGGAACCAGAACCTCCACACATTAAAGAGGAACAGGAGGAGCTGCTTCAAAGACCAGAGGAGGCTGATGGCTCAGCGTTGACATTACTAGCAGTGAAAAGTGAAGGTGATGATGTAAACACAGACACAGAGCCTGTAGCCAGCACCTCAACTCAACACATGCAAACACAAGCTGATGTAGAGGACTGTGGAACATCACAGCCCACTGGTGATGACCAGCTCCTCTCTTCACACCGTTCTGAATCTGATATCACTGAAGACAGTGATGAGTGGGAGCCAGAGACCAGGGGAGTCAATCCGTCAGCCTTGAAAACGCATAAGTCACCAATGACACCAATTGTTGAAGGAGAAAGAAACAAGTTGTCCAACGATGTGAATGAGTGTGGCAAGATCTTTGCTAAAAAATCTCCTCTAAAAATACAAAATCGGAACAAAATCTCCACTGAATGTATCTGCACAGTTTGTGGCAAAGGCTTTTATAAAAGGGGCAATCTAAAAACACACATGTTGACTCACACAGGGGAAAAACCCTTTATTTGTGAAGTTTGTGGCAAAGGCTGTATTCACAGGGGGAAGCTAAACTCACACATGATGAGTCATACAGGAGAAAGACCATTTACTTGTGCGATTTGTGGCAAGGGATGTCTTCACAGGGGTCACCTAAACAAACACATGAAGACTCATACAAAGGAACTGCGCTTTACTTGTTCAGTTTGTGGCAAAGGCTGTGTTGACAGGGGTCAACTAATCACGCACATGATAACTCATTCTGGGGAATAACCCATTACTTGAAATGTTTGTAGCAAAGGCTTTTGAGGACTCATGCAAGGGGAAAGCAGCCTGCGGCACATGTGACTCTGTGTCAGGGGTACACTGACACTTTAATAGTACGGGATAGATGAGGAGTAGAATACACTGACTCTTTAATGATAAGATAAAGTCTGGTTTCGTTTGCAAAGAGAATAATTTTGGATCCAATTTTTAAATTCATCCTAAATGAATAATTGGTGCTTCATTGTTTTTTGTAATCATCCTTTTTTGAAAAGTGGATTCTGTGAATGGAAATTGTAGACAATAAAAAATTTATAGTTGCTATGTCTGTTATTTACTATTATGCATTTTTTTCTTGTCTGTCTTCTCTTGTCTGGAATGCATGCTGCTGCGGACCCCTAACATTATTAAATAGAAAAGTGTCATTGAGTGTCATTGAATCTTTTACCTAGAGCAGTGGTTTCAACCTTTTTCATAATATCAGCGCCCACTATTTATTCAGAATTTGAGCCACAGACCACCATTTGATTTAGCTGGGGACCACCTGGAACTATCTCAAGGACCATTGCTGGTCCCCGGACCACTATTTGAAAACCCCTGGTATAATGACATATTTTTCATATCGTCCATGCATTGTCACACGCTATTGTTCATAAACAATTTTAGTATTCCACCGGCCTTGTGGCTTGGATCTTTGCTGCATCTTTTTTTCCATACTCTTTCTAACTCTCTTACTTAATAAATTATTACTGTGAATTATTACAATTCACAGTATACAGTGAATTGTGAAATTAGACATATTATTATTATTTCATTCTCAGGCCGCTTTCACTGCCCCAGTGGGGCCAGTGTAAGGCGCCATATGCTGGTCCAAACCGTTTTTTAAAAGTACATTCAGGCCACCGGGCCAATTATAATGTCGACGCCTGCCATGTGAAAAGACGCCTCATGGTGGTGCTATTGGCATCTTTGGATTCTGTGTGCAAAACATACTGTTGTCTTTGGCCTGGTGAAGACAAAAAATGTGTGGTGGTGACCCAGACTGAAACATGACCCTCTGGCACCCCCTGCAGGTGAAACATCTGGTTCCTCTCAGAGACCAAATCCTTCATGGGAAGGAGGAGGCCAGGCAGCAGCAGAGACTGAGGCGCTGGTTCACCACCCAGGACACCACTGGAGCCTGGGTTCAAACCAAGATGGAGGTACAGTCCTGTGTGATTCTCATTGCATCACTTCCCCGGTCACATAAACATTTTGGAAGTGCCACTAGTGCATTTCGGATTTTGGCAGCTGACAACACTGACTCATTAACTGCTCGGGTTCCATTCCCTTCTCACGTCCCCCTGCTGTTCTTCTCCCTGTCCTGCCCTGCCCTGCCCTGCCCTGCCCTGCCCTGCCCTGCCCTGCCCTGCCCTGTCCTGTCCTGTCCTGTCCTGTCCTGTCCTGTCCTGTCCTGTCCTGTCCTGTCCTGTCCTGTCCTGTCCTGTCCTGTCCTGTCCTGCCCTGCCCTGCCCTGCCCTGCCCTGCCCTGCCCTGCCCTGCCCTGCCCTGCCCTGCCCTGCCCTGCCCTGCCCTGCCCTGCCCTGTCCTGTCCTGTCCTGTCCTGTCCTGTCCTGTCCTGTCCTGCGCTGTCCGTCACCAGGAGTTAGGCCACGCCTCCGTGGGCGTCGCCGTCTCCCTGGAGGAACAGCTGGATGGCGACCAGCAGTCACTCATCTTCAACAACAAGCACTCCAACTACACTATGGAGGTACGCGCCGCGCACACTTTATTTTAACACACAGAATATCAACTATAAGCCAGGGGTTTTCAACAGGTTGTCTGGGGACCACCAGTGAATTCCACATGGTCCCCAGGCTAAATAATGGACAGTTGGTAAGCAATTGGATCCCTATAGGTCTGAAACTCTTGCGAGTGTAAAATGAAACCAAATGGACCCTTATGGGTCCATTTTATGCTCTCAAGAGTTAAATTATATTTAAACTTCTGAATTACTTAATTGTCAAAAATGTACACATTTAGAAAATGTAGAAGAGTTGTTATTTTGACCAACGTTTTGCCAGTTTATCTCCTAAATTGTGGACATGAACTTGAAAATCCTTAGTTTTGGAGCAAAGAGACTAAACTCAATGTCAAATGGTGGTCATCTGTGGCTAAAATAATAAATAATAAATAGTGGGCCCTGGTATTAAAAAGGTTGAACCATTGCTATAAGCCATAAAAACACGGAAGGCTGAACCTAAGATAAAGAAGACATGTAGTTGTGACAGGTTTGGTTTTAATTGTAGTCAAAATGGCAGATGGGTTCCCCATGAGTCAAGGAATAAATTATGGAAACAAGTGCAATACATTTTGGCCAAACATGCCTTTGTTCAAAGGTTTAATTAAACACCAACTTGCCTTTGACCCACTGGTTCATGTGTAGTTGACATGTAGATTTTTTTTTCTGTGTGTTTTTTGATCAGAGGAAATAGATTTTAAAGGGCCTCTGACATCCTCACGATTTTAGAGCACATCACGTGGTCAAATCGAAAACGTTTTGTAGCGCGAGCGACTGCCCCGACGGTCCAATCAGCTGGCAACTGAGTGAGGCGTTCTACCTGCTTACCAGACTATACTACTGCATGCCTACTGCATGTCTACTACTACTGCATGCCTACTACTACTGTGGTTTCAACGTTTTTTATGGCTTCATATTCCAAACCTCATTGAACAAAAATATGTTTTGGTTGAATATTTCAGTTAGAATGCAAATGACTTTGGCGTGAGGTTGCTGTATCAAATATATCACACTCGAGTCCAACGCTCGCATTCAACTCGGTCTAACAACGTCTGTTGCAGCGCCGATACACACAGAGACACAGAGAGAGAGAGAGAGAGAGTGTGTGTGTGTGTGTGTGTGTGTGTGTGTGTGTGTGTGTGTGTGTGTGTGTGTGTGTGTGTGTGTGTGTGTGTGTGTGTGTGTGTGTGTGTCGCAAAGTCCCTCCCCTCAGCTGAAAAAGTATCAGGCCCGGGTGTAACATTTCCATTTTCATTGGGGGGCAGCCGACAATTGCAGTTGATTTAGTGGTGTTTGGTGGGGCAGTCATGGCATTTAGGGGGGATTGCCCCTCCCCAGGCCCGTGCCTATATCCGGCTCTGATGTGATCTCTCCTTCCCTCTGTCTGATAGTGTATTAGTAGTTTTCCTCCTCGGCGCCGTCTGTCCTTCTTCTCCTCCTCCATCACTAGATAGTAGGCTACTACGACATTATTTTTGTTGCGATCGCGTTGTTAGTAACTTCATTGGCGGGGGACGAGGACAACTGTCATTCGCCAAAGAAGTGTGGAGGAGGAGAGGAGAGCAGCAGACAAGCGGCGGCTCCATTCTTCACTCCACCGCCGCTCAACTTACAGATACAGCACAGCTGTATCGGCTGTCTCGGTGGGGAAACACACATACGTGGCCCGGTACCATGGGACTAACGTTCGAAATTGCGATTATGCAACAGTTAGTGTAAACAACAACACCTCAACCCAATGTCATTGTAACTAAGATGTTCGAGTGAAAATAATATTTTTCAAGTGGATATTTGACCCAGTATAAAGCCATATGTAACGTCAAAACGACTAGCCTGTTGCTATGCTAGTGCTGACTATAGGGGAAGTTACACCTCCTGCGTGACGTCACGGCCTCGTTATCCTCTGAATTAGCATTTGTTAGCTCCCCAGGGGGCGTGTCAGAGGCCCTTTAAGTGATTTTTTACTTCATATAGCTCAAAATGGTGTGTGATGTAAAGCTCAGATTAAGACAAATGTTTGGCATGATGCGACAAATATGTGAATCATAGTTACATTGCCGAGCAGTTCATGGCTGTGGTTCAAGGTTCAAGGTTTTTTATTTGTCACTCCAGTGTATGTCAGGACATATACAGGGATGAAATTATGTTTCCATTTTCCACAGTTTCACAACTGTTATTACAGGAAAAAAAAACTTTGACATTAAAATGCATTGTTTTTTTCTCTCATTGTATATTTTGTCTAGACTTACTGCACCTCCCTGTCTACAAAGAGGAGCAGCAGGAGAGGAGCTCCAGTCTGGTCCAGGAGGAACCAGAACCTCCACACATTAAAGAGGAACAGGAGGAGCTGCTTCAAAGACCAGAGGAGGCTGATGGCTCAGCGTTGACATTACTAGCAGTGAAAAGTGAAGGTGATGATGAAAAGATAGACACAGAGCCTGTAGCCAGCACCTCAACTCAACACATGAATACACAAGCTGATGTAGAAGACTGTGGAACATCACAGCTCACTGGTGATAACCAGCTTCTCTCTTCACACCGTTCTGATTCTGACATCACTGAAGACAGTGATGAGTGGGAGGAGGAGTGGGAGTCAGCTTTAAAATCACACAAGACACATAATGTTGACGGAGAAAGAAACAAGTTGTCCAGATATGCAAGTGACTGTGGCAAAGTATTCACCAATAATGCTGGTCTAAAAACACACATGATGACTCGTACAAGTGACAAACCCTTTACCTGTACAGTTTGTGGCAAAGGCTTTACCCACAAGACTAGTGTAAAATCACACATGAGGACTCATACAGGAGAAAAGCCATTTACATGTACAGTTTGTGGCAAAGGCTGTACTCAAAAGGGTAATCTAAAATCACACATGCTGACTCATACAGGGGCAAAGCCCTTTAATTGTACAGTTTGTGGGAAAGGCTGTATTCACAGGAGTCACCTAAAAATACACATGTTAACTCACACAAGGGGGAACCCCTTCACTTGCACAGTCTGTGGGAAAGGCTTTACTCAAAGGTATACGCTAAATGCACACATGTTGACTCATACAGGGCAACCAAATGTATCTGTCCCCCTTGATCAAAGGGCAGCTGTGGGTGTGGCAGTGGAGGTGGATCACCATCCACCTGGCAATCCAGGCCATAGATATTAGACCAAATATATTCCTCCTGTTCATTGGCACAACATTTTTTCTTTCAATCTTCACAACAGTCATGTCATGATGTCATGACTGAATACATTATAATACGACAAACACAAACAACAATGAATACAATAATACAATAAAAACAATTAATACAACAATAAAACATCAGAGCCATGCTGAATTACTAACTTCTAAAAATATAGAGTCTACATAAAGCAACAGTTCTCGCAGATTTCTTATGTGCTGAAGGTACGATGGTAGGTTGCAGTCTTCCGACCGCCAAAGACAAACGGCTTCTTTGAGTTGAGTTATCGAGTGCCCAAGGTTAGACGGAGGTGCTTTTTCCCTCTATGATGGGTGTGTATGATTATAGACAAACAGCTTCTTCGAGAGTAGAGTCATTGAGTGCCCCTAGCCTAGACAGGTGCTTTCATGATAGGCTCGTACCATCATAGTTTAAATTCCGGGTTAAAGATGTTGTTATAGATCGATCGATAGATAGAGCGTCATAGTGCTGCGTCGCTGCCTGAGTGTTGATGTCACTCATGCGACTCCCCCTGTCACTCAAGTGCCTATTTGCCAATCACAATGTGTCTTTTCCGGGACTTATATTACACATGATAGTAGAGAAAATCATTGCACGCCATTGGACTAGGGCTGCAATTAATGATTATTTTGGCTGAATAAACTGTAAACAGTATGGCAGGGGTTTTCAGTGGGACCCTGGGAAGGATCCATGTGGTCCACATTCAAGTGACTGGAGAGAGTTTGTTACAAAATGGACCCTTATAAAGATACATAACTCATGACCCGTACGGGTCCATTTGGTTTTGCTCACAAGAGTTACATTATTTGAATTTACAAGATGTCTACGAATGATAAATTACTGTGGATTTTTTTCCCCCTCTCAAATACAGCATGGAATTGTGAGATTTTTTTGGTCAAATTTGTGTGGTTTTGGTTCTGAGAAGCTAAATGTAATCCAATGGTGGTCGGTGTCTCAAATGTTGAACAAATAGAAATAAAATTAATAAAAATGGATGAAAACCCACTGTGTTATGTCATTTATTAGTTTGTATCTCACACACTGTGTAAAGTTGCCCAAAAGATTTTGATATACCAATAGATCACACAGACTGTTCCGGTAGATCACATGACATGACCCTAAAGACCACTTGAATTATTGTGATTGACTGACATAAAAAAAGACCTGCCAGCTCAAACCCACAATGCAATAGTCCATTTACACCAGTTTATTATGTATTATTATGTATTATTTCCCCTCTATTATAATGGAGCCTGGCTAAAGCCAGACACGAATCAGCCCTGGACAATAAATAAATGATTTATTATTAATGATAATGCCAGTAAATTAAAGCCTGTACCCTTGTCCACAAGCAAAACAAAAACAATGAATTTGGCTCATCTCTAATGTTGATGGAATGACGATAAAATGTTCCAGCAGAGGCACTGGAGTTGCTGACCCTGAACTGAAATAATAAAAAAGCAATATATATATATATATATATATATATATATATATATATATATATATATATATATATATATATATATATATATATATATATATATATATATATATATATATATATATAATATATTATTTACATCCCAAGTTATGGGACTTCTATCTGTCCATTTGGTTTAATTTTACACTCTCAAGAGTTAAAATATTCATCATCTGAATTAGCCCAAATCTACACAACTCGAGAATGTAGAATGTAGCCTAATCATGGTTCTTTCAGCCCAAATCCGGCCTTGGCTTCAACAATGACTTAAAGGGGGATTCCACCCATTTTCAACTTTTTTTTTTTCTGAGAGTGTACAAATGCAACCATATGAACCCTAACAGGTTCATTTGGTTCAATTTGTACGTTCTCATAAAAAAAAGAAGCGTCTAAAGAAATCAATTAATATGGTGAAAATACATCTTGATGTTGTCATCCAGATGTTTCACCATGTTAGTGGTTTTCTTCAGACCTCCATTTCTTGGGAACACAGAATGGGGAACTTTTTTATCATGTACAGTGAGGAAAATAATTATTTGATCCCTTGATGATTTTGTAAGTTTTCATGATTAGAAAGAAATGAGCACTCTGTCATTTTTATGGTACTTTTATTTAAACAAATAGAGACAGAATATGAACAAAAATTTCCATAAGAAAATAATATTTAAAGGTTATAAATAAATTTGCATTAGAGCTCGTGAAATAAGTATTTGATCCCTAAGCACAACCTGACTTAGTACTTGTTGGAAAAACCCTTTTTGGCAAGCACGGAAGTCAGACGTTTCTTGTGGTTGGTCACCAAGTTTGTGCACATCTCAGGAGGGATTTTGGCCCACTCCTGGTTAGATCTTCTCTCCAAATCCTGAAGGTTTTGAGGCTGTTGCTTGCCAACTCGAAGCTCGAGCTCCCTCCATAGATTTTCTATAGGATTAAGGTCTGGAGACTGGCTAGGCCACTCCATGAGCTTAAAGTGCATCTTTGTGAGCCACTCCTTTGTTGCCTTGGCCGTATGTTTTGGGTCGTTGTCATGCTGGAAGACCCAGCCACGACCCATCTTCAGTGCTCTGGCTGAGGGAAGGAGGTTCTTGTCCAAGATCCTGCAGTACATGGCCACATCCATCGGCCACACAATGCGGTGAAGTTGCCCTGTAGCCTTAGCAGAGAAACAGCCCCAAAGCACAATGTCTCCACCTCCATGCTTGACGGTGGGGATGGTGTTGTTGGGTTTGTATTCAGCATTTCTCTCCCTCCAAACACGACAAGTCAAATGGATGCCAAAGAGTTGAATTTTGGTCTCTTCTGACCACATCACCTTCCCCGCAGCCTGGTCTGAATCATTTAGGTGTTCATTGATGAACTTTAGACAGGCCTCTATGCGCCTTCTTGAGCAGAGGGACATGGCTGGGCACTGCAGGATTTCAATCAGTTATGGTGTACTGTGTTACCAATGGTTTTCTTGGTGACTGTGGTCCCAGCTGCCTCCAAATCATGAACAACACCTTCCCCATCGTCAGGCATGGAGGTGGAAACATTATGCTTTGGGGCTGTTCCTCTGCTAAGGGTACAGGGCAACTTCACTGCATTGTGTGGCCGATGGATGGAGACATGCACTGCAACATCTTGGACAAGAACCTCCTTCCCTCAGCCAGAGCACTAAAGATGGGTCTTGAAGAAGCACATTAAGCTCATGCAGTGGCCTAGCCAGTCTCCAGACCTTAATCCTATAGAAAATCTATGGAAGGAGATTGAGCTTTGAGTTGGCAAGCAACAGCCTCGAAACCTTGAGGATTTGGGGAGGATATCTAAACAGGAGTGGGCTAAAAACCCTCCTGAGATGTGCACAAACTTGGTGACCAACTACAAGAAACGTCTGACTTCCGTGCTTGCCAACAAGGGTTTTTCCACCAAGTACTAAGTCAGGTTGTGCTTAGGGATCAAATACTTATTTCACGAGCTCTAACGCAAATTAATTTATAACCTTTAAATATTATTTTCTCATGGACATTTTTGTTCATATTCTGTCTCTATTTGTTTAAATGAAAGTACCATAAAAATGACAGAGTGCTCATTTCTTTCTAATCATGAAAACTTACAAAATCATCAAGGGATCAAATAATTATTTTCCTCACTGTATACCCAACACCTCTAATGCAGTGGTTCTCAACAGGTGGTCCGGGGACCACCTGTGTGGTCCTTGAGAGGGTTCCAGGTGGTCCCCAGGCTAAATGATATAAGTTGGTTAACCAGATGTAACTCTTGAGAATGTGAAAATGAAACCAAATGGACCCGCAAGGGTCATTTCATTTTCATACTCTCAAGAGTTAAAATATTCATCTGAATTAGCACTATTTAATTAAGAAGTCTACACTGTTTTGTTTGTAAAATCCAGCCTGGAATTGTGAACAAAACCAAAGGAATTCTTTAGTTTTAGGTCTTTGGGGCTAAAATGTCATCAAATGGTGGTCTGTGGCTCAAATGCTGAATAAATGGTGGCCCCTGGGGTCAAAAGGTTTGAAAACCACTGATCTAATGTCACATTAGAATGTTGAAAATGGGTGGATTTCCCCTTTAAGTTAATAAGGTAGAGGAGTCGCGACATTGAGGGGGCTGAAAACAGCCTGGTCACGTGGTTCACGTGGTGCGCGAGCCCCATAGTCTCCAGTGCATTCCGCAACTTCCGGTTGTCCCTGTTCTGTCCCCATTCTCCAATAGAAGTCTATGAGACCGGACCGGACCCATGGAGTGAATGGACTTTGCGCAACTCCGTCTATACTCTCGTGAACTACGCACTGCGCATGCTTGAAACACGTCGTCCCGGAAGTTAATGCGTCTTGTAGTTTCTTCTCAGTTGTGTTTTGGTCATTGGTATCAGCAGGCGCTCAGCAGAGCTGCGTGTAAAAATGTCTCCTAAAGGAGGTGAAATGTTCCAAATAGAGTCAGTACGGCTGTCTATAAATGAACACATGGCGTCGGTGAGAGAGGAGATATCGTGTGTCGTCAACGAGCGTCTCAGTTCGGTGGAACAGTTCATGTTCAACCTCTTCCAGAGAGAGATGGAGACACTGGTAGAAACTCTGCTGGAGAGACGAGACATTTTACACGGAGCAGGTTGGCTGGTTAAGTTGCATTTCAAAAGCTCACACGTTGGAGGAAGCTGCTACTAGATATTATAGCTCAGGGGTTTTCAACCTTTTTGATGCCAGGGACCACCATTTTTTCCAGAATTTGAGCCACGGACCACCACTTGAGGACATATTTTTAGCCCCACAGACCCCAAAACTAAAGATTTCTTTTGCTTTTGTCCATCTTCTAGTTGTGCAGACTTGGTCAAATTCAGATGATGAATATTTTAACTCTTGTGAGTGTAAAAATGAAACCAAATGGACCCTTGCGGGTCCATTTGGTTTCATTTTTACACTCTCAAGAGTTACATCTGGTTAACCAACTTAGCTGGGGACCACCTGGAACCCTCTCAGGGACCACTGGTGGTCCCCAGACCACCTGTTGAAAACCCCTGTTATAGCTGATTGATTGTAGATTTACAGTACCATTTAAGCACAACAGCTCAATACAAAGACTGATTGCTGTGTGCAGTGCAGCACTAACCACTTAAAGGGGAATTCCACCCATTTTCAACATTTTACTATGTCATTGATGTACCTTCAAAGGTGTTGGGTGGACATGATAAAAAAGTTGCCCCATTCTGTATTCCCAAGAAATGGAGGTTTGAAGAAAGCACTAACATGGTGAAACATCTTGAAGACCTCATCAAGATGTATTTTCACCATGTTAATGGATTTCTTTAGACAATCTCAGAAAAAATATTGAAAATGGGTGGAATTCGCCTTTTAAAGGGGAATGAAAGGGGCTGAGCTTAGAGTTGCAATTCAGTCCATCGACTCCCCCATAAACAAGAATTTTCATGTGCGATTTGCTTGTATTAAACATGGTTAAACCTACCAACATTGCAGCTGTATGGAACGGTTGAATTATCCTTGTTTCATCAAATAAATTATCATTTATTTGATGAAAATCCACCATAGACATGTTGTGTTTTTTTTAAGTACTGGAGTTTGGAAGCGCTCATCATTAGTCACTGAACGGCCCTATGTACCACCTGTTTAGAATTTGCACATAATGCGGGAGGCACCAGCCCAACCCGTTAATACAAACGAGTGCCTCCAGCACTTTTATTTACTGACAGAAAGTAGCTCATAACAATTCTACTTGTGGAATAAAACAAATGCTATGACATGATCCATGATTTAGTTTCAACGGATATAGCCCTGGCATGTCTCCACCCAAATTTGTTCTGCATATCAGAGTCATGGGTTACCCTCTATCATATGCGGTTCACCCGACACCTGTGCACTCATCAAGTGGTCATATACCCTGTTTGTACTCACCCATTACATAATTCCAAAGACGTGGGGTGCGATATAGACCTTTAGTTTCATATCTATGTGAAAGTTGTGGCACAAAACGTTTATTTATTCTCGATATTTAGTTGAATATCCACTTTTTCACGGTATGCACACAGACATCTTTCCCCTCAGGCGAAGGGGCTCATAATGACAGCTGCACGTAATTTTGATAACTTCCTCTGATCACTGCAAACGTTATCATGGGCACACAAAAGTTTGGGACACACAATTGTCTGGTGCATTGCGATAGGGGCTGGGTAATTAATCACACCACCTGCCAGTTGTGTTCCCCAAACTTTTTGTGCTACCCTGATGAGGTTTGCAGCGATCAGAGGAAGTTATCAAAATGACGTTCAGCTGGTATTATGAGCCCCTTTGCCCAAGGGGAAAGATGTCTGTGTGCATCTCGTAAAAAAAGTGGAGATATTTGACTAAATAGACATTTTGTGCCACAACTTTCACATGGATATGAAATTAGAGGACTATATCGCACCCCACGTCTTGATATGGCAGGGCTAAAACGGATAGTGCACCTCAGTCCGAGTGCGATGATCCAAAGAAAAGTTCTCTATTGAAACACAACTTGACGTCATCAAGTTGTGTCTCACTAAATTAATGATTTTTCTTTTTAGGACCTTTTTTTTTTTCTGAGAGCGGAACCAAATGGACCCGTTAGTGTTCCTTTGGTTCCATTTGTACGCTAGCAGAAAACATGTTGAAAATGGGTGGAATCCTCCTTTAAAGGTAGGGGAAGTGATTTGAAATTCATGGTGTAGTACCAGCCGGGTGCACTAGGGGCCCCCAAAAGTAGCTACACTATGTGAACCTGCTGCTCGCTCCTGATTGGAGGAGAATTGGTGGCAACCTGGGGAACTTTTATTAGCTCCTCTGCTAACGTGGGGGAGGGGGAAACTCCATATGTGGTTTCCACACCTTATAATAGAGCATTTTAACAGAAAAAATTTTTTTTGGGTGATATCTGACAAAAGTGAAATCACTTCACCTCCTTTAACAGCTTGGAGATTTACAGTACAATTCAAGCACAAGTCAATACAAAGTCAAACAAACCACTTAAGCTTACTATACCCTTGTTTACAATGCTAGCCATCCTGTTCATTTCATCAAACATTTAAAGACGTAGAAATATTCACTTCCATAGACAGAAGGGAATAGAAAAATATTCAAAGAGATTGAATCGAATCAACAGGTTCAAAATCGATTTCTTTTTATTTATGTAGGGCTATTTATAAATGTGTTCGTGTCAGAAAGACTGGACGACATTATCAGGCTGCATTGATGTGTGTGTGTATGTATATATATATATATATATATATATATATATATATATAT
Source organism: Benthosema pterotum (assembly GCA_039105355.1). Classification (NCBI taxonomy): domain Eukaryota; kingdom Metazoa; phylum Chordata; class Actinopteri; order Myctophiformes; family Myctophidae; genus Benthosema; species Benthosema pterotum. The sequence continues at coordinate 54,072,548 of CM076967.1, forward strand.
ATATATATATATATATATATATATATATATATATATATATATATATATATATATATGCTGTGTATATTGTTTAAAAATGCTTCAGAAGAAAAAAATCTTGAAAATGGGTGGGAATTCCCCTTCAGTAATTAGTGTGGGGGAAAATGCAATATATCAACATATCAGATAGAATTGCAGCATAATTAAGAATCACAAATCGAATCGTCCCACCCCTAAGCTACTCCCTGCTACTCGCTACTCCCTTATTAAAGTTCACTGCAATTGGAGGCTTTTGCTAATTCATTGGTGAAAATGTGTGGTGACCCCTGACTGAAACATGACCCTCTGGCACCCCCTGCAGGTGAAACATCTGGTTCCTCTCAGAGACCAAATCCTTCATGGGGAGGAGGAGGCCAGGCAGCAGAGACTGAGGCGCTGGTTCACCACCCTGGACAACATCACAACCAGGATGGAGGTACAGTCAGAGGAGGCCAGGCAGCAGCAGAGACTGAGGCGCTGGTTCACCACCCTGGACAACATCACAACCAGGCCGGAGGTACAGTCAGAGGAGGCCAGGCAGCAGCAGAGACTGAGGCGCTGGTTCACCACCCTGGACAACATCACAACCAGGCCGGAGGTACAGTCAGAGCTCCAGACTAACCTTTTCACAGGTATTACTGGTGCCTGTACAGATATAGATTTAATGTATGTATGTATGACTGTACTCTGTATCAATAGACCTGCGCACAGTGCGCTGTGACGCCACCAGCCCTGTTCCACTAGTGGATTCCTCATTCATTTTCCTTATAGACTTTTTCGAAAATGGTTAATAAAAACACGATTGCGCCATGGCCAAAGCCAACTCGGGTCGTGACAAATCATGACAACAAACACAATATCATCATATAATATATAATTAGGAAGTAGAAAACGGCATGGTACAAGACTTTTTGTTTCGTTTTTCATCTTAGAAATTATTTGATTGTTCCAAAAGTTTGTTTTTGTCATCATAATTTGTCACGACTCGAGTTGGCTTTATCCGCGGCGTAATCGTCTTTATATAAATTATTTTCGAAAAGTCTATGAGAAAAATGAATGGGGAATCCATTTCTGGAACAGGGGCGGTGACGTCACTGCGCAGGTCTATTACTTTCTACCAATAATCTAATCCATGTACCAATAATCTAATCCATGGGTGTCAAACTCTGGCCCACGGGCCAAATTTGGCCCGCCGTGTAATTTCATTTGGCCCTTGAGATCAAAATAAAGGGGAAGACCACCCATTTTCAACATTTTAATATGTCATTAATATACTTTAGAGATGTTGTGTGGACATGATAAAAAAAAATGTTCCCCCAATTCTGTATTTCCTAAAAATGGCGGTTTGAAAAAATCATTAACATGGTGAAATACATCTGATGACATCACAAAGATGTATTTCACCATTTTAATGATTTTTCTTTCAGACCCAATTTTCCTGAGAGGGTACAAATGGAACCAAATAGACCCGCTAGGGTCCATTTGGTTCACATTTGTACCCTCCCATCATCTGAATTAGCCCAAATCTACACAACTAGATAATGTAGAATCCAGACTGGTACTGTGGACAAGAACAAAATAAGTCTTTATTTTTGGGGTCTGTGGGGCTGCCTAAAATGTCATAAAATGGTGGTCTGTAGCTCAAATTCTGAATAAATAGTGGGCCCTGGTGTGAAAAAGGTTGAAAACCACTGGGTTAGGCGGTTTCCACCGTCCACACATTGACTCCCAGGGGAATCCATATACAATGATAAACATCCTTTCCTTGTCGCAGTTTACACTAAAGTTTGAAGAATCGGCCCATGATGAGTGTACCCCGAAAATAGTGTCATCGTTTGTGTTTGAGGCCAAAATATAATATTCCACCGCTGTGACAGGAAAAACTAGATCAGCACTCACTAGAGTGCTGAACTAGTTGTGAAGTAGGCCATGGCCTACTTGTGCGTGAGCACAGCGGGCAGAGAACAGCAGGGGCGGATTGGCACATATTTTCCCACCGGGACAATTTTGCCTTTGCCAGGCCACCCTGGGGGGCGGGGCAGCTGGTTAACCAGATGTAACTCTTTGAGAGTGTAAAAATGAAACCAAATGGAACCTTGCGGGTCCATTTGGTTTAATTTTTACACCCTCAAGAGTTAAAATATTCATCATGTGAATTAGCCCAACTTGGTCTACACAACTAGAGAATGTAGAAGATTAATGGTCATTTTGATCTGTATGTTCCAGGCGAGCATCTAGCGAATTCTAGTGCATTTTGGAAGTACCACTAGTGCATTTTGGATCTTGTCCAGGCCACTAGGTGGCGCAGGCCACCGGGAAAACTCCCTGTACTCCAGATGGCCAATCCGCCCCTGGAGAACAGGGACAAATGGCCCATTAAGACTCATAGACATTTTGCCTCCGTTTCCCAGAAGCCCTAGCAAGCCAGTGACTCTCTTCTGTTCTCTACAGCAGGGGTTTTCAACCTTTTTGATCCCAGGGCCCACCATTTATCCAGCATTTGAGCCACGGACCACCATTTCAGGACATTTTAGCCCCACAGACCCCAAAAACTAAAGATTTATTTTGCTTCTGTCCATGACAATTAATCTTCTAGTTGAGTAGACTTGGTCTAATTCCCATGAGAGATATTCTAACTCTTGAGAGTGTAAAAACAAAAACAAATGGACCCACCAGGGTCCATTTGGTTTCATTCTTACGCTCTCAAGAGTTACATCTGGTTAAGCAATTTAGCTGGGGAGCACCTGGAACTCTCCCAGGGACCACTGGTGGTCCCCGGACCACCTGTTGAAAACCCCTGCTCTACAGTGACATTCTCTCATTCTATCTTTTTTTACTTAGGCTTCCTGCACCTCCCTGTCTACAAAGAGGAGGTTTCCGAGAGCAGCTCCAGTCTGGTCCAGGAGGAACCAGAACCTCCACACATTAAAGAGGAACAGGAGGAGCTGCTTCAAAGACCAGAGGAGGCTGATGGCTCAGCGTTGACATTACTAGCAGTTAAAACTGAAGGTGACGATCTAAGCAGACACACAGAGCCTGTAGCCGGCACCTCGACTCAACACATGCAAACACAAGCTGATGTAAAGGACTGTGGAACATCACAGCCCACTGGTGATGACCAGCCCCTCTCATCACACCTTTCAGAATATGACACTACTGAAGACAGTGAGTGGGAGGAGGAGACCGGGGCGGCCAATCAGTCATATACGACACAAAACGTTGAAGGAGAAAGAAACAAGTTTTCCAAAGATGTGAATAAGTGTGACAACACTAAAATTGCTTCTCTAAAAACACACATGATGCCCCATGCAGGAGAAAGTCCCTTCATGTGTACAGTTTGTGGCAAAGGCTTTCATCAAAGGGGTGATCTAAACATACACGTGAGGACTCATAAGGGGGAAAAACCATTTACTTGTGCAGTTTGTGGCAAAGGCTATGTTCACAGGGGTCCACTAAACATACACATGATGACTCATACGGGAGAAAAACGCTTTACTTGTACAATTTGTGGCAAAAGCTGTGTTCACAGTGGTAAGCTAAGAGAACACATGATGACTCATACAAAGGAAAAACCCTTTACATGTACCATTTGTGGCAAAGGCTTTACTCAAAGGTGTAATCTAAAAACACACATGTTGATTCATACAGGGAAAAAACCCTTTGCATGTACAGTTTGTGGAAAAGGTTGTGTTCACAGGGGTCACCTAAAAATACACATGATGACTCATACAGGGGAAAAGCCCTTTACTTGTCCAGTTTGTGGCAAAGGCTGTACCCAAAGCGGTAACCTAAAATCACATATGTTGACCCATACAGGGGAAAAACCCTTTACTTGTACAATTTGTGACAAAGGCTGTGTTCATAGTGGTGAGCTAAAAACTCACATGATGACTCATACAGGAGAAAAGCCCTTTAGCTGTCATGTTTGTAGCAAAGGCTTTACTCAAAAGTGCCAGCTAAAAACACACATGTTGACTCATACAGGAGACAAGCCCTTTACTTGTACAGCTTGTGGCAAAGGCTTTGCTCAAAAAAATAATCTAGCACTACACATGAGGAGTCACAATTAACTAGTCAATGTGCCTGTTAGGAAAAAAAGATTCAGTCAATGTTATTGTCTGTCCTCGGTCTGCAGATGCTGCATGTCTATGATAAATAAAGAGGATAGTGCACAGGGGCGTGGCGCAGGCTGGTGCCGGAGGTTTGCACATGCTCAGTGTAAACAGGAGCTGCTATGGTGGAATGCTCCAGCAGAGGCGCTAGATAGAAATCCCATAACTTGTAATGTAAATAATGAGATCTGGAGTAGTTCTAGAATTAAACAGCATCACGATTCCCTTTTGAAACATTTTATATAATCCATCCACTGTTTGAATGAACAGTAGCCATGTTTCTTTGTCATTTCACAAAAATAAAATAATGTACTGTCTGCAATTAAAGCAAGCATCATGAACAGGGAAAATCTACAAAAGAACAATGTACAAAACATTTCCATTTAGTAAATGTAGGCTACTTGCCCTCGCCTTTCGTCTGTTATAAACAGCTTTTTTCCTCCACACAGTAGTTAAATTGACATAATATTTAAACTAAAGACGGAAGCATTATAGTATTCTATTTTTATATTATTTTGTATTATTTCAGTTCAGGTTCAGTAACTCTAGCGCCTCTGCTGAAACATTCCTCCATAGCAGTTCCTGTCTACACTGAGCATGTGCAAACCTCCGGCACCAGCCTGCGCCACGCCCCGTACACTATCCTCTTTATTTATCATAGCTACAAGTGAGGAAGCAGTGCATGGTACACACCAGAGCCATCAAGATATAGTGTTATGCCAATTGTGTTGTGCTCCTCTTCAATCACGTTCATGAGCTCTACCTGGCATTTGTTAATAGTGCTGCTCAGAGTAGTCAAGACCTGCATGATGTCTGCTTTCTCTCTGTCTGCGTCGTTCCCACTGAGCTATACCGAGCGCCTGACCTCCCTAGTCTTCTCTCTTCCCTTGTGAACTTTAGCCACAGGGGTGGATCTAGACATAGGCATGGGGGGGCAATGCCCCCCTAAATGCCCAGTCTGCCCCACCAAACATGATGGCATGCAAAACAACCCAAGATATTTCAGTGCTTATATTTAAAAGTATTTGAAACACTACTGAAAATGGTATGGGGGCGGCTTCTTCACCTGTGGCGTGAAGCAACACGGGCGATGAAGCTGCCCCCTTACCATTTTTCTGCCCCCCAATTGGGAAATGTTACATCCGCCCCTGTTTAGCCTCCATCTTTCCCAGCTCAGCCTTCTCCCCTTTGCGCGTCTCTTCCAGAGATACAATCTGACGGAACCTGTGTGCGCACACTCAAAGCGTGTCACAGCTCTCTTTCATTATAGATAGGAAATGTGTGTACAATTGAGCTATTCCAGACCAATCTGCTGACAGGCAATTGTTGAAATTTTAAAGTCACAGTATTGTTCAGGCAACACCAGGCTAGATTGTACATGGTGCATCTTATGCTTTACATAGATTCATATCACCCATTCATACACTTAATAGTGGCGGAAACCATGCAAGGTACTGACCAGCCCATCAGGAGCAATTATGTTCTGTGTCTTGTCTCAAGTGCACTAACTCAGGGAGAGCCCGGGTTGGTAGCGGAGACCTCTCCATGCTGGAGTCTTCACTGCTTACAGATCGTGCAGAGCGACGTCTTGTGGAATTATGAAGGCTCTCCCTCGAGTGAGTTTTACCGAAATTCCTCCCAACCTCCCAGGAGGTTGCTCATCATGTCGATGTTGTCACGTCTTGTCGCATGCTGCGAGCCGACAGGGTTGATAAGCGTCCTCAGCCCCGCCCCTCGACTGCACCGCGAGTGCTTTGCTATGCAGTCCGTTTTGACACGCATTCAGCTACTTTATTTCGGTCGTTATGTTCAATATACTCGCCTCCTCTATCCCTAACCCTAAACATAACCTCCAGCACGTCGCCCTGACACAGGGCTTCGCTGTCACGTCACTGACACAGGGCTTTTCGTCTTATCAATGCAATCGTCTCAGTCGGCTCCCAGACAACATGCCTGGTCAATACCATTGGCTGATAAGCAGCCTCCTGGGAATTATCGCTTGATAACTGTCGAACCTTGTGAATACGATTCTCCTGTATGGCCATGTCAAACATCCTGCACATGTCGTGTGTTGACTGGTTTTGTTTGGACTCTCAAACTGAACCTTTATCACTGGAACTAAAACAAATCCATGGAACTTTCGCCAGGAACAGGTCAAAAAACACCCCTGGAACAAAGTCTTTCTCCCTGGAACTAAAACTGTTTGTCTCTGGAACTAAATATTGTATCCCTGGAACTAAAAATGTTGTCCATGAAAACTTTACAGCAGGGGTGGCCAACCCGCGGCTCGCGAGCCGCATGCGGCTCTTCAGCTGGTTACATGTGGCTCTTAAGGGGCTTCCACCTGAAACCATCAAAAACCTTTTTTTTTTTTAAACCAGGGCCCACATTCAGAATTTGAGCCGTGGACTACCATTTGATGACATTTTAGCCCCACAGACCCCCAATGCTAAAGATTTTGTTTACTTTTGTCAACAATTCCAGGCTGGATTTCAGAGAAAACAAAACAGTCAAACATACAGATCATAAATGACCATTAATCTTCTACATTCTCTAGTTGTGTAGACTTGGGATAATTCACATGATGAATATTTTAACTCTTGAGAGTGTAAACATGAAACCAAATGGACCCGCAAGGGTCCATTTGGTTTCATGTTTACGCTCTCAAAGAGTTACATCTAGTTAACCAACTTTCCATCATTTAGCCTGGGGACCACCTGGAATCCTCTTTGATGTGGCTCTTTGCAGTAACACAATGAAAAACGTGGCTCTTAGTCTGTGACCGGTTGGCCACCCCTGCTTTACAGAGACCTCCCTGTGAAGTTTTCACAGTATTTCAGTTTTTCAAAATATAAAATAAAAATATTTTTCAATAACTGAAACAGCTGAAGCGGTTCCTGTGAGCACAATTCCCACATTTGTAGAAACCCTGGGGAGGGGTTGGAAGCCAGGAGGGGGGGCTGGGGTCAGATCAGAGTGCACCAGATGGTCTCTCAGGCTACGGCTGCGTCTGAAACAAAAAAGAGGAGGGTCAATACAGGTTTTGGACATTTGCGGATCACTTTGTAGGACATGCCAGTGTTTTAGGATGATGTTTTTAATAGAACCTGCTGCTGGTGTATATTGGGTGGAAAAACACAATCTATTGGATGATTTTTTTAGGTTTCTTTTTAGAAGGGTCTTAGGGCTACAGTGTTGAGCTCTGTTATAGGCAGAGTCAATATCAATTTTGGCATAGCCTCTCTAGGAAGCGGTTGGTGAGCTCTGGCTTTATTTGTAAAGTCTAAAGTGGAACTACAATTTCTGCAACAATGCAATAATATGCACTTAAATTTTGACAGCTGTCTTTTAATATTTAATTGTTTAGGTTGCTCTTTTGTACATATATAACCTTAATGCACACTTAACCTGTTACTGGACTATTCTGGCCTGAATGCTCCATGTAAATTTTGCATTTGACCTAATGATTGTTGACTGCTTGCCATTGGTTAATTCAAGGGCCCATCCCTAATCTGTGTGCATTTAAGTCTGCTGTGTTGCCCACTTGGGCTATGACCTGATGAAGATGTGATTGATACATCGAAACGTTGTCATTCTAGTGCTTGCACCCTGTAGATGAATTAAAGGCTTAAACTGTCTGTGCTGCTCCAGTGCCTCCTTCTTCTACGGCAACCCAGTCTCATGAGGTTTAAGCGAATATGCACATTATGCACAGGGCCCATTACGTGCATACTCGCCTAGAAAAAGGCAAAAATCCGTGCATATTCGCTTACAATAACTCCGTGCATATTCGTCTTTCCACTGAAAATGACGGAGCGGCGCCGTCTCTGCCGACCATGAGCATTGTGAAGCGCCACTGAGCGAGGCGCTAGCCGAGCAAATTGCTGCGCTGAGCATTGCGATGGTCGGCAGAGCCGACTCAGCCGCGTCCGAGTTGCGATATGTTAGGGACAGAATAGTAAATATTACAAAACCCAAACTGCCCCACCCCCAACCAGCCACTTCCGGTTTGTGGAAAAACACGCCCAAGTGCATATTCACGGTTCAAGGTTCTTTATTTGTCACTCCAGTGTATGACAGGACGTATACAGGGATGAAATAACGTTTCCATTGTTCCCCAGTGCAATAAGACAATAGTGTATACAGTAGTGTAGTACTATCTGTGAGACTGCACTGCCTACGGAGTGAATAGACCCATCAGAGCAGTCTGACTTACAGCCTTCACAGTCTGTAAGTCATGATTGTACCTTTAACTCACAGAACGCCAAAGGAGTCTTTCTATTATCTTTTTTATTATCTATATACTGTATTTATGATTTTATTTTATTTTTATTATTAAAGAGAGGGTGCCGTGATTTTTGTATTTTTAATCTTGTACATGTTTAACAGGTGACAGTATGTAAATAGACCCCTTGGTGTGTTCTTTATGTGCGATGATGTTTTCCCTTTGTACAACCCCAATTCCGTTGAAGTTGGGACGTTGTGTATAATGTGAATAAAAACAGAATGCATTGATTTGCAAATCGTTTTCAACCTCTATTCAGTTGAATACACCACAAAGACAATATATTTAATGTTCAAACTGATAAACTTTATTGTTTTTTGAAATTATACAATCTTTTGTAAATTGATCCCTGCAACATGTACCAAAAGAGTTGGGACGGGGGCAACAAAAGACTGGGAAAGATGATGAATGCACAAATAACGCCTATTTGGAACATTCCACAGGTAAACAGGTTAATCTTAAACAGTTTAATATCGTGATTGAGTATAACAGGACCATCCCAGTCGTTCACAATCAAAGATGGGGCGAGGTTCACCACTTTGTGAACAATTCTGTGAGAAAATCATCCAACAGTTTAAAGACAATGTTTCTCAACATTCAATTGCAAGGAATTTGGTGATTTCATCATCTACAGTCCATAATATAATCAAAACATTCAAAGAATCTGAAGAACTTGCTATACTAAAGCGACAAGGCCGAAAACCAACACCGAACACTTGTGACCTTTGATCCCTCAGGTGGCTCTGCATTAAAAACTGACATCATTGTGTAAAGGATATTACTGTGTGGACTCAGGAACACTCAGAAAACCATTGTCAGTTTACATAATTTGTCGCTACACCTGTGATTGCAAGTTAAAACTCTACCATGCAAAGCAAAGCCATACATCAGAAAGGTTGGTTTGAAAAAACAACCAGAAAAACAACCAGAAATGCCTTCTCTGGGTCCACTATCATTAGAAATGTGGACTCATCAGACCACAGCACACTTTTCCACTTTGTGTCCAACCATTTCAAATGATATTGTACCCAGAGAAGGCATTTCTGGTTGTTTTTCTGGTTGTTTTTCAAACCAACCTTTCTTTTCTTTGCATGGTAGAGTTTTGACTTGCACTCGCAGGTGTAGCGACAGGTGTATGTAAACTGACAATGGTTTTCTGAGTGTTCCTGAGTCCTCACAGTAATATCCTTTACACAATGATGTCAGTTTTTAATGCAGAGCCACCTGAGGGATCAAAGGTCACAAGTATTCGGTGTTGGTTTTCGGCCTTGTCGCTTTAGTATAGCAAGTTCTTCAGATTCTTTGAACGTTTTGATTATATTATGGACTGTAGATGATGAAATCACCAAATTCCTTGCAATTGAATGTTGAGAAACATTGTTTTTAAACAGTTGGATGATTTTCTCCCAGAATTATTCACAAAGTGGTGAACCTCGCCCCATCTTTGATTGTGAACGACTGTGATGGTCCTGTTATACCCAATCACGATATTAAACTGTTTAAGATTAACCTGTTTACCAGTGGAATGTTCCAAACAGGCGTTATTTGTGCATTCATGACCTTTCCCAGTCTTTTGTTGCCCCTCTCCCAACTTTTTTGGTACGTGTTGCAGGGATCAATTTACAAAAGATTGTATAATTTCAAAAAACAATAAAGTTTATCAGTTTGAACATTAAATATATTGTCTTTGTGGTGTATTCAACTGAATATAGGTTGAAAACGATTTGCAAATCAATGCATTCTGTTTTTAATGACATTTTTCACAACGTCCCAACTTCAACGGAATTGGGGTTGTACATTAATAAAACAATTTTAAGTTAAAGTTCCCTTTTTTGGGTCATCATAACTTAAACAAATGTAAACATGGGCCCAAAAACAAAAATGAAATCAACTTAAGTGTAACAAAACATAACTGAACTAAACAGTACAACTGCAGAATGTCACTTCAGTCAAACATATATATGTCACAGTCTCTGTCAGTGTTTGTGTCTGTCTGTGAGTGTGAGTGGGCGTGTACTTTGGGCATAGGCTTGGCTCCAGCTCTCACCTGGCACACCTGGTTCCTGTCCCCTCGTCTCCCTCACCTGCCTGGCATCTGTTAATCAGTCTCCCGTCTATAAATGTGTGGATTTTCTTCGGCGCCGATGCCAGACGGTTTTCACAACCCCAGTGCGTGGTAACGCTTCAGATCAACCTCTCTAGTTTAGTCTGCAAAGTTCTACTGTAGTGTAGTGTTTTTGGAAACTTTGATTTTGCTTCTGATTTTGCTTCCTGCTCTCTGCCTTGCCTGCCTGTCTGCCAGCTTCAGCCTGCTCACTCACCCAACATAGCAGATCTACAAGCTCCTTTTACTTTTGTAAATAAACACCCTTGGACTTGGACTTTGTTGTGTTCTGCTTTTGGGTTTGCCAGTTTTGCAAATCGTGACAATATACCGGTAGTGCTGGGTTAAGTTGCTTTGCATCTTCAGCCACTTTTCTAATGGCTGAATCATCGGCCACAATACATAGGGTTTGGATCTAGAAATCAGAGTGATTGAACCGGAAGAAGCAGACCTGATAATAGGCTGTCTTTATTTCTTCCTGGGTGGCTGTTTGAGGAACCCCCAGAATCTTGTAAAAATCCTCCTTTTTTGGGAAGAGACACCTGTTTGGAATGACGGGGGCGATGTAAACCCTGGAAATAAAGACATTTAAATTAAGCTTTAAAACATAAACATGTCAACCAGGCCTCTGAATCTTTCGATTTTTTTTTTATTCTCAATTCAAAAAGATGCCCCCCTGCAATTCTAAAAGCTTACTTACTAAAAGCTAGATATAAAAACAGTACAGCAAGGGTTAAAAGGCAATTTATGAAAAAGCAAGGCAACATAAAAACTGACTAAGAGAAGGCCTTTGTAAAAAGAAAAGTCTTTAAGTCCTTTTTGAACACATCCACGGACTGTGGAGCTCTGAGGTGGTCCGGGAGAGCGTTCCAGAGCCGTGGTGCTGCTGAGCAAAACGCCCGGTCACCCATAGTCCGGAGGTTGGTCCTGTTTTGATTAAGGCCCTAATGGCTGATTCTAATGGCTGAATCATCGGCCACAATACATAGGGTTTGGATCTAGAAATCAGAGTGATTGAACCGGAAGAAGCAGACCTGATAATACGCCTTTTTTATTTCATCCTGGGTGGCTGTAGGAGGAACCCCCAGAATTTTGTAGAAATCCTTTGATGGGGACCATGTAAACTCTGGAAATAGGCTGTTTTTATTTCTTCCTGGGTGGCTGTTGGAGGAACCCCCAGAATCTTGCAAAAATCCTTTGATGGGGACCATGTAAACCCTGGAAATAAAGACATTAATTAAGCTTTAAAACATGAACATGTCAACTAGGCCTGTGAATCTTTGGGTGTCCTACGATTTGATTCTCTGGGTCATAATTCGATTAAAAAACAATTCGATTTTTTCGATTCTCAATTCAACCCTGCAATTCTAAGCCCCCTGCAATTCTAAAAGCTTTCTTTTCTTTTTTACAAAATGGTTCATTGGGTTTTCAGCATCACCCCCCCCCCCCCTACAATTCCTACAAAGCCCTACAATTCAAGAAGACTATAGTTTTGCTGTGCATCATGAATACCATCAGTTTCATTGATTCATTATGCATTAAATAATTAACAGATTGCAATAATATAACATTAACACTCTGCTTTGACATCACTTGTGAATGAAGGATTGTGACTCTTGCCCTTTGCAAAATTTGTGATCAGGCCTCTCCAAGGACCATCACCTTATCGTGGTGGAGAGGTTTGTTATCCTGAGCCTAGTGCTCCTGGTAGGGCCTAGCCAGAGCCATCAAGATATAAAGAGTTGTGCCACTACGGGGGTACAGCATGGTACAGGAAATGGGCCAGTCATGTGACCTCACACGCTTCATGAGAGAGGCATCTCTGCCTATAACAGGTGTTCGGAATATATTGTTTTGAACAAGAGCGACAATTTCATATATACAGTATAAACAACACAAGTCCTTTAAACTATTGTTCAGTGACAACTAAAATCTTTGTGTATATGTCAACAAAAGGATTTAAGTACTGCGGCCCCATATCGCGAGAATGTCAGTTCTTAACAGTATGCTACTGGAGAGATTATTCTGGACATATCACATGCTACATAAAGCAGAATGAATTTTAAGTAATTTTGACATATTTTGCCTCATGTTATTTGGGATTCTTATGAATTTTCCCAGCATTTTTGTGATTTACGTAGAGGGTTACTTTGTTTTGTTAACCTTTATAGATGATAAATCCACTAAGAGACAGACTTTTACCCTACTTTGACCATAAATTGAGTTGAGGAAATATAAGTACCTATTGGCCTGAATATATTATTTTTTCCCAATGGAAATTGGGTTCATTAAAATTTGGAGGTAATATTTTACGTTCAATTTTCTTTTTCCACAAATCAGTCTTAGAAAGATGGCGGTTGTCTTATAACCAGAGTTGTCTTTTATTAGGCACAATAACGAATTTTATTGTTGGGTCATTCCACGAAAAGCAGTACGATTTGGCCTTTTTTCCTGAAATGTTGACCGAAAGGTTTTACTTTTCTGAATGTATGTGTGTCACCTCATTCTCTAGAGGAGATGGGGTGGTTATCACTTACGGCAAGGACGACATCGAGAACATGGTCCGGAACGCCAAGACTTACGCCAGAAGCGTCAGGAGGAAGAAGGACCAAGTGGAGGCGGTCAACATGGCGGAGGGCATCGCTCACGACGTCGAGGCCAAGATGGAGGAGTTTGCAGACCAGCTCCCAGCAGATGAGTGCGCCAAACTGAGGGAGGGCATCTCCAAGGTTCTGGAACTTCTCAGCAACAAGGACTTGGACACGGGAGAGAGCATCCGGCGGGAAGCGGCTGACCTCCAGACGGCTTCCCTCAAACTGTTTGAGACAGCATACAAGGCTTTTGGGAATCGGGGGGCCCTACGCAGAGTGCGTAGTCTGCGTATAGGAAGAATCATCTCTCTCTCTCTCTCTCGTTTTTCCCCCGACCTGAGTGGGCCCTCCACCGTCGTGGGCCCCAACGCACAAGTATGGCACGGAGCATCTCAAGTCTGCAGAATGAAAAGTAGAAAGAAATTCTGTCGTTACTTAATTGCACAAAGAATATTTTTCCTTTTTTCGTGTTGTCAATAAACCATTTATAATAATTTCCAGGTTTCAAGTCATGCACCATACATCGGCACCATTTTGACCTGCTGTAACCTATATGTTCTTATACCATGTAAGCTGATGCTCTTCTGTGTGACCTCTGTGTCTCACATCAGCGTCATATCTCATAGCACATGGATGCCAAAATGACTCCACAGTAGTCTGTGTTATATATTTCCTGAGTTATTTTTTCTGTAAATAACCTGAGAGGGTTATTTGATCTCCAAAAGGGCTATTAATATTTGGCTATGTGTGGCTTTCTGGAAGACAATAATGTTTACATTTATGTACACCTGCAAACACAAGAAGATGGCGTCGGAAAATGAGGAACTGAACAAGGCATGGCAGTAGAACTTGATTGCTCTTAAAGTGTTAAATTAAAGGTATACTATAGCTTTTCCATCAAAACAAATCGGTGTAAACATGAAACTAAATGGATCCGCAAGGGTTGGTTTTTGGTTTTCGGTTTTCGGTTTTTGTTTTTCATTTATTTTTAAAGTATTGTTTTATTCATTTGGCCGTAACCAGAGTGGGCATACCCAAATATGGAGGCTGCTACATTTTCCAAAACAATATTTTAAAAATAAATGAAAACTGTAAATACTGACTGGGTATTATATTTAAAACTCCATCTATCCTACAGGAACGATTCGGTGTAGCCTATGACAGCCTATTGCCTGAAGGGACATTCGTGGGTTTTAATGGTTGCTGGTTGTCAGAGAGCTATCACAAAGAAAGAGAGAGCGTGCACGAGCAAGAGATTTTTAACAGCCCATATCCCGAAGTGACATTCGTGGGCTTCAGTGGTTGCCAACGGGAGAGACGGATGCAGAGAGGAAAGGAGTGAAAATAAACTGCCGTGCGTAGTCAAGAGTGGGGTTAAATTATGACATAATACTGACATGTCTTAATAAACTCGAGGAAATTGAAGGTGACAAACTACCATATTGAGCCTCTGGGTCAGGCATGCCCAAATATGGTGTGTACAGTGCAGTGTTTTGTGCTGCCAGGCATACCCAAATATGGTGTGTACAGTGCAGTGTTTTGTGCTGCCTCCTTCACATTCAGTGGGCCTGTGCATTTCTAGGGCCAGTTTAGGGTGCGTTCGGAAATACACCCTAAACGCACTCATGTACTCTGTAATCGTTCGTTTATACCTGGTGTATTTGGGGCATTTGGTGCTCCTCGTTCGTTTATTCACACTGGTGTGTTTTGTGCACGCACTGAACAACCCTACCCTGGAGACGGGGTTGGCCGGTGTGGAAGGTTGATTGCGTCACAGCTGTGTCTCGAGCGCTGCCGTTCAATGAAAAGCAATACAACTGTTGTGAGCTAGGAAGCTAGGCTATGGCTAAGCATTGTACTGTGGTCCCCCAACTTTTCCATGTCTGTCAAGGACCTGCACATTTATCAAATAAATGCATGCGGACCCCCATTTGAAAATACTTTCCAGGGGGACCCCCTTAAGAGAGGATTTATATGGCTTTGGCAGTGATTCTCGCCATTTTTGAGTGAGGTGTGTTGTCTGGTTTTAACTGCTCGTTCGTAAATCAACGCACTCGGTGACGACACGCCCACTAAACCAAATAAACTCGGTGCGCACCCAGTTTGTATTTCCGAACATACCCTTAATTTCCTGCATTTTATTAGGACTGTAGTGAATTATAAAAAGGAAATGGCTTTAATATTTTGTAAACAAAACGCCCCTGTCAAAAACAGCAAAAATCCCTAAAACTAAAGAAAGTAAAACATGTAAAACAAACACCCTTTTAATTTCTCTAATAACAACCTAAAACATGAACCTTGGTTGAAAAAAGTTGTCCTTTAAGTAGCCTACTTTCAAAAACATCAAATATTATTATTATTAATCAATTCATGAATTACAGTAAACCTAATGGCATAACCTCAACTACAACTTTATTTTATTTTATTGCAGATCTACAGGACTTTGTGAGTGTGCGTGGGCTTAAATTGATATTCTTGTAACAAATACATGCATAGATTGAAGTTTCAACATTTGCAGTTTTTGTGGTTCCATGGCTCTGTTTTTTAAAGGATCAAGATAAGTCAACCATGGTTGATGCATCAACTCATGGCGGTTGTTTTATAACCAGTGTCGTCTTTTATTTGGGACAATAAGGTATTTTGGATCATTCCACGAAAAGCAGTACAATTTGGCATTTTTCCCTGAAATTTTGATGGAAAGGGTTTACTTTTCTGAATGTACGTATATGTGTGTCATCTCATTCTCTAGAGGAGATGGGGTGGTTATTACTTACGGCAAGGATGACCTCTTGAACATGGTCCGGAACGCCAAGACTTAGACCAGAAGAGGAACATTACTGGTAGTAAACATTACTATTAAAGCAAGCACTATCACTATACCAAATGAATGTTGCATAAAATACACCATGCCTCCTTTGAACCTCAAAAGGCTATAATATGCCCAGATTTCGATCTATTTGGAAGACTCTCGTTTTTCCCCCGACCTGAGTGGGCCCTCCACCGTCGTGGGCCCCAACGCACAAGTATGGAACGGATCATCTCAGCACAGTACCAAAAATGTAGTTAATTGCTTTAAATGTGTGAATGTACACTAAAAATGGCGACAACCTTACAAACCGTGATGTAGATAGAGGAGGGAAGGCCGGACAGGTGATGTGGCGAGACAGGAGGTGGTGGAGAGGGAGAGAGGGAGGGAGAGAGAGAGAGATAAGAAGGTGCACACATGGGAGATCTACAAGGTCACAGCTACATGTGTATAACACATGTACAATTATGTAAGCAACATATTGTAACGCTGGGTGTGACAATGACAATGAGTGAAATGCTCCTTTAATAGTGCTGGGGGAGGGAGGTGTCACTTTTTGGGTATTGGCTACACAGGTATGTTTTTTAGGAGGGTGAGATGAGGAAGTTCTGGAGGAGCGCACATGTTGAGATCAGTTAAAAGCTTTAAAAGTCAGTGACCCTCAATCTCGGGTTAGTTTGTGCTGTTGCGGCAAGGGAATAAAGTGAAGTTCGTCTCCTCGCCTCGTCCACAATCACGCACAACGTCACAATATGCATAGTTGTAAACAATAATAATGGAGAAAATACATCAATAAGTCTCCTATTTATAATGGCATTACCATCTCTTATTAATGAATGCATAAATAAATATAAATCTGACACCCACAGACTGTGTCAGAAACCACGATTTTGTCCCTATTCTCAATAGAAGTCTGCTGTATATGTAGAAGAGCCTCCATTGTTCCGGCCCCATAAACTGCATCAAAACGTAGATAGAACATTGATGGTGTCGAATCTGTTGTTAAACAACGTGATAAGCTGCCTAGGAGAATGCAATGTGTCCATTACTTATTAAATTGTACAAGACACGACGAGAGAACATTAGTTAGTCCACTTACCATAGAGTAATCAGTAGCCTAGTGAAGTGAACTCGCGCCACGAGGCTGGGTGCAACATCGATTAAGGTCCCCTGCTCTCCCCAATAAGGGGGAGACCAGGGGGACACCGCCCTCCAAGATCAGATATAAGTTATTAATTTGGGGGAACATAGATGAATAAATTAGAATAAATGTTGTTATAAGGCGTGTCAGCAACATGGCCAAGGCAGGCATTTATACTCAACAAAAATATTAACGCAACACTTTTGTTTTTGCTCCCATTTTTCAGGGGATGGACTTAAAGACCCAAAATTCATTCCAGATATACAATATAACCATTTCTCTCAAACACGGTTCACAAATCTGCCTAAATGTGTGATATTGAGCACTTCTGCTTTGTTAAGATAATCCATCCCACCTCACAGGTGTGCCACATCAAGATGCAGATGTGACATCATGATTAGTGCACAGGTGTACCTTAGACTGTCCACAATAAAAGGCCACCTTGAAATGTGCAATTTTCTTTTGCCTTATTGGGGTATAGGACTCCGAACCAGTCAGTATCTGGTGTGACCACCATTTGCCTCATGCAGTGCAACACATCTTCTTCGCATAGAGTTTATCAGATTGTCAATTGTGACCTGTGGAATGTTGGTCCACTTCTCTTCAATGGCTGTGTGAAGTTGCTGGATATTAGTGGGAACTGGTATGCGCTGTCGAAATGGTAATAATGTGTTATTACCATTTTGACAGTGTGTACCAGTTCCAGTAAGAATAATGGGATCACCCCAGGGGTGTGTCCTCTCTGCGTTTTTATATATTCTCTATACCAATGACTGTTGTAGTGACTTAAAAAATCGATTCATCATCAAGTACGCTGATGATTCGGCCATCATCAGCCTGCTAGATGATGATGAGGATTGCCATGGGCAGGTGCTGGATGACCTGGTGTGATGATTCCTTTCTGCAGCTGAACGTCTCTAAGACAAAAGAGCTATGCATTGATTTTAGACGATCTTCACAGTCTCCCCAGAATAGTGTCATAAATGGGCAGACAGTGGAAATCGTCTCCAGCTACAAATATCTGGGTACGATTATTGACGATAAGCTAAAGTTTGATCTCAATACAGACATGATGTGTAAAAAAGGCCAACAACGACTATATTGTCTGCGGAAACTAGCTAAATTCGACATTGACAAGACATTAATGAAACTATTTTATTGTGCGTACATTGAGTCCATCATCTCTTTCTCAATTATATGCTGGTACGGTAATCTCAGCATTAGAGATAAAAATTCTCTAGGGAGAATTGTCAAAGTTGCCACAAAAATAATTGGATCACAGGTGAGCAGCCTTGACCTCATATATAACAGACAGGTCCTCAAAAAATCCCTGTCCATCTGCTCTGACTCTGCTCATCCTCTTCATGGGGAGTATATTCCTCTCCCGCCTGGCCTTCGTTATCGTGCCCCCCGTGCCTCAAAAAACAGATACAAGTTTTCATTTGTACCCGTTTCTATAGGCACATTAAATGCTGCTAAGGGTAGGTCTTAGCCCTTCTGGTCCTCTGTAACTTATACTGTCTCTTTTTTACTTTTTTTATCTTATCTATTTATCTATTTATTACTGTCTTCCAGTACATCATCCCATGTGCTGGGAGGCTACGAGCATCTACTTGCCCGTGCACTTTAACTTGCCATACGGCTTGTACTGTATCTCAGCACTTTAGTTGTGTATTTAAAGTTCTGTGTATACGTAAACATGTACTGTGCTTTTTCTTGTACTGTCTCATTGTTTTGTTTTTCTGTTTAGTTGCCCTGTCTTCTTGTGCTGCACACTAATTGCCCTTTAAGGGACTTAAATAAAACTGAACTGAACTGAACTGAACTGAAATTCGCAAACAGGGTGAATTTGCATATGCTTATTACTTTTATTGTAAGTATGGCAGGTAATAATCCATTGCAGCAATACAAACATAATAAAGTAAATTAGAACAGTTATCAGTATGGTTAAACAAAGGCACACTTTTTAAAATTCCTTTATGTGTGTATTACAGTGAGAATAATTGCAACTTTTCAGGTATAGAAAGCCTGCCGTTTATTTAGCTTTGATTCCCCAGGGCCCACAGCCCTCCTATGAGACAGACTGGGTACCAAGAAATGATGTCATGTGTTGAAAAGTGGTGAAGTGGTCCTAAAGATTGTATTGTACATTTTGCATAGCATTCAGACAGTTCTCTGATTAATTTATCATTAACTGCAGGTTCTTTAACAAATTGTACATGGTTCTAGAGGCTTGTCTATCGGCGCCTGCTTGGCCGACCTCTCTTGCTGAAGTCTCTGGAGAGCTGCTCTCTGATCAGCCAGCCGGGCAGCCTCCACTGCACTAGCCATTTGGGGTTGTCTGGCCAGTATCTGAAATAACACACACATTACACAACATACGATACGATATAAAAACATCATGACAGTAAACAAAATCTTCATGTTCAGCCCTACTTCAGCCCTAAGAATAACGTGAACAAGTCAAGAACCTGTATTTACATGTTCTTATAGATATGCACATATGCTTATAGCTTTTATTGTATGTATGTATGTCAAGTGATAATCCATTGGATATAGAGCAAGAATCAATCCAAATTGTATAAAATAAAACAATCTTAAGCTATTTGGATTGGCATTGGACAGTGACTTTGGGGTGGGGTGACTTTCCTGAATAAATAATAAGTGAAAGGTGAAAAATATAATTGGGTATTTAGCTGACAAAAAAAGAAACAAAATGAAATCTGAAAAGCAACAGGCTCTAACGCCATGCATATCATCACTTACAGCCATCAGCCTGTCATGCCTGGCGTCAGCCTCTCTCTTCTCTTTTTCCATCTTCTCGTTGAGCTGTTTGAGATGCTCCTCTTGGGTTTTTCTCTGCTGAGCCATCTCCTCTTCCAGTGCCTTCTGTCTCTCCTCTGCAGCCCGTCTGGCTCTCTCTGCCTCCTCCCATTTCACTTTCTCCTCTGTGTGAAACCAATAAATAATCACTCTGAATCAAACCTTTTATTCAACTGTATATATGTGTGTGCGCGTGTGTGTGTGTGTGTGTGTGTTTGTGTGTGTGTGTGTGTGTGTGTGTGTGTTTGGCTTTTTGCCTTTATTGATAGTAATCGAGGGATCGCTACAGCGGCCACAACCAGGTTATCCACTTTCTGTATTTATTATTTATTCTGCCACTTTTTTTTACTTTTACTGCGAGAATTTTAGTTCAAACTTTAAACTGTTCAGATTTACGTGGTGATTTATGCTTGAATAAGACTATACTTTGTGCTAAGACTTTTTTGTGCTCTTATAGCTTTAGTTGTGCCCCTATAACTTTAGTTTGCAGCATGCTACAGCCCTGAGATTTGGTAGATGGATGCAGTCAGCCAATAGGTACAAGCTGTACTTGTTTAAGCCCAGACCGCTCTTCGTTCCTATTGGCTGACCTTTATAGAGCTATAACTTGGGTTTGCAATGTGTTACAGCAGGGGTATTCAACTGGCGGCCCGCAGGCCAGATCCGGCCCGTCAAGCATCTTCATCTGGCCCTCAGAAGATTGCCGAAAAAAAAGAAAAGAAAGGGGGGAAAAGGGACACTGACATTTGCAGCATCATCATTCGATATATCCCAATATCTGACATGTTCAGCACCTCTCCATTCACTTCCATGGAAAGGTCAAATGGCGGCTGCTCTAGACTTCCACTGAGAATGGGGACAGCCTAACTGTGACAAGTCGTGAGCTGGAAGTAGGCATAAATGCATTGGACTTAGGCAACAGCCCAGCTGTAATGAGATCCCTTTATTTTAGATTGTTTCATAGTAGTACAACACACACTTTAGTCGCTACTGTATAATACTTTAAAACAGTTGTCATATTGCACACATGCCTAAAAACCTCTCATTTGCGCCACCTTTGAAGAAACATAATAATAAGGACATAATAAGGACATAATTAGCAATGAAATAAATATCAATAAGTTTATTTTTAATAATGTTTTCAATTATTTCAAATCCAACATTGGTTCTTAACAGTGGTTCACAATCACGGGCGGGGTGGCCATTGGGAGCACCGGGACTTTTCCCGGTGGCCCGCGCCACTTAGTGGCCTGGACGGGGTAGGAGGAGAGCGAGAGGCAATTGATCAGATTGACGACTAGAAAGTTATCAAAAAAGTAAACAACGGATAATGGATAAGAAAAAGAGGAAAGGTGGGGCTGAACGAGAGAGGGACAAGAGTGGGGAAAAGACTTCCGGAACAGGGGCAGTGACATCACTGTGCAGCTCTATAAATTAACCGAAATGTTTGGCTTTGGCAGCCTCCCTCCTCTCCCACAAAGCCAGCCGTCGTTATCTGACAAAGACGTGCAACCCCCATCAACAAGTAAGCAGGCATTAAAGAGTTCCGTACGGGGTACGGATTTCCGTACTGGGGAGGATTCCCCAGGGGCTTCATAAGATCCACGCCATTTGGCAAAAAAAATCTAAAAGGGGAGGGTTTGCCCACGGCCGCGATGTTAGTTAATGACGTGACCAAACGCAAAACCAAAACGGACCATTATACTTTACTTGCAAGTCAAGTGATCTCCAAACTACAATGCATCATCCCTAGGAAAATAGATTTGTGCGCTCCGCTCCGTGCAAGTCAAGCTGCACCGGTGCCGCTGGTAGGCTAATCAAGTGCATGTTGAGTGAGTGGTTGTGTAACTTGAAGTTGCGACATTGAAGGGTCAGAAACTGAGCGGTAGAGCTGCTCGATCTGAACTGTGACAAACATAGATGGCCGTCCCCATTGCTCAATAGAAGTCTATGTAGAGCAGACGCCATTAACGTTTCCAGGAAGTGAACGGAGATGTCATAACTTTCCGGGTCTGGCTCTACTCTATGGTCTGGCTCTACTCTATGGTCTGGCTCCGCTGCTGACTCAGCATATCTGTCTGCCTTGTCTGTTGTTATTTTATGTTTAATGTCGTTTTACGTGATTACACCCGCTTTCTTTTTGTGGCAATATGAAGTTTAACGCCGGGATGACACTTTATTGCCTGGCCGTGTTATCACTCAGGCACTCAGACAAACCATGCGTGTCTGTTGTGTTTTGGATTCACTGGCCAAGTATTCAGAACTTAACAGCAGCGCGACGCGAAAATGGAATAAAATTAAGAAAAGAGAGTCAAGAGGAGGAGTGCGAGCCAGATTAAGGAGACGCAGCAGCCGACACCCTTTGCCGGTAATAACGTTTTTAATGTTCGCTCTTTGAGCAACACGATGAATGAACTGGTCGCAAAAGTTAAATGCGTTAAAGTATGATTAGTATCCATGTCCACTGTGAGCCGCATGAGAAGCTAACCACAGTGGGAACACTGATACCGAACGGGTAGAGCCAGGGCTGGATCTAGACGGGGACAGGGGTGTGCAGTGCCCACCCAAATGCGCATCTTGCCCACCCAATGAAAGGTTATATCAGTGGTTTTCATCAGCGGTCCAGGGACCACCAGTGGTTGAGAGATGGTCCCCAGCTAAATGTAGCCCAAGTCTACACAACTAGAGAATGTAGAAGATTAATGGTCATTTTAGTATGTTTGACTGTTTTCCCCCAAACCCAGCCTGGAATTGTTGACAAAAGCAATCAAAAGCAAGCAAGAAATCTTTATAGTTTTGGGGTCTGTGTGGGGCTAAAATGTCCTCAAATGGTGGTCTGTGGCTCAAATGTCGAATAAATAGTCGCCCCTGATGTCGAAAAGATTGAAAACCACTGCTTCATATGGGAGAAACTTTGGAGTTGCCCACCCTGCCATTTTTCCAGCCCACCCTAGTAGGGCTGGCTAAATCCCGCCCTGGGAAAAGCTGCTGCTGCCAGAAAAAAACAGAAGATATTGCTGACAATATAGCAAAAATAAATGTATTAGGCCTACATGTTATCAACAGGCCGGTTAATTAATTTCATATTGAATGATATTTAATTGAAGGGTTTATGTATTGCCTCACTATACAGATCGTGTGAGCAAACTAACGTGGGTGTGTGTGTGCGCAATTGCGCTGAACGGAACAGCTGCCGGCGCATTGATTGATTGATTGATTTGCAGAATAGGCAACAGTATGGCCACATACTTCTCCCATGTCAAAAATATGTCGGGCATAGTACGTTATAGAAAGTGTGGGATTAAAGTGTGGCCTGGCAAAAGGCAAAGTCCAGATGGCCTGGTCAAGCCCACTCCGCCCCTGTTCACAATAATACAATAATTATTTAATTAAATTATATATATGTAACGCCCGGGATTCGAACCCGGGTCTCCCGCGTGAAAGTCCAACATCTTAACCACTAGACCAAGAGGACATCCTCTTGGTCCGGGGGCAGACATTGGTTTTTCGAGGCCATCACGGCAGAGGCTGTAGCCACCTGCTACACTCACCTCCCTTTTGACCTCCTTCCACGGGGAAACCCAATCCGGGTCACGGCACCAATGTAACGCCCGGGATTCGAACCCGGGTCTCCCGCGTGAAAGTCCAACATCTTAACCACTAGACCAAGAGGACATCCTCTTGGTCCGGGGGCAGACATTGGTTTTTCGATATATATATATATATATATATATATATATATATATATATATATATATATATATATATATATATATATATATATATATATATATATGTGTGCGTGTGTGTGTGTGTGTGTGTGTCTCACTGCGTTAAGAGCTTGCAGATCAGCCGTTTTCGCTATTTTTTTTCTGACAGCAGCCCCTGCCTCTCTAACACCCTCTAGGATAGTGTTGTGGTAAAGTCGACACAGATGAATGTGGCAGCGCTTCAGATCCGTTTTGTGTTCTTACCTGGATAGTGTTATCTGCGCGGTGCACAGAGGGACGTGTTTAATTATATCCATCCGTATAACTCTGGTACAGAGCTCCACTGTCCACCTTGCTTCGACAGACTCATAGAGCGTTGGAGATCTGGACCAGAGCTATCCATCGTATGGTATTTTTCTGTCGCTTATGTTTCCATTTGTTTACTCTGCGAGTCTGAAGTCTGTGTGTGTGCACAGTGCGGCAGAGGAGAGAGGGGGCCTGAAATGCGGGACAAAGTGCGTCCCGCATCAGTTCAATTTTGGACATGTCTTTAGTAGTCAAATGCGGGATTAGTTTAGTAGGCAAACCGATCCCGCTTTTTTCGGGACGGTTGGCAACTCTATCAGAAAACCATGTTAAAAGACGCCACCCAGGCTTACACAGAAGTGACTGCAGCATCTCCCCGTGTTGCAATGGATTCTTGTGAAGGAGAAAAAAACATCCAGAGATGCTGAGATGATAAGACTCAAGTGCATGCTGGCTGCAGAAGGTATAACCTATATTTCTCTCCCCCTTTACCTCCACTATGATTTGCTGCTTCTGGCTTTACAGAAGTGAATATTTGTACGTCTCTGTCTTGATGAAATGAACATGGTGAAGGGGCCTGTCAAAGAAGAGCGCCTTGAGATGCTGTGATTTGCTGGTGTTGTACAGATATTAAAAACCTTTTCATAAGCTGCACTATATCACACACAGTGTAAGTGATGTCATTTAAAATACAACATGTAAAAAGAAGAAAAAAAAAACAATTCATGATCATAATTTCACAAAGGATATTTGATTTTCAGGATGCATAATACATATGAGTACATTATTGTTTTCTTATGTTAAAATGGTTAAAATTGGAATGTTAAGAACATGATATGATGGCTTTCTGGAGTGGAACTACGCCCCCTGTCTGTCATTAGAATCCTAGCATCTGACTATTGATGCCTTGATTGCATGTCATTACTCGCAGGTGGCACAGACGTGCTGTCTCATTTTCGTTGTAACCACTCTGCACAAGGAAGCAGCACTGTATGTAGCGGTGTGTGTGAACGTGATATCACACTGCTAAAAGGACATAAGACATTTTAAAGTCTGTTCACAACTCAAGATCCTCTTTCCACAACAAGCGGCCAACGAGGTATTCTGTCATTTAGACTAGATTTATTCTTGTTGTTTGTTTGTTTGTATTTTTGATTTGTTTGGGTTATGTCATGTACTGCATTGTGATTGATATAGTGTTTATTGTTTTTTGTGTGAACTTAGTTCTCACGGCATGTTGGAGGGATGAGAAGAATGCCCGAAAATAAAGTGCTCGTTTATAAAGAAGCTGACCTGTGTCGTCCGTTGTGAAAAGAGCTACACAAGAGTTAAAATATTTATGTTATTAAACCTTTTAATGGTTGTGTCTGAGAGCTTTTAAGTCTTAATTAAACAAATATATTATCATTAAACAAATAAATATATTAATTATTATTAATAGATAATATACCATTAATATATCATAATAACAATGGTAATAGTGCTAAATACTTTATTTTGCATGGTATGTAAAGTACAGTTCACTAGGAAATGTTCTATATAAAGTATAAGCTTGGCCTAATTACTAATTAACTTTACCCTCTGCTTTCCGCTGCTTCTCAGTGAGGCTTTTATCTGCTTCCAGGATGGAGTTGCCGACGATTGCCTTCTGATCCAGGTACGTCTTCAGAACCTCCTCAGCCTGGTAACACACACATGCACATGTGCATGCACGCAGTATTTTACAGTTACATATTAGCCTTCCCATCATCAGTATGGTTTAATTAATTTAACATTGCCTGACTCAGATCAGAAGTTGTCAACCATCTAACTCACATTGACTCCTTTGCCTTGTGTCTGTCTGTATGTAGCAGTCATCACTTGGAGGTCCTGGCTGAATGTCTTGTGTCCTCCAGGGACTGAGTACAGACCATCTCCAACCTTGTCCTCCAGAGGTTTAAAGACTCGTTGGATGATTTGTTCGCAGGCCTTCCTGGACTTGTTGAAGTTCTTCTGACTGATCTGATCGTATTCCCCCTGAAGTACACTCTGAAAACACAATGGTAACGACAAACATGGTTAACCTGTCGTGGAGTGCGTTGGTTCGGGTGTTCCAGCTTTTTCTTTTAGTGCAGGATCACGCTTATATGCAATCACATGATGTGCACTTACGTGCCCGCTCCATGCGTTCCCATACTACCACAGACTGCTGTTGGTTTTCCGAATTGTACTTGCCCATAGTTGCCCTTTGAGATTTGCAATTCTATTACTGTTGGTAGAACAAATGGGGATACAAGGTGGGATTCATGGGAAATGAGCTATAAAGCACAATCATTTGACTAAGCTAATTGTGTTTGATAAAGTGACCAAAAGACACAACAATATCAGAACAATGGATGATGATTTCCAACACATACCATAAGCTTCTTCTGATATTCCTGGTTGTCGTCTCTGAAAGAACGTTTCATGAAGAGTTCCAGGGCCTCTCTCTGACTGGACAGATGGATGTCAGACAGCTCCTCCCAGGTGTTGGTGGGGAATCGTACCTTCGACTCCATCCTCTGTACATAGAGGACTCTGGCCTGCTCAACGGCTTTGGTATTCTCAACCTCAGCCAGAGCCTTCACAGCATTTTCCAGACAGGGAACCTCTCCACTACGGATGGCTTCCACGTAGGTCTTTGCCAGTTGACCAAGCACTGTGGAAGATAGAACCAGCAAGAATTCAGTTAGTGTGTTGAACTATGCTATAGTCCTGATAGTTCAGAGATCAGCTACAACATAAAAACAGGTACGTGATCCTGGCAGGTATAACAAATAGAATAATAAAGCTACTGTTTAAAAGCCTAAAAACAAATACCGGTATGTGCAGTATACAATGTGACAATGAATAAACACATACTTTCTCAGAAAGCAAAAGAGCAAGCGCTTATAGCAGTAATTTATGTCAATCCCCATGGCCGGATTTATTCAACCCCACCAGGGTGGGCTGGAAGAATGCATATTCCTTATACTGTATATTTTCAATATACAATTTCAATTCAATTTCAATACACAATTGAAAATTATTTGCAATAATCATGCAAATGTGCAGTTAATTAACTGATTAATTAAATGTTAATTAATTAAACTTTAATTAATTAAAGTGTTCAAATTGAACCAAATGGACCCTAGTTACAGATGCATGAAGGTCCATTCTCTTACTGTCATAAATAAATAAAGACATGACGTTGGTGGGAGAGAGATAATACTGTGTCAGCTGCACAGTTCATGGTAAAAGTTTTGATGCTGATGATTGGATAATGATTGCACAGTTTCCTCAGAGCTTTCACTTCAAGTGAAACACAGATAAAACTTTCGTGGTATGTGTTCATGTATAAAAAATGCCCCTTATTTTTATATTGGGTGGCTGGGTGGACAAGACAGGACACACAGTGAATGTAGTGTGCATTTTTAAATCCCACTTACTTCTTCCAGTGACCTTTATGCCGTCACTGAGAGTCTTGGTGTCAGACTTGGTGTAGATGTGTTCAGTGAAGTTGTTGGCCTGTTCAACAAAGTCTTCATCCAGGTCAGCATCAGTCACTTCCTCCATTTGTTGCATTATCTTAGCCTTGGCCGGTACCACAAACACAAAACATTTGCGAGGGACGAAGAATTTACGGATGCAGGTACGGGGTTCGTTGTACTGCGGCTTCCCACCTTTGACAAACGGAACACAATACCTTTTAGAGAGTCTGATGCTAATTTAAAGAATTGAAAAAAAAAAAAATGGAAAGATTTTCAGCAGTTCATGAAACCTGGTATCTCCTCTAGACCGTCTTCCAGGTACTGGTCTTCTGTACAGGGTTTCCCATCAATCTCCAGATCGAGTGAAAAATCTCGCACAGCCCACACAAAGGAGGGAAGATAGCGCACCATCGTAAGATCATCATCCTTCTCCACATTGGACTTCATTTTGATAGTCTTTGTCAGTTCTGTCACGTAGCTGTTAAGATTAGTGTTAAGGATGACAAATGAACCTCAAGTATGACCTGCAAACTACATATGAATGTTATCTACATACAGTACATAGAGATTTTGCATATGCCTGTAAGAGGCATATGTTTCCTTCAGAACAGAAAGTGCAGACAAAAAGGAACCTGACAACAACTCAGATTCCACATGCTACCCTTTGGCCAGAAAACTACAGTCTAGCTCAAATCCTCACTCACCTAACCCTAACTGTATGAATTTACAATGGAAATGTGATTTGTATGCGGCACAGTGGTGCACTCTAACAGTGAGGAAATGTATCACAACAGCTACATCGCCTTGTGTTTTATGTTATGCTTTTTGACATTTTCTAATCATCTAGTTTGTATTTGGCCATGGTCAGCAAGGCAGATGAGGTTTTGGGCTAACAGCCACACAACCAGCCTGGGGGGTCTGTCTTAGAAAACAGGGAAAGTGGACAAGATGGGACAGTGTGGAGAAGAGGAAGATGAGTTGAAAGGACATGGGGGCCGTGGATGCAAGACAATTGAGCTACATACGGCCTCCTCCCGACCCCAGTTAACCTCTAGTGATTCGGAAAAGACCCGGCATATGGCATATGCCAGCCACCCTCAGACACATTCTTACAGGGTGCAAAACCAGTCTCACCCACCCTAAAGGACAGACGAGCTTCCACCAACTCCACAAGCATCCAACCAAAAACAGACAACTACCTTTTTCCGTGAGGGGGCTAAGGTGACCACGAGCGGCTCCACACCATCTGAGCAAAGCCAGCTATGGTTAGCCCGGGACTTGGAGGATGCTGGCTGATATTTTGGTAAACAGCTGTTTTTTCCTCCGGAGGTTGCTGCAACCATCCTGAGACCTGGTGCACTGGTGCTATGGTCCCCTTCCCCAAAAAGATGTACATCATTGAACTCACAGTACCCTTGGAGGACGAGGCTTACGAGTGAAAACATCTAAGCTATGTAGAGCTTGCTGCCAAAGCCCCACACCATGGCTGGAACGCTGAGGTCCGTCCTGTAGAGGTGGGATACAGGGGGTTTGTGGCAAGATCTACCATCAGACTGTTCACATACCTGGGAGTCAAAGGCCAGAAACAGCGCTCAGCCATCAAAGCTGCATCAGAGACAGCGGAAAGGAGGAAAGACCCCTGCTCCTGAAGTAGCAAACCAGGAGGTATGTGGTCAGCCTAGGCTTGACTCAGGGAGTGGGACGCCCCTGCCATGCATAGTCCCTCGAGAAGTCAGCCATAAAAAACTGATTTCTCGTGTCGAGTTAGATCACCATTCCATGACGACAAGATGACATTTATCCAGGTCCCGCCATTCTATCTATTAGGATTCATTGTTACATGTATGATAAGTATTGGAATGTGCATCTAAACTACTGGGTGGATGTGCACATGCGTGGAGACCCGACTGTTGTTCAGTTTCTGTTGTTCAGTTTCTGTTGTTCATTTCGACTATAGTTTTTACACCACATTTTTGTGTTTTATCTCTCCTCGCAAAACCACATGATGAAATAGAAATCATATGACTCAGAAGCATGAACATGCAATTTTGTCACTGCCCAAACATCCATGTCACTAGCGAAACATGAGCACAAGGTTGTAATAACGACTAATTGTCTCGGTAGTGACTGTTTCTGTAGTGAGAACCTAGTTAACTTAACTCTAAAATCTTTGCAAGAATATGGCTATGGCTAACAAAAACAACTCAAACCAAACAATTTACAATTCAAGAAGAAATTATGTGTTCGGTAGTTACACTACAAAACAACTTTTCATTGATAAAATCTTGTCAAAACAGTGAATAATGATTGAATAGTGTGAAGGATACTGAAGGTTCTCCAGGGATTTATTATCAATGGTTCCCATGCTGTTGTAGACCAGGGTGCTGCTGAGGAGAACTGCCATGGCAAAGATCCAGTTGTCATTCTTCGTATCTCCCTGAAAACACATACACGGTTTGAACGTGATTTTAATGTAGTGTTGGAATAATATACACAAATCCACTAATCCCCAGGTTCTGATGTGAATTACTGAATGCAACGTTATTTGTGCATAAAATAAAATTGTGTCCTGCCTTCTTTATATCTCCCAGTCCCTCTGTGTCCAGCAGCACCAGAGTGTGGTCAGTCTTGCTGGGGTGAGGAACACACCACATCCAGATGCCCTTTGTCTGGGACTGGATAGTGGATCCAAGAGCAAAACCTTTGAGGATGGAATATGGGACAATAACAAACCAAAATAGTTACATACATACATACATACAGGTACATACATGTATGTATTATATGATTTTGGTACAGCAGTATTGGCTGGACCTGTAGTTAGAGCTCTAGGCGATATAATAGCTAAGACTAAAAAACAGTTGGGTGATTTAGGAAATGCTGCCTACTCCAAACTGTTTCACACATGGAGTACATGGCAGGATTATGGGGTTCAAATACAAATATGAAAGGACAAATGGTCCAAAATAGGACCATCCGGTATTTTCTAGGAGTGCATGAATTTGCCCTTGCATCTGGAGACTGGTAGATACAGAGGTACTATAGAAGATGTATGATAGTGTGATATAACTGTGATATAAACAATGTTGAAAATAAGTTCCATTTCGTTTTCTACTGCCCACTGTATCACACTATTGAGCTAAACTCGTTAAGTGATGCAGAATGCTTTTTATGTCTCTTTGAACAAAAGATTTTGCATTAGCAGAATATATAGAGATTATAGATCCGTTCGTTCATTCATTCATTCATTCATTCATTCATTCATTCATTCATTCATTTATTCATTCATTCATTCATACATACTGTACATACAAGTATTGACTCTACACTCTTGATCCGTATGTGAAAATAATCAAGAAAAATCGGATTGGTATGCTTGAACACCAATGTACTTGTATAGTTTAATTGATTATTAATTAGTGGAATATTTATTTTCCCCCATTGACATTGAAGTGCAAAAAGTCATGTTCGTTTTCCCTCTAAGACCATAATGGCTATGGGGGGGGGGGGGGGGGGGGGGGGGGGGGGGGGGGGCTTTGCAATATCAAAATTATTTTTTCCCATTGATTCTGGGTCATGATGCATCTCCCCACATCTCTGCCACAAATCATGCACCAAATGTCCAATCCTCCTCAAATTTGAGTCACATGCCGTGGGTGATGGCATCAACAGGGAGCTAAAACCATATCTAGCTTAACAATGTCTTTATAGTAATTGTGTCCTTCTCTTTGTGCTTGGGAAATATTAGGGTGAGCTGTCCCAGCTTTTGGATCAGTTGTCTCTACTTTCCTCAAGTCACCCTCCCCCATCAAGTTGAAGACAACTCCCTCTTTTCTTTTTGTGTGATTTTTCCAGTGTTCGATTAAAGTCCCCCCATGGGGAATGGGGGGTTTATTATACAAATAAAAAGTACACAAACCCTAGGAACGGTGCCCTTTGTCGATATTATTTTTGCTGCTGTAACAAATTGAACACCTATTATTGTATGTCTTATGATGAAATGAGTGTATACTTTACTCACCTTTGTTCACCCCAGCCAGTCTGTTCATCAGGTAGGACTTCCCGGTTCGGTACATTCCTACTACTGACACCACAACCACTTTCTGCTCAATCTGCTGTAGAATCTGCAGAGCCTCTGGAACCACATTGAGATTCCCTTCACGGTCACTCTCTATCAGACACACTGGATCCTCCATGCTGCAGGCTGGACACTCACTGCTAGTGGAGAAAACACACAACACACTAGGGCATTAACGAGTTGAGATTTTTTCTAGTCGACTTGTCAGACAGTCAAGTCGAAGTTGTATCGATTTATCGTTTTATGGCGCTGGGGGGGGGGGTCCATCGTGAGGGTCCGTCGTGGTGGTTCCCCGAGGGGGGATCAAATGGTGCCGCTATGATGCCGGCGCAGTGCTTATACAAAACACATCGCGAGGCTACGCATGAAGCATGTGGCAAGCTTAATATGCAAACAATATTGGCACACGCAGCACAACGTCCACTCCCAGGCCAGCCATAAAAACACATAGGCCTAACATTATCAATACACAGCAGCCCACACGTTAGAACGCAGAATACGATCCATTTACATGTAGCCGCCGCCGCCTCCTCCTCCAACACCACCATATCGCGCCGCTTTTCTTTTATGATTCATTCAGTAAATTAATGAGAATGACGCGGACAGAAGCATGCGTCCCGTGCGGTAGCCTAATGCGAAACGAAGAACAAGACGGTCACTGTAGCATGGTGAGGTGTTGGTTGATGAAGTTCTGTATTTCTCTGACACTGTTTGCTGTTCGATCTGATCCGTGTATGTACGTAATGATCAGTGGAACGCCGCGCGCCCAGAGCGCAAGAGCGCGCTGCGCATGCAGCTGCAGTAAGATTGGTAAGCCTAAATTAAGGCTGAACTCCGATAGAGTTGCAAAGGAAACTTCAAAGGAGACTTCTGTCCGTGAGTGACAGTAACCAATATTACATTTGAATTATATACACACGCGTCGCACACATAGATAAAGAAAAAAGGAAAAAACAAAGGTAAATGTTTAATTCCTCCTACTTACCCCTTTCCCTCGGAGGAAGGGGAAAAAAACCAGAGCAGTGGCCTTGTGGTTAGAGTGTCCGCCCTGGAACTGGGAGGCCGGGGTTCGATTCCCGGTCGGGTCATACCAAAGACTCTAAAAAAATGGGACCCAATGCCTCCCTGCTTGGCACTCAGCATCAAAGGGATGGATTGGGGGTCAAAATCAGCTAATGATTCCCGAGCGCGGCAAGCCGCAGCTCACCGCTCCTTGGAGCTCACCACTCCAAGTGATGGGTTAAAAGCGGAGGTCCAATTTCGCTGCGGCAACGTAGTGACAAATCATGCGACTTTGACTTTGACTTTGAAAACAACTTATCGACTCAGGCTTTTTGGAGTCGACACGTGTTATGCAAATCGATGCATCGATGTATCGATTTTTTGGTTAAAGCCCTACAACACAGAGGGACATGAGGACAATCTGTACAATACTACATAAAGTAAATGCATGATTATATGCCATGTCATTATTCCGACCTCCTATTGTTCCGATTTCATTAACCCTGTCTCTAACCCTCACCCTCAACATAACCGCAAGCACGTCGCTATGTGGACACAGGGGCTTAAAACAAGGAGGCCAACCTGCCACGCTGATAGTGGGGCTTAAAACAAGGCGGCCAACCGGCCGATCTGATAATGGATTTCCAGCGCATGTTCGGACTAATGGGACTTCTGATCTATGGGACTTCGGATCTTAGATCGGCCCCGTTGTATCATTAGGTCATGTCGAAACTGTGGAGTGATAGTTGACAGATTGCAACTGTACGAAACTGACACATTGCAACTGTACGAAAAGCTTGATTTTTTTTGCCATGTTTCATCAGTTTTAACAGATCTTCCAGTAAGCCCCTCCCCAAACTGCTATGGTCCAATCACAGATAAGCATGACATGTGATAGACAAACTTCTCCACCAATATCTTTCCTACACAACAAAAAACATTGTTTTTAAAAAGAAATGTCAACAGAAAGAATGAATGCCACAAAGTCACAAATAAATGTTGCACACATATCTTTCCACTGAAGGCATGCCCTGTTGACAGATTTGGCAGAGATTTTGAAGGTCTGGTTCTAAAAAGAACCAGCATTTAATGTGTAATGTCCATTATATTTACATTGGAATGAATGAGCCTGGCCACCCCCCCACCCTCTCTCTTGTTCTCTTGCTGCCCTAATTGCTCCCTCCCACGCTTTAACATTTAGTTACACCTGTTTCCTGTTAAAATTGATCTCAGGAAAATGTGCAGCATTGAAAGGTAGGGGGAGGTAAAGTGAGACACTCTTTTGTGAAGGGACGACAGGACAGGGAGAGTCGTTGCTGTGTAATCGGCAGCACACTCTGCTTGCAAGTCGCACAAGTAATAAAATGCCTAATAAACTCCTGGGGAGTGAGTCACGGTCACATGGTGTGTTGTTCTTTGTAACTCATTAGCCACAATCAGGGTATGGTACCCTGTAAAGTCTGAATTATTTATACTTCTACAACTTCTAGCAACACCTACAGTAAAATGTGACGAAATAATATACAGTAAAATGATATAAAAAAGCTAGTAGCCTCCCAGACATGCTGATTCCACCTGCACAAATTCATCATACCATAACTTCACATCGTTCAAAATATGTGGCTCTTTTGACTGTTTGTACCAGTGTTTATGACAGAAAGAGAAGGAAATACAGTAAAATGTGCCTTAAAGGGGAATATCACACATTTTTCATTTTCTCTTTTTGAGAGCTTACAAATGGAACCAAACAGACCCGTTAGGGACTCTCAGAAAAACAGACTGCCATTTCTAGGATACACAGAATGAGTGAACATATTTTATTTTGTCCACACAACATCTCTAAGGTATTTTAATGACGTAGTAATGTTTAAAATGGGAGGAAGTCCCCTTTAATACCCCAAACTTGTCAGAGCACCTCTCGGGGCGATGCCCTACACCCTCCGAACACTAATCTGTAGTTAAAGTACTGTAATTCATAACCAGGTCTTACCTGCTGTGACCGAGAGGTTGGAGTGCTGATGTTGTGAGGTTCTTCCAGTGCAGGGCTGGGTTGCATAATGCCTCATATGCTGTTGTGGGTCGTCAGTGGGTGTGTGGAAGATGTCATAAAAAGGATAAGATAAGACGAAAACCCTGTAATCCTCGATCAGCATGGCTGGTTGGCTGCCTTGTTTTAAGCTGAAAGACGTGCTGGAGGTTATGGTTAGGGTTAGAGGAGGCGAGTAGCCTATATTGACCAAAACGATTGCAGTAAAGTGGCCAAATGTGTGTGAAAACCGCCTGCATTTGATTAACAAGACAACTAAGACTAACGTTTTCAGTAGGGGGAATTTGAGGGATGTGTTCAAATAGTACACAAATGTACAGTCATGTCATCAGGACGGTTCTATGTGATATTTCATCATTGCTGACCGATAATAACCTGACCTAGCAGAGACCTGAGGGTGGCTGACCTTGTTTTATAATGATCACTGTGACCGTGACCAAGTAGTTAACCTCATTGCCATTTATTGTTTCACTTTCACTCCGGGCATTGGTGGCTTGGGGTCCTATGAAAATGGAGCCCTATAGTGTCCCTATTTCCATTTGCAAACAAAACAAAACAAAAAAACAAGCAAAAATATTATTTTTGCTTATTTTTTGGTGGAAGGAGATGGAAGAAGTTTGTACTGTATTTAGTGGGAGAGCAGCATCAGAGCAAGTAGACAGCTTTGTTGATCACCTGTCTCTTCTCTACTCTAAAAAGGATGGCTTTCGATAACATGGCCTAAATCATTTTGCCATGTCCAGTCTCTAGGCCATGTTATGGGCTGGTGTTGATCCGCTGATAGTGAAAACAGTCAGTGGTTTCAACACAGCCATCTTTTTAGAGTGCATTGGGCTTCAGTAGGTTGACAAGCTTCATGGAGAATTTTCCTTTTCCAGCTAGATTTGGCACCTGCCCACAGAGCCAAAACTACATAAAATATTGTGGAGGGCCAAGACCAAAGGCTGAACTAAAGTCTGCATAATATTAATTTAATTTCAAGATAAAAGTAAAAGTAAGACCAACCATTTTGACACCAGGGCCCTCAATTTAGTCATTATTTGAGCCACGGAGGACCACCAAAACTAAAGATTTCTTTTGTTCACAATTTCAGGCTGGATTTCTCAACCAAAACAGGCAAACATAGATCAAAAATGACCATTCTTTTACATTCTCTAATTCAGATGATGAATATTTTTATAATAATATATAAAAATGATAATATTGTAAATAATAATATTGTAAAAATGAAAACAAATCATTTGGTTTCATTTTTACGCTCTCAAAGAGTTACATCTGGTTAACCTTTCCATATTCAACTGGAACTCTCTCAAGAACTGGTGGTCCCCACTGGTGGTCCCCAGACCACTGGTTGAAAACCACAGTACCCTTTCACGGGCCGGTCAGAGTCAGGCAAAGGGTCGCATTTGGCTCCCAGGCCGCATAATGCCCAGGTATGCCATAGAGAATCTGGGTTGTAACTGCTGTACTGACCATGGTATTACTGCACTTAACTGACCAGCCAACTGTCCTGACTTTAACCCCACAAAGAATCGGTGTTGTAGCTGCTGTACTGACCATGGTATTACTGCGCTTAACTGACCAGCCAACTGTCCTGAGCAGTTGGCTGGTCAGTTAAGGGTTGAGGAGTGCCAACCTGTGGCACTCTTGAGGAGTGCCACAGGTTGATCACCTCCATGCCCCGCCCCATTGATGACATAATGTGTTCATGTGATCCTCGTCTGACACTACTATACTAAGGGTGGAATTCCTGCGATAATGCGTGTGTTTCAGACTCCCCGTCTTTAAAACCCCTTAGTTGTCCTTTTGATCACATGAATAGATAATCTGTACCGATGTTTGAACGAGACAGAGAGAAGTGTCAAATGAAATGTGTATCCCCCCCCCTCTCTCTCTCTCTCTGATGAGTTAGTAGGCTACAAGATAACAACACAAAATGGACACGCATGAAAGAGACACAATAAACACATAAACAGTGGACTGATAAGATCGGTTTGATAATTAACCTACTGGGAATGATTTCACTCGATTCCGCAGGTGTACAGTATATCGTTCATATTGACAGGCATACGCACGCATGCGCGCGCGCACGCACACACACACACACACACACACACACACACACACACACACACACACACACACACACACACACACACACTTTAAAAGTGTGGTGATCAACAAAGTTGTCTATTTGCTCTGATGCTGCTCTCCCACTAAATACAGTACAAACTTCTTCCACGTAGCCCTTTGCCTGTGGACTCCTTGTGCCACCAAAGAAAACCCAGGCAAAAATAATATTTGTTGCTTGTTACTTGGGTGAGCGGAGTGGGCGATCTGTGCGTGGTGGTGTGCAGTTTGTGGTCGTCGTCCCTCAGGGAATCTCGATTGGCCGGTTAGGGGGGTTAAAAGTACAAAAGAGAAAAATAGTTCACTCACCATTTCAGTAGCTCCCAGGCTGTAGACTTTATTAAGGACAACGTTTCGACCCACAACGGGTCGAAACATTGTCCCACAACGGGTCGAAACGTTGTCCTTAATAAAAGTCTACAGCCTGGGAGCTACTGAAATGGTGTGCAAACTATTTTTCTCTTTTGTACTTTTGACACTTTTTTAGTTCAGCACCCTAAAGTTTTTCTAGAGATGTGCGTACTTTACCTTTTGTTCCGGTTAGGGGGGTTGACTTAATTGGGACCTAGAACAGATCTTCCGTTTGACAGATTCGGGAGATGGAGAAATAGTGACGTAATTACGAGGACTTCATGACTAATGTTCTGAGTACTATTTCCTCTCCGAGGGTCCGCGGTTGTTCTGGGGTATTCTTGGGCGGGGTCTTTTGTTTCGGTTTTTAATATTGTGTGAGTGATGTAATTTTATTCGTAGGGATATAATGATTATAACTTAATTATTTCAGAGGAAATAGAGTTTATTCATGTTCATTTCTGATTCATCCGCTCCGCTCACACACGAGTAGGCCATGGCCTACTTGTGCACAACGTGCAAGTATGCACTGTACCAAGTGTTAATCTTGTTTTTTTCTTTTTTTTTTTTTTTTTTTCTTTTTCTTTTTTTTGCTAATATTAATTGGGAACCTATGTCCCATTATATCCATTTGTACACTATATGCTACTGCGGAAAGGTCAAGGGATGTTCTGCTTTATTATATTAATGTATTGATGTCAGAGATGACTCCACGGAGTAAAGGGCAGCTTTAGACCCTTCTGGTGGAAGCCGAACTAGCCCAAATGACTGACTTCTATGTAAACGAAGACGTGTTAACTTATCCCCCCTCAAAATAGCACCCCCAGCCACCAATATATGGAGCTGAACAGAGTGAAAGAGAAACAATTAATGGCTAAATATGAACTTAATTAACTTGGTCACGGTCACAGTGGCCATTATAAAACCAGGCAATCAGTCACCCTCAGACTATGAGCTATAAAAGCAAGAGATAAGTGTAAAATTTCCCCTCCAAGCACACAGGTCTTCGCTAGGTCAGGTTATTGTCGGTCAGCAATGATGTAATATCACATAGATCTGTTTTGATGACATGACTGTAGCTCTGATCTAGAGCTCCACTGCTTCTGAGTCTGACTTGCATTGGAGCTCTGCTTCTTTCCGTTCAATCGGCCATTACTGCACCCGACCAGCCTCTCTTCTCTAGTGGATATATCAGTTCAGTTCAGTTTAGTTTATTTTGGTCGCAGGATGAACATATAACATTATTCTTGGTCATGTGTTTCTGGTAATAGACCAAAAAGGAGGTTGGCTGAAGCACAAGGCTTATAATGACTCCCCTTTAGAAGATATATAAAGAACGTTTTACCCATTCACCAAAATAAACACGTCTTGTGTCATTAGAAAGCCCACTTACCTTAGTGGTCGCATTCTGAGCCCCTCACCACACGGATAAAATTGACTTTTTGGCCAGAACGCGATCGTTTTTCACCGGAAAAACAACCAGGATTTGCGCCCTCCATAGGAAAAATATTTGGAACTTTTCTATTGGCAATATCGGTATATTGCCAATAGAAAAGTTCCATAAGAAATATTTTTCGTTCAGTGAAAAACGATTGCTTTCTGGCCAAAAAGTCTGTTTTATCTCTGTGGTGGGGGGCTCAGAGTGCTAATACGGTAATAAGGTAAGTAGGCTTTCTAATGACACAAGACGTGTTTATTTTGGTGAGTAGGTAAAACGTTCTTCATATATCCACTAGAGAAGAGAGGCTGGTCGGGTGCAGTAATGGCCGATTGAACGGAGACGAGCAGAGCTCCAATGCAAGTCAGACTCAGAAGCAGTGGAGCTCTGGACCAGAGCTAACATGACTGTACGTATTTGTGTAATATTTGGACAAATCCCTGAAATTCCACCTTCTGAAAACGTAATATGTCTTACGTTAACTTGTAGTTGTCTTATTGATCACATGAATATAGAATATGTGCATGATGTTTGGACAAAACTGATCACACACACACACACACACACACACACACACACACACACACACACACACACACACACACACACACACACAAGCCCAAATGACTGACTGTAATACAAAGATGCGTCAGCACGTTTACCCCCGCACATGGCGGTTTGAAACGCGAGGATGTGCTCCGAAAAGGTCAAGGGGGTGAATGTAGCACCCAGCCATGAGGCACAACAGCTCCGCCAATCGGGCTCAGCCCTATTGACGTGACTGGTTGTGAGTTGGACCGGCGGGTGGAAGTCCCGCGGTTTAATCACCACTTCCGTGCAATACTACATGTTAAACCCTTTTGGTCATGAAAATTGTGATCTATGACTTACGATGTTATGAAATGTCCACTGTATGACCAAAATAAAACTGAACTGAACTGAACTGAACTGAACTGAACAAAATAAAACTGAACTGAACTGAACTGAACTGAACTGAACTGAACTGAATGTTACCATATAACATATTAGGGGTGGAGGTAGACATTGAACAGAAGGGGCTTATTGCAGAACAGTTTGTGTCACAACAACTCAGATGTGTGGACTTCTTTCTGTATTAGTTGCCAACGCAGTGAGCTATGTAAACCAGGCAGAAATGTCTGTCTGTTTGTGCGTGCATGCATGCATCACCCACTCCATATATTACGTGGTGGAAGCATTGTCTTAAAGGGATGGTTTACCTTTCTTAAAGTTAATCTGTATGAAATACTTGCCATTAATATAGTGGTGTCAACTGTATTAATTGATGTCCAGAGTCTGCTCTAGTTTTGGTGAAATATCAAGTAGTTCCGGTCATTTTGTGGGAGTCACTTGGCAGTAAAAGTAAATTGTCATTTGTATTGTTGACCCTTTTAAAAAATATTACCACATCCGTTGTTGATTTTTTACTCCTCTATCACAGGGGTGTTTTTTGTGTCCATACCACTATGCCCAAAAAGTATTGAAAAAATGCGAAGGAGGTCCTAATTTTTTAGAAATAAGTCAACAATATGAATGGCGTTAGTTTAATGGATTTATTTAGTTTTACTGTGTGGCTCTATAGGGACCTCCACAAAATGACCAGAACTACTTCATATTGTCCAAAACCAGAGCAGAACTCCCACCACGGGATCTGTCAATGAATTTGACACCACTATAATAATGGACACTTATTAATACAACGTATTAAGTTGCAAAGGTCTATCCCTTTAACTTGTTTTGTGCCACAAACGTCCCACCAGCCATAACTCCTTTCACCAGAGTTTCAGGTCTTGATACCTGGTCCAGTCGGCTCCCAGTCTGTGGACAATGGCTGTGTTTTCAGAAGAAGCAATATTATGCACAGTGTTATGCAGTACGTCATATCTACCTTTCCATATAATCAAGGTTATCATGAATTATGGTCCCAATTATGGCCATCGGTTGGGCACAGAGTCGTATCCTGGTGAAGTGCGTGGGTGTCCTGCTGTCAGTGGTGTTTCTAAGCAATTTGGAGCCCCAGGCGAGATCTCCTGTGATGTCATACCTATGGCAGGCACAGTAAAATGGCACCCCCAGCAAGGAATAAAAATATGACCTATTTTTAAACTAAAGAACATATTATATGTGTTTTAAATGTTCAATTCTAGTTATAGAGGACAGTAGTGTAATGTATTTATCCATATGAGGCTTATTAGCCTGGTATTCTTTTAAAGCATGTATATGGTGGTCGCCCAGGTGCTGCACCCCAGGCAACTGCCTAGTCTTCCTAATGGCAAAAACGCCCCTGCCTGCTGTAGTGGGGTGGCAAGTGTTGCTCAAGGTGTGTGTTTTTTTTTTTTGACTCCATTTGCCATCTGCCAGGACAGTTTGATCTTGCCAAACATTTTTATGACTCCGTTTCCACACAGGGACAGTTTGATCTTGCCGAACTGAAATCATTTGATTGGACATCATGAATAGGAATAAAATCCCCCTTTAAAATCCCCAGTGGGTGTGCAACACACCTCCCCATGACATAATGTGTGTACAGGACAGTATATATGAAGCATTATCCAAGCCATCTCTTCACTGGAAGAACTTCAAGACATCAGCACTCCAACCTCTCAGGCACAGCAGGTAAGACCTGGTAATGAATTAAAATTGTGGAGGGTGTAGGGCAGTGGTTTTCAACCTTTTTCCATACTAGGCCCCACTATTTATTCAGA
The DNA here is from genome assembly GCA_039105355.1 of Benthosema pterotum. Lineage (NCBI taxonomy): Eukaryota > Metazoa > Chordata > Actinopteri > Myctophiformes > Myctophidae > Benthosema > Benthosema pterotum. The sequence goes on from CM076967.1 coordinate 54,113,701, forward strand.
ATTTGAGCCACGGACTACCATTTGATGACATTTTAGCCCCACAGACCCCAAAACTAAAGGTTTCTTTTGCTTTTTTTACACAATTTTAGGCTGGAGTTTGCAAACAAGACAGTGTAAACTGCTTAATTAAGTGGTGCTATTTCAGACAAAGAATATTTTGAACTCTTGAGAGTGTAAACATGAAACCAATCTGCAAGGGTCCATTTGTTTTCATTTTTACGCTCTTGAAGTTACATCTGGTTAACCAACTTTGGTTAACCATCATTTATCCTGGGTACCACCTGGAACCCCTCAAGGACCACTGGTGGTCCCCGGACCACTGGTTGAAAACCACTGGTGTAGGGCATCGCCCCAGGAGGTGCTCTGAGATATTTGCGGTATTAAAGAAAAGAAAAAAGTAAAAAAATAGCATTTGTTATCTCCCAAGGGACATGACATGCCCCCTTTAAAGTAGCACATAATGTTTATATGATTTTTATGGAATACAAACTTGGCAGATTGAAAGAGAATAATTCAAGCTTTCCATACAACTGCAATGTTGGTGGTGATTCTAATTTGTACTTTTCTGTTTGGATGGATGGGCTGTCAAGGCCAGGAAGTATTTTTATTTTACACTCAGTGGGTGTTCCTGCATAGCCTAATGATACCATGATGTCATGTACACACTCTGTAGGACAGAGGTAGTCAAATATATAGCTTTTGCCAAGTTCTGTCCGAGACTCATTTATGTCTGATTACAGTAATCATTATGCATTTAGGTAGCAGTGTATATATATACTGTCCTCATGTCCCTCTGTGTTGTGGCAAAGTCAAAGTCGTATGATCAGTCACCCTACGTTGCAGCAGTGAAAAGTGAAATTGCTTCTCTGCTTTTGACCCCTCTCTTGGAGCGGTGAGCAACAGCGTGCGCCACCCTCATGGATTTGACCCCAATCCATCCCTTTGATGCTGCCAAGTGGGGAGGCATTGGGTCCCATTTTTACAGTCTTTGGTATGACCCGACCGGGAATCGAACCCTGACCTCCCAGTTTCAGGGCGGACACTCTAACCACAAGGCCACTGTCTGGCATGTGTGTCTTTTATCCATTGCAGTGACCATCATGGCAGCCTACAGCATGGAGGATCCAGTATGCCTGATAGAGAGTGACAGTGAAGGGAATCTCCATGTGGTTCCCAGTTCTCTGCAGATTCTACAGCAGATTGAGCAGAAAGTGGTTGTGGTGTCAATAGTAGGAATGTACCGAACCGGAAAGTCCTACCTGATGAACAGACTGGCTGGGGTAAACAAAGGTGAGTATTTTATTAAAGTATACACTCATTTTATCATAAAGAACACTGTAATATGTGTTCATCTATCTATCTATCTGTTATTGTCCCTTAATCCATCCTCAAAAGGCTTCCCTCTGGGATCCACTATCCAGTCCCAGACCAAGGGCATCTGGATGTGGTGTGTTCCTCACCCCAGGAAGACTGACCACACTCTGGTGCTGCTGGACACAGAGGGACTGGGAGATGTTAAGAAGGCAAGACAACATTTTAATTCATGTGCAAATAATGTTGCATTTAATAATTCACAATCCGGGGGTTAGTGGAGTTGTACTATTGTAATTCTAATACTAAAAATCAGGTTGAAGCAATGTATTTGTTTTCAGGGGGACACAAAAAATGACAACTGGATCTTTGCCATGGCAGTTCTCCTCAGCAGCACCCTGGTCTACAACAGCATGGGAACCATTGATAATAAATCCCTGGAGAACCTTCAGTATCCTTCACACTATTCAATCATTATTCACTGTTTTGACAAGATTTTATCAATGAAAAGTTGTTTTGGAGTGTCACTACCGAACACATAATTTCTTCTTAAATTATAAACTGCTGATGTATTTATCCATGTACATCAGTAGAAAGCTGTTTTTGCTAGCCATATTTTGTAATTTAGAGTTAAGCTAAAAACTAGATGAGGTTCTCACTAATGAAACAGTCACTATCGAAACAATTAGTCAGTCATCATGTTTGACATAATTGTTTGGGTAGTGACAAAATTGCATCTTCATGCTTCTGAGACATAATGATTTCTATTTCCGCATGTGGTTTTGCAGGGAGAGAGACAACACCAAAATACCAAAATGTGATAAAATCAATTCAGTCACTACCAAAACACTGGCTATTTTGTCAGAAGAAATAGTAAGTTAACAACGAATATTTGTGCAATGTCAACTCAATGATACTGAAATCAATATAATCAACTTTCTACATTTTACAAACTCTGTGTAGTGTGAGGTTCGATTGTCATCCTTAACACCAACCCCTTACAGCTATGTGACAGAACTGACAAAGACTATCAAAATTAAGTCCAGTAAGGAGAAGGGTGATGAGCTAACGATGGTGCGCTATCTTCCCTCCTTTGTGTGGACTGTGCGAGATTTTACACTCGATCTGGAGATTGATGGGAAACCCTGTACAGAAGACCAGTACCTGGAAGACGGTCTAGAGGAGATACCAGGTTTCATGAACTACTGAAAATGGTTTCAATATAATAGTTTTCAATTCTTAGTAGTATCAGACTCTCTAAAGGGGTTCTGTTTGTGTTTTTGTCAAAGGTGGGCAGCCGCAGTACAACGAACCCCGTGCCTGCCTCCGTAAATTCTTCGTCCCTCGCAAATGTTTCGTGTTTGAGAGACCAGCCAACTCTAAGATAATGAAACGTATGGAGGAAGTGACTGATGCTGAGCTGGATCCAGACTTTGTTAAACAGACCAACAAGTTCACTGAACACATCTACACCAAGTCTGACACCAAGACTCTGAGTGACGGCATAAAGACCACTGGCAGAAGTAAGAGGGATTTGAATAAATGTAGACTAGATTCACTAGGTGGCATTTCTGTCGGTCAACAGCATTTGAAGGATTGACATAGTATGTCAATCCCTCAAATGCTGTTGACCAGCAGTTATTTACTGTATTACAGTAAATAACTGCTACAAATGACCTAAGAGAGTAAGAGTAGCTTAATGTGTATAACATGTTATTCAATATACCTGCCAATGTCCCCTGGTGTAGGTTATCTTTGAACTATCGTGACTATAGCAGAGTTGAGCACACTAGCTGAATGATTCTATCTTCCACAGTGCTTGGTCAACTGGCAGAGACCTACGTGGAAGCCATCCGTAGTGGAGAGGTTCCCTGTCTGGAAAATGCTGTGGTTGCTCTGGCTGAGGTTGAGAATACCAAAGCCGTTGAGCAGGCCAGAGTCCTCTATGTACAGAGGATGAAGTCGGTACGATTCCCCACCAACACCTTGAAGGAGCTGTCTGACATCCATGGTTCCAGTGAGAAAGAGGCCCTGGAACTCTTCATGAAACGTTCTTTCAGAGACGACAACCAGGAATATCAGAAGAAGCTTGGGGTATGTGTTGGAAATCATCATCCATTTTTCATATTGTGTGTTTTGGTCACCTTATCCGGATAAAATCTAGTCAAAGATTGTGCTTTTAAGTTCCTGGTTGGTTTAGTAGAGTTTTTTAAACTCATTTCCCTTAAATCCCACTTTGTATCTCCATTTGCATAACTCTTGTCTACCAATAGTAATAGAATTTCAAATCCTCCTTCCAACTCCTTCAAAGACACTCTCAAAGTGCAACTGTGGACAGATACAATTCGGTTCTTGCTACAACAGCAGTCTATGGTAGTATGGTCACGCATGGAGCGGACAGGTAAGTGCACACCATGCGATCGTATTCCTGCACTAAAAGAAAAAGTTGAACACTGCGTTGTCACGCCCCCAACCATTGCACTCCACGACAGGTAAACCATGTTTGTCGTTACCATTGTGTTTTCAGAGTGTACTTCAGGGTGAATACTATCAGATCAGTCAGAAGAACATCAATGAGTCCAGAAAGGCCTGCGAACAAATCATCCAACGAGTCTTTAAACCTCTGGAGGACAAGGTGGGAGCTGGTCTCTACTCTGTCCCTGGTGGACACAAGACATTCAGCCAGGATCTCCAAGTGATGACTGCTACGTACAGACAGGCACAAGGCAAAGGAGTCAAGGTGTGTTAGAAAACTTCTGATATGAGTCAGGCAATGTCAAATTAATTAAACCATACTGATGATGGGAAGGCTAATACTGCAACTGTAAAATGCTGCGTTCACCAGGCTGAGGAGGTTCTGAAGACGTACCTGGATCAGAAGGCGATCGTCGGCAACTCCATCCTGGAAGCAGATAAAAGCCTCACTGAGACGCAGCGGAAAGCAGAGGGTAAAGTTAATTAGTAATTAGGCCAAGCTTATACTCTATATAGAACATTTCCTAGTATTTAGCACTATGGTGTTTGAGTGCATCAACACACTGAAGACTGAAAGCATTTGGGCGGGAAGACGATAAGGCGGGACCAAGCAGGAAGAAAATGAGCATTAAGAACAATATGCACAAATAAGCCATAGTAACATGGAAGACTGAACTTGAGAAAGCCAAGACTGTGTAATTGTGGCGGAAGGCTTAAAGAACCACACATTGTGTTGTCCGTACTTGGACTTGAACATGGCCTATGTTTCTAAGGCTGGACCTCTACCGACTGAGCTATTATATAATCATGTAATGATTTTGAGTGGTTATTTATTGGTTTCCCACAGAGGAGAAAGCAAAACGGGAGCAGGCAGAGAGAGCCAGACGGGCTGCAGAGGAGAGACAGAAGGCACAGGAGGAGGAGATGGCTCAGCAGAGAAAAACCCAAGAGGCGCATCTCAGACAGCTCCACGAGAAGATGGAAAAAGAGAAGAGAGAGGCCGAGGACAGACATGAGAAGCTGATGGCTGTAAGTGATGATATGAATGGTGTTGAGGCCTGTTGCTTTTTCCAATTTCAATTTTTGTTTATTTTTTGTCAGCTAAAAACCCAATATATACTGTATCTTTCAACTTTATTATTTATTGAGGAAAGTCACCCCACCCCAAAACCACTGTCCAATGCCAATACAAATAGCTTGAGACTATTTCAATAAGAGTCCCCTATGTATAGTGGTTACGTTTTTCTCACTTTGAGTGTCATTACGTTTTTCTTTGTAACTACAGTTGGGGCTAGAATGGATCGTTGAGGGTCCATGTATGTAAGGCAATTTGAATTCTCATTTTGTTTTCGACTCTTTTACACTTTCTTAACACTGTTTAGAAATGTTCCTAAAAATTATCTCAGAAATAGGTTTTCAAAACACGTATATTACCCAGTTATTTTCGTTGGTGCGGCTCGACACAGAATGAAGAATTAAGCACCACAGTGGTCCTGTACTGAATTTTCTTGCGCTCAAAGGGTGGAGGCGTGGCACGGAGCTCTTGATTGACAGCTCATTGCTGCAGTTACTAGAAGGAGACACCGCAGTGCTGTTGGTGATCGCACTAGCACATGATATTATGAATTCGAGTAGACTATATCCTTTATTACACATTTATCCTTTATTATTAGGGCCCGAGCCTAATGGAGCAATAGCGCCCCCTAGAAAACTTCGTGCCTCAAGCTCCGCCATGCAGTTTGGCGTACATGCACAAAAATTGGCACACACCTGTATCATGTCGGTACTATTTCCTGATTGGTCGATACTATTTCCTGCTATAAGTCTTCAATGGTAAATCGTAGAGAGACGTGGATGGTATTATTGGACTCGATTTTGAATCCTTAACTTTGATTGATAGAACTTAGACCCGTCCTCTCTTCTGATTGGTTGGTACTATTTCCTGATTGGTCGATACGATTTCCTGCTATAAACTTTCAATGATATGTCAGAGAGAGACACAAGGGTATCATTGAACTCGGTTTTGAGTACTGGGCCTTCATTGGCGTAACTTAGCCCCGTCCTCTCTTTTGATTGGTCGATATTATTTTCTGCTATAACTTTGCAATGTATGACATACAGTGATGACGGTGGTATCATTGGCCTCGGTTTTGAGTCCTTGGGCTTCATTGGTGTAACTTAGCTGCACCCCCTCTTCTGATTGGGCGATATTTGCTTGAAACTTGCACGATCGAGGGCCCACTGCTTGCAGCTTTAATATTTATATTATATTTATACCCATCAGTGCTGCCGTCATTTTAAACATGCTAAAATACTCGGACCGTTGTAGCCGTCTATACTATAACTACTTGTGATCTATCTAAAAGGTCTAAAACAATTACAGGATTTATAATCAAAACCAGTAGCCTTCAACCAATTTAGATAGGTCATTAAACAGGGCTATACAGTCTTGCTTTTTTCCCCGGGCATGACTATAGATTAATAAAATATAGAGACCCCTTGCCGTTCATTTCAATACAAGTTGCCAGTGGTGTTTTGAAGCACCAGGAAGACTGACAGAAGTAGAGTCTACTTCCCGATTTGGGCACCAAATTTCGGTGGTTAAATGCGGAACTCCATGAACGCGCACATGAATGAGCACTCAATGTTAAACTTCAAGGGCTCAGGGTTTCTTAGTCATGAATCCATTCATCTGTACAGTTCACACTCTCGCCACTAGGGCAGACCGATTCAACATCAGAGAGGCTCTCTGAGGATGTGGGCATGACCAATGTCATTTACAGGACTGAAATTCTCTGTCAGGGGAAGATTTCTGTCCTGAGGATTTCATGTGTAGCAGGTGGCTACAGCCTCTTTGTGATGGCCTCGAAAAACCAATATCTGCCCCGGACCAAAGGGATGTCCTCTTGGTCTAGTGGTTAAGATGTTGGACTTTCACGCGGGAGACCCAGGTTCGAATCCCGGGCGTTACATATGAATGATACTGATATTAAAGGGGGAGTATTGTATAGCGTAGCGATATGATGACTGGTTGGTTGGTTGGTATAACAAGCCCTACATTGTACTTGATAGCTAGCGTTAGCTGCTAGCTGCATGCACAAGATCTGTCATGCCTGTGTGAAGCGAGTCGTGCAACTAACCGGGAACCGTTCCATAGATTAGTCTAGCCATAATATATAACTTCCACTGCAGGGCGTTTATTTAGATTACTTGGATGGCTCCAGTGGAGTTATAACAATAAGGTAGGATTTAATCCTGGGGAGATCCCCCCCGGTCAAATTAACGCTACACATATGCACGGACGCAGAAACAAGGCAGCTCACTGTGATGTGCAGACGGTTTTCTTCTATCCATTAGCAGTTTCCAAACCCGTAGCTATCTATGAAAATAAAACAGCTTTTTAAGAAATACTTTTATGTCCGAGCCGTGTACCCCACCCCCGGATTTTACACGACACAACTTCTTCTCTGTACCCAAAATGAGCGCATCATGGGCGTAACTGCGCTGCAGCGCCCCCCGGCCGGGAGGTGAACTGCACTTTGAATAAATACAGGTTAAATAGCCTATTAAATATTTTTTCAGTTGTTTTCATGCAAATGACTGGGAAATAATCACTTCTTTGTTTTTGCAGTGCATTTTGAGCATTTTTGAGAAGAGAGACGAGTGAGCAAAACAGAGAGAGAAACAGAAAAAGTTTCAATCAAAGTATTATTGTTAAACCTTGTTATAGACGATTGGGCGTAACTGCGCTGCAGCGCAGTTACGCCCATGATGCGTTCATTTTGGGTACAGAGAAGAAGTCGAGTAACATCCGGGGGCGGGGTACACGGCTCGGACAGAAAATGATTTCTTAAAAAGCTGTTTTATTTTCATAGATAGCTCTACGGGTTTGGAAACTGCTACTGGATAGAAGAACCGTCTGCACATCCCGGTGAGCTGCCTTGTTTCTGCATCCGTGCATATGTGTAGCGTTAATTTGACTGGGGGGATCTCCCCAGGATTAAATCCCACCTCATCGTTACAACTCCACTGGAGCCATCCCAGTAATCTAAGTAAACGCCCTCCAGTGGAAGTTATATTTTATGGCTGAGATCACTCTATAGGAGTTGTTCCAAAAGCCAAAATCCAAGGTGAGTGGGAAAGTGTCCTGTCATAGTATTTCCAGCTCCAGCTTGTCTCCTATTCAGGCTGCAGGAACAATGTCGCCACATTGACACTAGATGTCACAGCGACATCTCGTGTCAGAGTAGCAACATTGTCACTGGCATTTTTGTGCTGTAGACCCAGACACCAGCCACGCACATTTCTATCTATAGGAATGGTTTGCTGCCATAAATAAATATAAATACGCTTTTCAGTAAACTTTGGTCAGGATTTATTTAGAAGTCCTTGTTAGAGTGGGAGTCACGCCTAAATCATTTATCTCTTCCAATGGCTCCTCCACTGATCCTCCTTGCTGGACTCCCTCATGAGAAAGAAAATCTAGATTACCAAATTGATCAGAAATGTAAGGAGAATTTGTGTATTGTATGCCAATTGTACCTGTAGAAATAATTTCTATTATGGTGTTGTGTAATGTGTTATTTCAGAACCTGGCCGAACAGGCAGAAAAGGCTAGTGCAGCAGAGGCAGGCCGGTTGGCTGATCAGAAAGCAGCTCTCCAGAGAGAGCAAGACTTTATGAGACAGACTGCAGCTGAGAGGTCGGCCGAGCAGGCAGAGTTTCGCAATCAACTCAAGGAGATGCAGAGAGAGTTGAATAAAATGAGGAAGGGACCTGTTTTTTCTTTCTCATTTAGTTTTTAATCAACCAAAATTCTCACATTCTCATAAAATTCTCCATTCGCTCCATTGGCTCCCAGTTGCTGCCTGTATGAATGCATTCAAATCAACCAATGGCAAAATGGCGGTGCCATACCTTGCGAGACTGACCACACCCTGCAAACCCTCCCAGGCGCTCAGATCAGCTGACACAGGCAAGCTGGAAGTACCGTTATTAAAAACTCTTCTCCCTTCTGGTCGAAAATGGACTGCACCTTCCGTTACATCAGAAGTGCAGATTCACTCCCAATCTTTCGCCACAATCTGAAAATGTGCAACTCTTCAGATTCCATCTCAGCCCATAGCACTAGCAGTAGTACTTGGCCTAGCCTTGACCTACTACGGCACATGCAAAGCTAGCATTTTTTATGTAGACTTGGATAGCAGTCTTTGTAGACTTTTCAAGTAAACATAGCATGATAGGCCTATTGTGTATGCATAGTATAATTAGCCTATAGAAAACGTCTACTGTTACGCTTATTCAAATTAGCTACTTCGTATACTGTAGTATGATGTATGATATATTTGAAAGTACCATGCTTTCTTCTTTTGCTCATGTTTATTGTGTGTCGCTCTGGATTAAGGGTGTCTGCTGAATGCCTAAATTGGAAATTCTACAATTTGTACATGAGTTCAATCTCTCTGGAAAAATAACCATCTGTGGCTGGGAGTTATTTAAAATGTAATATTCAAAAATGTAATCAGTGGGTGTTGTTGTCAGTGTGTCTGCGTGATGTGTCAAAATAAATGGGTAGTTCTGCGCACCCACAGAGAGAGAGAAATAGCAACCCGTCATTTCATGCGATTGTATTGGTGTGTATGCATTGAAATAAATGGACCAACTTAGAATGTTAGGGCTGACTAGCCTTGTAGACCCAGGCGTTTTAAGTGCAGACAAACCAGAAGGCTCCTCAACAGCTCTGTGTGAAAAAACATGGAATGTGGCTGTGTATATTACAGGAAAGTCCCGTTTAACTTACCAGTAAACTCCCATAAACTCCTGAATTGTACCAATGTCCAATGATGAAATGAATTAAATTAAAATAAATAGATATACATCTATACATGGATCCATGGATGCATCATATCAATAGTATATTTCGTTTTTGTTTATTACCACTCTGAATATTGTTTTTGGTTTTATTAATTTGGTTTTATTCTTGCTATATACAGTATGCAGTATATATCCAATGGATTATCGCTTGACATACAAAAAAATAAAAGCCATAAGCATTATGTAAATTCAGGTTCTTGACTTGTTCACGTTATGCTTAAGTACGTGGATATGACATTTTTATATTGTATGGTGTTGTGTAATTTGTGTGTTATTTCAGGATCTGGCCAAACAAGCAGAAAAGGCTAGTGCAGCGGAGGCTGCCCGGCTGGCTGATCAGAGGGAAGCTCTCCAGAAACAGCAAGAATTTATGAGACAGATTGCGGCTGAGAGGTCGGCCGAGCAGGCGGCGATGCTCCAGCAATTGGCCGCGATGCAGAAACAGATCGATAAGATAGGAAAACGGTCCATGTACAATTTGTTAAAGAAACTGCTAAAGAGCAGCTAATGATAAATTAATTTCAACCTGCCTTTGCTAAAAAAAAAAATATATCACATCATTTCTTGGTCTGTCTCATAGGAGTGGTTATTGGCAGTTCAGAAACCGGTCCACCATTTGTATCATTAATGGGGAATCAAAGCTAAATAAACAGCAGGCTTTCTATACCTGAACAGTTGCAATTATTCTCACGGTAATACACATATATCAAGGTGGTGGATGGATTTGTTTCATTGTTTTACCATACTAAAATGGTTGTGATTTATTATATTAATTTTGTTTGATTGTTGCTACTGTATATATTCAATGGATTATCACCTGCCATACATATAGTACAATAAAGCAATAAGCATATATGCAAATTCATGTTCTTGACTTTGTCATCATTATTATTACCATATGTAGGCGGGGTTGAAAGCGGTAAGATAAATTCACCAACCACTTTAATTTAATTACAAACGAGAAAAATCTGTCAGTGTATGCTACAACACAATAATTAGTTCCATTACATGTCCGACACCAAAATATAGACTACAAATTGATCAGAAATATCAGAAAAAAATCATGAGGTAGATCTGCTATTTTTCAATAGCTAAAGTATAATAATAAACGTAATGCTTAGAACACGGGCGGCACGGTGGCAGAGTGGTTAAGATCACTGCCTCACAGTAAGAGGGTACTGGGTTCGATTCCGGTCTCGGAAGGTGCTGGGTTCGATTCCCAGTATGACCTGTGGGAGTTTGCATGTTCTCCCCGTGACCGCGTGGGTTTCCTCCGGGCACTCGGTTTCCTCCCACCTGAATGAAACATGCAGTGTAAATGAGTTATGAATGTGCGTGAATGCTTGGTGTTGGTCGGAGGGGCCGTTGCGCACAGATTGGTTGCCACGCTTCTGTCAGTCTGCCCCAGGGCAGCTGTGGCTACAACGTAGTTACCATCACGGTATGTATGGGTGATAGGGTGTGAATGGGATAGTCTGTAAAGCGCTTTGGGTATCTTGAAAGGCGCTATATAAGTCTAAGTATTATTATTATTATTAACACCAAAACGCGTCCAGTACAGGGTTAATGTGATTGTTTCCTGATAAGATTCTAGTTTCTGACACTAGATTCTAGTTCCCGACACTAGATTCTAGTTTTTCTGGGGAAAAAAAAAAATCTCTTTCTGTGTCAGTGATGCTTGACATATTTCATAGGAAGGACCCCCAGAAATATCTATTATTTAGCTGCAGAACCTCATCTAAAAACATGTGTTCTACGGATCCCCCAGAAGCTTCCAAAATAATTAATTCAAAGATTTGCACCACATTTTCGCAATTTTTCAAAAATAGCAGATCTGCAAGCCCATATCGCGCCAAAACACAACAATGACAACAAAACAGAACCTAAGGCACTGGTTGTGGTACTTCTGGTTTACCGGAACAGGGTTCAAATCCCTGCGGTGCCCTGCTCAACGTGTTGCATTTACATGGTTTATTTTTATATCATGTTCTTTGTCTTGACAAGAAAAACAAAACAAAAACGTCAGGCTATAGTCCATGTCTTGGACGGCATACTATAGTATGTAGTTTAATCTACAGGTTTCAAGGCTTTTTGAAAAATGACGAAATCAAGGAAAAAGGTAAAGCCTGTGCTTTTTAGTTGTTTTTTAAAGATTAAAAAAATGAACAAATACGAAAAAACAATGGCTATAGTGCAGGGGTTTTCAACAGGTGGTCCGGGGACCACCAGTGGTCCTTGAGAGGGTTCCAGGTGTTCCTCAGCTAAGTTGGTTAACCAGATGTAACTCTTGAGAACGTAAAAATGTTTTTACGCTCTCAAGAGTTAAAATATTCATCATGTGAATTAGGCATTTTGGAATGTATGTTTTGCTTGTTTGGTTTCCCAAATCCAGCCTGGAATTGTGGACAAAAGCAAATATATATCTTTAGTTTTCGAATGTGGTCTGTGGCTCAAATCCTGAATAAATGGTGGTCCCTGAGATGAAAAAGGTTGAAAACCCCTGCTATTGTGCATGGTCTCCGAGGACATACTATATTAGTATGCCTTTTTTAGTATTTTTTTTTTAGTTTTCCAGGTTTTTTGAAAAATGACGAAATAAAGAAAAAACAATGTTTTTTTCCCCCAATAGTTCAGGGTTTCAGTATGTCGTTTTTAGTCGCTTTCGACAATTTTCTTAAAATGAAATTGAGGAAAAATGTAAGTCTATAATCCATGGTTTTGGGTCATTTTTGACGATAAAAAAACACAGAATCAACGAAACACATGAGGCTATAGTCCATGATCTTGGATGGCATAATGTAGTATGTCGTTTTAGTCATTTCCGTTGTTTTTAAGGATTTTCAAAAAAATGTCTAAATCGAAGAAAAAGGTAAGGCTATAGGCTATTGCTTAAGTCGTTTTCAAGAATTTCCAAAAAAAGACGAAAAAACATGAGGCTATAATTCATGGTAGGCCTATAGTATGGTATAGTGGTATAATATGTTGTTTTTAGTCATGTTCGTTGTTTTCCCAATAGCTATAGTTCATGGTCTCAGAGGACATACTATATGTGATGTTTTTACCCGTTTTTAGTAGTTTTAGATGATTTTCCACAATTTTTTTTTTCGTTTTTTGAGAATGTTCTGAAAACCTGAGGCAAACAACAGGCTACAGTACAGGCATATGGTCGTCTTTTCAACGATTTTCGAAAAATGATGAAATCGAGAAAAAATGACAGGCGATAGTACATGGTCTCAGACAGCATAATATAGTAGGCCGTTTTCCATTGTTTTCGAGGTTTTTCAAAAAAAAATGATGTGGAAAA